>OU015493.1:120990192-121497692 GCA_907164885.2 Dolomedes plantarius | reverse complement strand
CTAAAATAGACAAAAACAAGCAGAAATCAAGCACTCTGGGCATCCACGCACCAACGGCAAGATTCTGTATAAGAGCCGGAACTGAACCATAAAACGACAGAGGTAATCGACAGGTCACGTCATCAGGGGGCCTAACCATGTCAATTACCTCAAGGGGAACTTTCTGAATAGGATGCAGGTAAGCCCAAAAGACATCCCAAGGCCCCGAGTCCCCCAAAGAAGCAATTAGTCAAGAAGAAAATGAAAAGACAAACACAACTTACTGTATGGGCTCAACGCACCTTACAAGCAAGCACAGAAAAATCCTAATGCAATAGGATTTTAACCTGTGGCTTTATTCCTCTTGCTGATTTATAAGAATTATTGTAGTGTTGATTGACTTTTTTTTTTCGTTATAGAATATGAATGATGAGGCTGCCCTGGCGAAATTTGAAGTAATGGATGTTGGTATAGAGCCTGTTGGAGGAGTAGTTCAGCCCCCTGTTCACCCTCCTGAAGGCAAACCTCGACGAAATACTGATGCTTTACAGTTTGTGCTAAAAACAGTGATAAAAGCAATTTCAAAGCATAATTTTGCTTGGCCTTTCATGACACCAGTTAATGCTGTTAAATTGCATTTACCTGTAAGTCAGCATTTTGTTCCTTGGTTTTAATTTTGTTGACTGTTATAATTTACACAAATGAAATTTTATCATATATTCCTGGCAGATTTTATGTGAAATCTATTTGTTATCTCCCTTCCCCCTCTGTTATTAATTTCATAATGGGATCTTTCGCTTGTGCTTTTAAGTTAGTAAATATGTTATTAAGAACTTTTTAAGTTAGTAAATATGTTATTAAGAAGATTCAAAAAGTGTAATTTTAATCATTTTCATGAATATTTCATATTTTTAAAACTTAAGTTTAAAAACTTCATTAAGGGAAAATTATATTTTGTTTCATATATAATTGGGAAATTACATATGAAAAATAATATCTTAATAACCAAAACTTTCCAAAGGATGTTTTATTACTTCTAATTTATTCTGCCACATACTACATCAGTATTCAGGATATTTATGATGAAAATAAGCTTTATGTCGGCAGAATAGCATATCTTCTTTAATTTTTATTTTAGTTTTGAGCAGTATTTATGTTTAAATATAAATTGAAATGTATTCATAATAATAATTGTTGTTTTTTGATTGCTTAAATTTTTATTTTTATAGGATTATCACAGCATTATCAAGTATCCAATGGATGTCACAACTATTAAAAAAAGAATAGAGAATTATTACTACTATGATGTTAATGAATGTATTAAGGATTTCCAGACAATGTTTTATAACTGTTATAGGTATAACAAAGCAGGTGAAGTAAGTATATCTCTATTATGTAGTTTTAGCTTAATAAACTGTGTTATTAGTCCATGATACACATTCCAAATGTAAAGTTTAGAAAACAAAAATTATGATGTTTCATTCCTTAGAGCACATTCATTAACATTTTTTTTGTGTGTGTTTGAGTAATATTACTGTACCATAGGTATAGTCATACCTCAAGTTTCTAGGGCCGTGAAAAGTTCTTAGGAACCGCTTAAATTCAGTTTCTGATTTTAAGGGCCTTAAAAAGTTTTTAAAATGTATTTGTTTTTGTTTCCAAGGTCCATAACTTTTTCTCTCGCTCTTTGGTCCCTTTAAAATCTTTATTTTTGGTAGAAACTAGCTCTTTTTGTGTGTGTGGTGGTTGTTTGTCTGTTGCTAGTTACAAAGTAGAGTTATGTTCAAAGTTAAGGGAGAACTATTAACCCTTTTATCCCTTCATCAATCTAAAGCCATCTGGGTTGTTTTCTGATTGGCTGCCTTTTTACAGACATATGAGATCTTCATATGAGGTTTCAGTGACAGTATATATATATGTGTGTGTGTGTGTGTGTGCAAAAATAAATGCAGAGATGTTATTAAGAAGATTCAAAAAGTGTAATTATAATCATTTTCATGAATATTTCATATTTTTAAAACTTAAGTTTAAAAACTTCATAAAGGGAAAATTATATTTTGTTTCATATTTAATTGGGAAATAGCATATGAAAAATAATATCCCAACAACCAAAACTTTCCAAAGGATTTTTATCCATCCATTTTATTTTTATCCATTTATCCATCCAATCAATCCTGAATTTTCTAAGCAACTTTCTTTTGTATCCTACCCAATAAATTATCCATTGACTATCCTCCTAATTGTTTTATTTGGGGAGCAATTTTATAGAAAAGGACAATCTTTGGAACAAAAAATATAACAATACAACCTTACCAATATCAAAGTATTGGGCGATTTTAGTGCAGCAGTTACAAGAGGGCACATGGACCGTATCACATTTTCTAAAAGAAGGGCATTGCAAACCTCAATAAATTAATTGCCCCATACTTGTAATGAGGTGTAGAATTTTTAAGGGAAAAAATAGATGAAACTTTCCTGTATTTATTCTTCTGTATTTTTCAATTTGACCTTATGCAATGTCTGTACTCATTTCTCTTTCGGAAAAAATTAATGGGGTAATGTCCGAAAGTTCTTTATTATCTGCCTGTCAATTATTGTATTGAATGAGGAGGGGTGATGGTGGTTACTGCCCTGAGCATCTGAGAATATACTCTATATTTGGACTTTAAAAAATTATTGGAAGAGTTGCTATAAAGAAGATAAGTTTTTTCTCTTACGTCTTTGTCAGCATATTACAGTGTTTCCAAAAATGTGATGAAAATGGGTTTTTAAAAGTTGTGTTCAGGGGATTGAATCAGGAATTAGTGTTGATAATTAAACATTTTTCAAAGCTTTAAAATGTCCTGTGTAAAGCAAAAAGTGGGCCAATAGAAACTGTGGAAACAGCACAGTGAATATGAATATATATATATATATACATACATACATACACACACACACACAGTCAAACCCCATTATAACGAACTTCAAGGGACCAAAAGTTTTGTTCGCTATATCCGAACCGTTAAGAAAAATATTAGAGTTCACAAAATGTGTAACTCATTAGTTGCTATGTATATTCAATAATGATATATTGAAAGAATGATAAAATCTATTAAAAATAATCATTAATGAATTAAATTGACTAAAATCGATTACATTAAACTGACACAATACTAATTAAATTAACAAAAAATGAAGACAAATGGAAATAAATTGATTTTATCTTTAATAGTTACTCACTGTTTTTATATAGAAATAATCGGTAATCTTCTGCTGACGTGATGCTGATTTCAAAGCCATTTTATGAATTTCTTTGTCCAATACATCAAATCACTCCAACACTCTTTCTTCCACTGTTTGTGTTGACAAAAACTTATTAATTTCACTCATCACTGCTGTAGCATCTGAGATGGTGGAGATTTGGTCATTTATGTGCTCCTCTTCATCAGCATCAGAAGCAGAATCTTCGATTTCAGAATGATTCGTTTTAATTTCTTCCACAATATCTTCATCATTCGGATTTACCCATGTGATGATTTCATCATCACATATTTCAAGCAATTGCACACCACAATCTGAGAATGATGAAATTTTGTGCTTTTCTATCCACATTGCAATAGGTAAATCATCATCATCTTCTTCAACATATTTAAAAAGTTAAAAAATTTTAAAAAATTCTGTTGTCATTTGAAAAAGATGTTCGTTATAGCCGATTCTTAAGATTTCGAAGGTTTGCTATAAAAGGATAAATTAGCATTAAATACAATAGGAAAACGGTGGGACCAAAATTTTCGTTCGTTATATACCAAATTTGCTATAATGGGGTTCGACTGTATAAACAAATGTGTGTGTGCAGATCAAATTGAAGTGAATGGCATTTACTATACAAGTAATGAAATTGTATTTTCTGTCAGATGATTCTTATTCCTAACGCTATACAAATGAAACTTTTCATGTTTTTTTTCCTTCGTTTAGCTGTACTCAAACATTGAGTTCTATTATAATTTTCATATTTTTTTTTCTATCTGGTACATTTTGGTACTTCTAATGATACTATAAGCTTGCCTTTTACATTTTCTTATTTTATTTACAGGATGTTGTTTTAATGGCACAAACTATTGAGAAGTTATTCGTTGAGAAGATGGAAGAATGTCCAAAAGAAGTAATTATATATCTAATTGCTCACTGTGATGGAAATTTTTTGCTGTTCTCTAATTTTTATTCTTTAATCTTAGAAAATATGTTTTGAATAATTTTTAGATAAACCGGCTTTTAATAATTTTTTTTTTTTAGTATATATATATATATATTATTATTATTTATTTATTTGTTTATTTATTTTTGTTGAAGGAAAATGAAATTCCAATGAATATAAAACCTGTTCCTGGAAAGGCAAAGGGTAAAAAAGGAAAAGGCGCTGGTCGTCCAAAAGGTATAAACATACTTTCTTACTTACTTACACACACACATATATATATATATATATATATATGTGTGTGTGTGTGTGTGTGTATTTGCTTCTCTTTTTTTTTTTTTAAACTTTTGTTAAACATAATATATGAATGGCTTTCTATTTCAGTTACAGATGCAGTTTTAAATTCCAAAGTATCTCCTGTTTCTGGGGGATCTAAAAACTGTGTTCCAACCGTTCCCAGTACACAGGCTGCCCCATTGCCTCCTCCCACAAGAACAACAGCACCACTCACAATTCCTGGAAGTACAAATACTCCTACTACATTATCTGCTTCACCAGCTACATCACCTCCTAATCTTAGGCATTCCAGTTATTCTTCATCTAACGACACTCATCATTCATCTCATACAAGAGCAGCATCTGAGAATTTAAAATCAGTAAGTTACTTTATATAATATTTCAGCATTCCTTTTGTCTAAAGCATGTGATTTTTTTTTCTTTCCTTTTCCCCAGACTTATTATCACGAAAGGTTGTCATAAAATTGTGGAGAAAGCATCACATATTCAGGAATTTTCAAAGTTTTCTGTTGCAGAAAGTAGTGGCATTAAAAAAATAGTAAATATATTGGAGAGTTATAAATTTCTAGTACATATTTTTTAATTGCTAGAAATATTGTTAGAAGTTAGCATTTTGAAAAAGAAGACAGGCTAGGTTATTATAAAAATATAGAATGTCCACTATCCGATAAGACTATGTCTTTTTACTTAATTTTGAATTATATTGTATTAGTTTAATTACTTTATAAAAATATTACCTTTTTTCTTTTACCATGCTAGAATTAATCATTGCACAAACTCTTTATTTTTAACTTTTTGAAAAAAAATATTATTTCAAGTCTTTTTGTTTGTCTATGTTACATGTGAATTAAGTTTGGATGTCTAGTGAATGATAATTATTTTTTAAATAAAATGTGTGTGTTTGTGTGTTCTAGTATGCTTGTTTTATACATATTTTCAATATTTTTTAATATGAACTTTTAGGTCCATGAAAGAAGTTTGTGACTTTAATTTTGAATGCTTTCTTTTCTAGGCTAAAAAAGGTGTAAAACGAAAAGCTGAAGTTAGCACTCCTGTACATTCGCCAGTAGACGTTGTAGCTCCTGCACCACCAGATAAGACTCCAAAGATTTCTACACGTCGGGAAAGTGGTCGACCAATAAAAAAGCCTTCTAAGGACTTACCTGAAACTCCTGTTGCTCAGGAAACAAACAATACAAAATTAAAAAAGAATAAAATGTCTGAACAAATGAAATATTGCCATGTTGTTTTAAAAGAATTATTTGCCAAGAAACATGGTGGCTATGCGTGGCCCTTTTACAAGCCTGTTGATGTGAAGCTATTAGCCTTACATGATTATTATGATATAATAAAACAACCTATGGATCTAGGAACTGTAAAGGTATGTTCTGTAAAAAGTCTTTTTTATAAGGTTCTGTGTATCTATTTTGATCACATGGCTGTTTTATACTGTTTTGCTTTGTTCTGTAATCATACTGTGGTTTACTTTTCTGACCTGATAGTGATCTAAGTATATACCCTTTTAGTCAAAGCAGAAGAGTATAAGCGTAATAGTGTGTTAAACTCATGAAAATTTAAATTCTTTCATATGTGTGATATAGAATGACTGAACTAAAATATTGGAAATTTATCTTGTGTGTGTGAGAGAGTGAGTGAGTGAGTAAGTCAAAGCTTATGATGAATCTTATGTACTTAATTTGTGAAGAATTTTTGCTGATGTAATCATTTCATGACAAGAAAAGTACAATTTAGTGAGAAATTATACATTGTATAATATGTAGTTACAACTTGTAGTTAATTACTTAATAGCTTCATATTAAAAGTATTTATCAGAAGTATTTGAAATTGGTGCATTCCACATTTTATATTTTTAATGCTTAAGTTGAGCTGTTACTCAATGTATAAAATAGCTCGTAGCAAAGTGTTACATATAAAAGTTGCAACATTATGATGTAATTTTCCAAGCAAATAGAGTTCCTACAAATTAATAAATTCCTTAAAAATCAATAAAAGGAAATTCAGATTGAACTCTATTCTAAAAGTGAAGGATCTTAAATACACAACAGAGATCTAAATATATTGTAGTTAAAATATAACCCTGCTAAATTGCTTTCTTGCTTCCAAGTTTGTACTTCAGCCATTAGTAATTGATAAGTTTGAAATTTTTCAAACTAAAGCATACAGCATACTTACTTTCATAGCTTCATAATCAGAGACAGAAACTATCCTTGATTACCCCAAATTAAGCTTTAAAAAACGTCAGATTCTGTGTAATGTTATTACTAATGGAAATTTTTTTTTAAGTGAAAAAAAAAGATTAATTGAGCTTTACTGTATTCATTAACTATATGAATGTTTTAATTGAAGGAAATTATTTTATCAATATTTTTCTCTTAATTTTTAAGTATTTCATGATTTGTTCAATTTATTTTCAGACAAAATTAGAAAATAGAGTATATAAAACACCTTCAGAATTTGCTTCTGATGTACGCCTTATATTTACAAATTGCTACAAATATAACCCTTCAGACCATGAAGTTGTAGCGATGGCTCGTAAATTACAGGTAAATTTGTTATTTATTATTTTTATTTTTTAAAAATATTAATGTAGGAAAGTTACGCAGTATTGACGTAAGTTTCAAATTTGAGTTGACTCACATGGCAATCACTTCCACCTTATATATAGGACGACCAGATGTCGAGACCTCAGAAACCGAACAAGAGTGAACATATATATAGCTCAAGGATTAAAGTAGTGATTGACAATTTGTATATATTGTAGGTAAACCACACATGTAAATTGAATGCTTTTAAAAAAAGTAATAATAATACAGAAGTAGTTCAGAGTGTAAAAAAAAAAAGCTAACAGTCTATGTAGAAGAATAGGTATAGAAGACGCTATAATAGTTACTGTCCGAGTAGGAAAATTCCTTCATAGGTTGGGCCTAATTAGAAACAATTTGCTCATATTAGAGCTTTCTATGATGCTGTTGTAAACTCAGTTGATCTGAATGAGGTGGTACTCGTCGATGAGATTGCTATTGGGCGGACAGTTATAAATAGAGTGGCATGCCTAAATTAGGTTGGTCAGTGACTCTTGTGACTTATCTACTAATGTAATTTTTATACTACTTACATTTACTCCTAACTTTTCAGGTACAAGTAGCCCTCTTACAGCACGGCATCTTACAACATGGTTTCGCTCTAACATGATAATATAAATTTTGGGAACCCTCGTATAACACTGCAATCTGTAACACGGTTTCGCTCTAACATGATTAAAAAAATTGTGAAAACCTTTGTACAACACTGTACTTCTATAGCACTAGATAACAGGATTTTTGTTTAAAACATTTAAAAACTAAATTACCTTAAAATAATGACAGGAAGGAATAATGAATTATAGTGGCTTTACATGGAAATATATAAATAAATTATAATTTATTCATTTATAACTCTATAAAATTAGAGGAAGGCCTAAGCTTAGCTGAAAATCTTGAATCATTTTTCCTGAATGCAGACCCTTCCGCTGAAAGAAGCCGAAAATTCAAAAGGGAGCTGCAAAATTGTCTTATCTCCATACCGTAAATCTACAATGACCTTGTAAGAACCAGCAAATAAACCAAAATTACAGACTTATTAAAGAGGATAGAATGGGCAAAAAATCTAAATGAAGAAAAAGGTTCTGAAAGTGAAAGTGATATCGTTCAATTGAAAAAACGTTCTCGTTTGATTGTACTGAACAGTGATGAGGAAGAAATTTATTAAATTAAGGTTGCATTAAATGAAAATAATATTTCTTTTGTTTCTTTTCATTTTGTTTTACACATACATTTATATTTTTAACAAAAATTAAGTTGCTTATATGGAATTTTTTTAAAAAAAGTTTCTTTTAATGTTTTTAGAACATAACCCCTACTTTAGAACTGTCTCTAGGTCTCACATAACACGGTTTCCCAGAATACGGCATTTTTTAGGAACCTACCTACCGTGTTATAGGAGGGTTACCTGTATATTTTAAATTTTTTTGTTTCCATCGTATGATTAAATTTATATGGTATGTGTTGCATCATTGTAGGATGTTTTTGAGATGAAATTCGCTAAAATGCCTGATGAGCCAATACCTATGGATGCTACGCCATCTTCACAACCGGCTAAAGATGAAACTAGATCTCATTCCAGTTCAGATTCATCCGATAGTTCATCCAGTGACTCAGAAGAAGAAAATCGTGAACGAGCTCTGAAGCTTCAGCAGTTGCAAGAAGAGGTATGTGTTTTAGAATGTATAAAAATCTTTGCAATATTTAATATTTTTTGATCTGTTATGTAAATGTATTTTCAGTATAACTGAATTATTTTTGTATTTCCTTATAGTTGCTATTAATAAATTATGATAGTATGACAGTAAATATTTAGCCATAATGCAACCATATCTTAGCTACCAACTTCAAATATTCCATTATTTTCATTGGACTAGGGGAATAATAATCTATTATTTTGAGTGCACTTTGATGTACTGATGTTGACTGAAGCAGTGCTTCAAAATACTGATGTGCTCCCTCAAAAATTACAGGGGAAAAAAATGCTTTTTAAAAGAATGGTACAGATGCATATGCTAATTTCCAATATAAATATTAGTTCATTAAAGATAGCAGCAATCAATTATGAAAGAAAATTAATTTATCCATCATAGTTACATACTTTGAAAAGGCTTTTGAAAAAGTTTTATTGGCTTTCCTTTTCCTCTTTAAGCTAGATGATGATGCTAGAAATAAAAATATTTTCTTTCTTCTAAACAGTGAATGGTAGTAAATGATGCACCTTGTGTATATTACATTATATTTTGTGTTGATAGTGCTTCATAATGAGCTCTTAAGAAGCCTTTATTTAGATTTATAATCCTTTGCTTTATACATTAAATTTTTTAAATATCAAAATTTAGCTATGGTTAATTTTCATTTTTTTGATTTATTCATTGTTATTTATGGTATTGACGTATTTTGAATCACATTAGTGTTAATGCTTCATTTAATGTGAGTGTACTATTGAAAAAAAAACTTTTAGGAAAATATTTAAGCATTTTTATGTGTTAACTAAGGTAATATATCTAAGTTTGAATTTTTGTAACTTTAATAAAATGATAATGTAATAAACTTCTAAAATTACTCCTTTGTTTCAAATTTGCAATTTTTGTGTGTTTTAATATCGAACATTAATAATGAAAAGAGTGTCTGAAAATGAAAAAAATCTGCAATTTATTGTTAATCTTTTGAAGAGAGAAATACAAAAAAATACTGTACTAAATAAATTGATTCTTTCAGTGTAAAATTTAATATTATCAAATGTTACAAGACTTTAAGTAAATATTTTAATTTGCTACCATTAAAGTAGCCTTTATTTTAATATTAAGGACTTAGTAGTCTGATGCTGAAAGTCTTACTTTAGTGTTGGCAGAGATGCTGTATCATTTAGTAGTATTTGTTAGAATTCTTGAAATGCAAAATTTCAGTGCATTACTGTTGTAAGGAGTCATGTATATTCAAGTTATCATACAGACTAATTAATATCTAAGTTCTAGGATGATACTGCGTGTCATCAGACGTGGAATTTTTTCCATTGATCGTGAAGACTTTAAGGCTTTCTGAGAACTTAGGATCTAATTAGTGTCCCCCTAAATGTCCACTGAGCTTAAAATAACTATATTTTGGAAACTGTCTTAAGGGCTGTATAAAGAAACAAATCTTACAGCTTCTGTTTAGAAGTTATAAGTTCAGTGTGAGATTCTATTTTCTTAAAGATTTACATCGAATATAATTGGGTAGATGTTTTATGCATATATACATGTATAAAAATGGCTGTTTATTCATGCAGTCTCATATGTATTTATATTCACACATGCACACAAACCCACATATAAATACAGTGAAACTTCTCTAAGATGGCCAGTAATGGTTCGAAAAGAAAGTGGCCATTTTGAAGGGTGGCAGATCAGGATAGTTTTACTATATATATATATATCCAAAGATATTTAAGTATATATTTGTTGTTGTAGTTTGTAATTAAATAAAAATGTTTATAAATCATAAAAGTTTCAAATTTTCAAAATTATTTTACTTAGACACCTTTATATTTTTCTCTCTTTTAAAAAAAATAAAATTTTAGTGGAAAAGATTTGCATTTCAGTGAAAATAAGTCTTATCTGGTATGTTAAATGAAATGTGGTTCAGATTTTAAAAGAAGTATTAAATATATCCTAAATATCTCAACTTTAGTAATTTAAATATTTTGAAATTAATGGAATACAAAAATTTTAATATGCTACTGTAATCAGTTAATCTTCCTTTAAAAAAAAACTTCACCAAAAGGCTATTAGTTTAAAGAAAATTAGGTTTGTTATTTTGTACATTATTATTGATTGTTTTATTTGTTGTTTTTATTTACAGCTAAGGAAAGTAACTGAGGAAATTAATAACCTTGCTCAGCAGAGTGGCCATAGAGATAAAAAGAAGAAAAAACGAAAGAAGAAAAAAATTAAAGAAGAATTATCAGATTTAGTGAAGGAGGAAATAGATGTTCAAAGTGTTACGCCTTCTACACTTCCAACTGCAGCTTCCCCGGTTTATACACCTCCTGTGGCTCCACCACCTGTGGAGAAAAGTCAGCCAAAATCTCAGAAACAGTGTAAATCAAAGAATACTGCATCCTCTAAAACTGTCAGCCAACCTAAACCGCCAACACCTAACAAAAGACAAAGGACTAATAAAACACAAAGAAAAGCCAAACAGGCTCCTCCTCCTGCACAACCTCCTCCAGCATTAGCACCTGTTATTGATAGTGAGGAAGAAGATAATAATGCCAAACCTATGTCTTATGATGAGAAACGACAACTCAGCTTGGACATTAATAAACTACCTGGTATTATTCTAGTTATCTTTACTGTGCCTAATGCAGAAGTGTATTACATTTTTGTTACATTTTGTTTAAAATTGATGTATATGTATTCCTTATATTTTTAACTGCCTAAAACACATCTAAAAAAACGACTTTTTCTTTTTTTCATTGATCAAAGATCAACTGAGACTAATTAATGCTTTCATTTCAAGTTTAGATAGCTTTTACAGTGAAAAATCAGATGTCTGATTGAGTAGCATTCAGTGAAATTTAATGTATTCTTTATTAGGGATGCGACATCGATAACAAAACATCGATATTCAATATTAAAACGTTGATGCTAATAAAACATCTCCCAAAAACCATCGATGAATTTAAACATCGATGTCTTAGAACGTCTGTTTTTTAAAACTGGTTTAGTAATCTCTAACATTAATGTTACTTCGGTTAGTTGTGGGGTGGGGGGGTTAATTTTACCCTCTGATTGAGCTGAAACAAATGATAATAACTTGGTTCCTTTTGCCTTGGGCTACATAGATGACTTCAAAATTCTCGTTGTAAATATCGCTATGTTTTGCCTTCAAATGTCCAGATAAATTCGTGGTATTGCCAGAAGTTTTGAGGGACTTAAGGCAAATATTGCATTTCGCCAATTTGTTAGAGGTTTTGCAAAAATATTTCCAAACGGTACATTTGGGAGGCATTTTACTAATAATATTAACGTCAACTTATATAAAACCAGAACAAAACAAAAACTTAAATGGCTACTCTCGTGTATATACTATTTGTAAAATAAAACCCTCTGGAGTGAGGTTATTATACCTTCCTATTATACATTCCAAGCGCTCTGATTGGTTCATTGGTTGTTGATTGCCATTTGTCTGTTTGCTAAGGAATCGTTCCCCCTTTTGTATTCGTCCTTTTCAGAATTCAGACTTACATTTTCTGAGTGTGAAAATTATGCTACAAGGTAAATTTTTTTTTTATTATGGTACTTTTTCATTTAAAAAAAAACATTGAGACAGCGTAAAACATCGATGTTAAATAAACATCGGCTTCTATAAATCGATGTTTAAAACATCCGTGTTTTTATCAAAATATCGATGTTGCATCCCTATTCTTTATACCAACTAGGCTAAAGCAGTAACTAAAACATTAATTTTTGTTGGAATTTGTTGTAGACTTATGAATTTTTGTGTTAATAGGTTGCATTTGTGGTGGTGTACAGTATCAATGCATTAAAGATGGTGATGTGTAATGCATTTTATTTTACCTTAATTAGTTCTTTATGTGAAACAAATTTTAGATTATGTGCATAATTTTCAAGTTAATTTAATTATAGTGAAACAGTAAGTTATTGTCATATTCTGACTAAAATAGGCCTAATGTATAGAGGCTTCCAATTCCTTACTTTTATATTTTAGTTTAAGATCAATATAGTGTAATTTTTTTTCTTTACATTCTAATCATGTTCACCATGAGTTCCTATTATACCCTGCATTATTGAAATTTAAAAGAAAAAAAAATTAAAGAAAGTTTTCATTATTTTCAGTCATTTCTATCCTTTCTAGAAATTTTGTTTTATGTTCAAAGATTCATTAACTTTCTCGCACACATACAGGCAAAATAGCTGTTTTTCTAATAGTGTTTTCAAAATTTATCGAAAGACTATTTTTTACCATTTATGAGTCATTGATGAAAATTAATTTTGATTTTTTTTTTTATTTATTATACAATGACATGAAAGTATGTTGTAGAAGAGTTTTGTGACAGAACATTTTAGTATTTTAATTTAGTAAAAATATTCACCTTCCCCAAAAAAATATTTTGCCAGATGATGGTTTAATGGCTAAGATGCTGGCATTAAGTACCAGAGTCTGTGAGTTTGAGTCCCACTCTATGTTTGTAATTGTTCGAAATCAACTTTAAGCAGTAGGTTCTGGTCTAATTATCCTGTGTGTAGCAAAGAATGATTGCAGTGCTCACAACCAACCAAAAAAGAATAATACATCTGTAAAGGAGTTTATTACAAGTATAGAGAAATTATTAACTATGTATTAAACATTGTGACTCTATGGTCAGCCCAAGTTCTTAATTGGATTTCAGCAAAATGTTGTTTGCAACTTATCAAAGCTCAACTTAATGTTGCATTTGAAAATTTGGTATTCTTTTTGGTAAATTTCCTGTCGTGAATCAGGTCCAGAGTAGATACTAAGCCAGTGTCCAATCTTAATGTACCTTGCCCATCTAAGTCACTTGCTTTTGTTGCTTTAGCAAAGGTGCTCTCTCTCACTCTCTTTGCCAATGGGTCTAGTAGGCTTGCCACCTCCACTCTTCTCTGAACAGAAGAGGGTCTGCTGGCATATATGAACATAGTAATGTTAGATCCTGCCTGCTCTTTGTTTTTGCATGTTTGACGTTTAAATAACACGATGTTGGCCTAGGCCTTCCACGTTGTTGGTCTTGGAAGCTTTAATTTTATTGTTATTTCTAATTCATTTATCCAGTCTCAGAGGGCACAAATAGTTCCATATCTTTTCATATTGATGGGGTAACTTCCTGTTGTTTTTGGAACAACATTACAATGATAAAACACACACACTCTTCTGATTGTCTGTGCATAACCAATCACGATTTGCCTCATCATTAATGCTCTTTTAACTCCAATATGAATTTTTTTTTTCTACTTATAAGCAGACTTGAAGCCAGTTGACTAATACTTTTTTCTTTAAAACTAAAAAATTGTTTTTTATTTGGTTTGATTATCTTATTCATGTATTTGGGTGTTCTTGATGTACTTATTATTTAGCAAGTACATTACATTTGCCTTTATGTGCATTACTAAGATTTCAGTGGGGGTCTGAAATTGTGATTGTTGGTATATGTAAAATATTAATTTCTTGTCACCTTCAGTGGAATAGATTTATTTTGGGAAAAAACTTCTAATCTAATCAGATTTTATTTGCTCCCATAATTTAATTTTTATGTTAAGAAATTTTTGTCATCAGTGTTGTAAATTATTTCCAGGTGGGAAGATATTTTGTGTATGTTATCATTATGAATATATATTCTTAAGTAAATTTTGCTAATTTTACTTAATTGGAATGTTGTTGTTAAGAAATAGCACTATCTAGATTTACCATTTGTATCTTCATTCGTAACTTCAACTTCTCTTTATTTTGTTTATCACAGATATTTTCCTCTCTTTTAAAAATAAATAAATAAATAAATAAATAAAATTATGTACTCTAATTATAATTAAATTTTATTCTGTGTAGTGGAATTTTTTTTCTCTTCTGATTATTAATGCTATATATCTTTACAGGAGACAAACTCGGGCGAGTTGTACATATTATTCAGTTTAGAGAGCCTTCACTTCGTGATTCAAATCCTGATGAAATAGAAATTGATTTTGAGACTTTAAAACCCTCTACTTTGAGGGAATTAGAAACTTATGTAGCATCATGTTTGCGGAAAAAGCCTCGAAAGCCTTATGGTAATTTTTTATTATAATTTTATAAATAAAAATGTCTTAGAATCTTTGAAGATGATGTATCTTTTTTAGTTTAAGGGCCTTCTTTGATGATGTCTGAATCCTTAACATGATAAGGGGCAGAGCATTTGGCCAGATGGCCAAGAAGTAGGGCATCAGGTCATACTCTGGAGAGCTAATGGTGAAAATAGCATACTGTTAGTTACACCTGGCAGTTTTCAAAGAGTAGAAAATAGGTTATCTTGAAAATTGGTTCTTAAAGAACCTAATATACCAAGATGCTAATTGTAGACAAATTGTAGGTATTAAGAAGCTGAAAGAGAGATACGATGTTTGTTGATATTTAGTGGTGGTGATAATTTCATCAATAATATCGGGTTTAATTGGGTAATGAAATATCACTGGAATTTGATAATTGTCGATTTTCTTAAGTTTTGCTAAAACAAGTTTTTTCCCCATTTAAATTTGTTTTAAGATGTTGTTTAAAATAATTAGAGTTTATAAGGGACTTTTTAAGTAAAAGATATGTTTTATTTTGCATTAATTAGTAATTTTACACTAAACAAATTTTATAGTAAAGTATGGGTTATCATTAGATGTAGTAAATCATAAATGAACAAAAAATAGAATGGGCTTTTAGATTCATGTAAGTAGAAAAAAAAGCATGGTTTATAGTATAGTAGAAAAATGAAATTGTAATGCATAATTAGTTATATTGTAACACAACTTGTCTCAATATTAAATAAGGAAAATGCCATTTAAAAACTAAATTTTCCATTAAACCAGTAACTAATTTTTATTGTATTTTAGACTGTTTAATTATGGATTTATGATTGCTGTTTAAAAGTAAAGTGTATTTATAATTTATTTTCTTCAATAGTAGCTTGTCACCAGGGGCTTGGTTCCATCAATGTTTTTTAAACTCAGTAAAGCATTGCTATTAATTAAATGTTAAAAAGTTGTATAGTTATCAAAAAATTGCTATCCATCCTCAGATTACTTTTATTTAATTCCTGTATCTCAAAAGTTAAGGACAAATGAAGCATAAGATTTTGATCTCGCAATTGTAAGGCTTTTATTCATTGATGCTTTTTATCAATTCTGTTATTTCAGTTAACATTTCAACAACATTTTCCTTTGTGTATAATTTCAAACCCAATCTATTCCCTAGTGTTAGGGAAATATAATGTTCAGCATTACTCATATTAGTTTTATAAGCTTCATAATGTGAATGAATAAGTTGCTAAAGAAAATTCTAACATGATATTGTACCTTGTGTCCATGATATTGTCTCTTGAGTGGTTAGTATGTAGTAGTAACAATTTTTATTCCAGTGTTTCAGAATTAAATGATCAAAGTAATCATAGAATATTTTTTAAATTTATATTTTGATTTAATATAAAATTTAGTGCATGTTTTAACAATAAGATGTTTTTAAAATTACACTACAGTTGAACCCTGTTATGGCGAACCTGGTATATAACGAACAAAAATTTTGGTCCCGCCATTTTCCTATTGTATGTAATTTAATTAGCATTGTGTCAGTTTAATATAATTAATTTCAGTTGATTTAGTTCATAAATGTTTTTTAATGCATCATTTTTGAATGCTCATTGCAAATAATGAGTTATACATTTAGTGAACTCTAGCATTTTTCTTAACGGTTTGGATAAAACGAACAAAACCTTTGTTTCCTTGAAGTTCGTTATAACGGGGTTCGACTGTAGTTTAAAGAAATTTATTTTATCTTCTCACTTATTAGTATTAGAGTAAGTTCATTACAGAAACTTTTATGTATATATAAATATGTATAAATGTTTTTTCCCCAAGTTCTAAATCTATAATTTATTTATACTATTAGGCAGAAGTAAAGGTAGTGGCAAGAATAAAGAAATTGATCCCAAGGAGAAAAAACAGGAGCTTGAAAAAAGACTACAAGAATGTAGTGGTCAGATACAATCTAACAGCAAGAAAAATTGCCGTAAAGGTTATTATCTTTTTAAATTTATTCATTAATTTTAGGGAGATATGTCATACCAGCAATGTGTCCTCTGTGGAAAAGAAATTACATATATCATCAATGTAACACTAAGATATATGATACTTCAGCAAGAATGTAAAGTTTGTTGCTGCCAAATTGAACTGTTTTCCTATTGAGTGTTCACTTCTTACTTGGTTTCTAAAAGAAACCTAACACTTCACACTTCTGTTATTGCTTTCTTCCATTAATATGACTAGAAAGAACTATTGTTCCAATTTTTCATTACTGTAGACCAGCCATACTCATCCCTTTTTTTTTCTGTTGGGCCGCATGCATGTTTGCTACGTTACATGGGCCGCAACTTAGTACACTATACCTGTTCGATTCCTATAATTGTGATCCATCTTGAAATGAAGATTAGTATTTCATTGAATTTACATTTGCATGTTTGTTCTGCACAACTGTGAACAGTTTGAATTCTGAGTTAAGCGGTGAATGCATGTTCTGTATATGCATTTTGCCAGCACAGAATGATCACACATTTTTGCCGTTAGGTACGTTCTTAGTGATAGCATTACATAGCTATTTTTCTAATAGCTAACTTTAGTTTTGTTACTCTGCATATTACTTGTAATGTCAGACTTTGTCAATAATTAAAATCAAATGATTGTGTTTCTGCGTTTCTTCATGTCTACAGAATTTGATACAATCCACTGAATTAAGATCATTAGATCACACCCAACAATACCTCATAATATTGATAATGTAAAAAATAAAATTCAAAACCTAAATGTAATCAAAAATTTATATAAACATGAATGGGATTTTTAATATTGAGACAAACTTTCGACTACTGTAAATCAGGTTCTTCGCATACTTTATTTTGAAATGGGATCATTCACAAAGTTACATTGGTGTAAACAACTTGATCAGCAGGTGGCACATTTTTGTACAGTTTTGTATTTTCCAGGTACTGATTTCCAAAATTATATTTAGAAAAGACTTGCCTGATAATGAGTGTGTGTCTTGGGCCACATATTCAAGCTTGGTGGGCCATAGTTTGAGTACCCCTGCTCTAGACTATGATTTTTTCACAGAGGGAGGGGGCATTGTAAGCTTTTCGTTTGAGAGCATTAAATTATTTTTATTTTGTGTTTATCTATGTGATTAAATTCATGAAAGCTCTCTCAGTTTTAATTTTTCTTCTGAAAACTAAAATATATGGATCCTTTCACTCTGAATGTTATTATAGTGTCTGTTCTAGATTTATTAATTTTTAATAAATGATTATGATGAATGTGTAAAAGAGAATATAAGTTTGACTCTTATAATAGAAGCATAATTGTTACTGTGCCAAAATATTAAATACAGTCAATTCCGGTTAATTAGACCACATCAGGACGTGATCATTTTGGTCCTCATAACCGGCTGATCCGATTAAACGGACATGCCCTGTTACAAGACAGGATTCGGTCCAAATAAGCAGCTGGTCTTGTTAACTGGAATCGACTGTATTTGTAAAATGGGCATTTGAACTGTGCAATTAAAAAATGATTTTGTTGTGTTGAAAAATCTCATCATCTCTTGACAACTAGAAAGATAGCAATATGTGTTTTAAAAATATGATTGATTTTAAGGGTTATATAAATGTTTGTCATTTATGTTCTAGATTCTGACAGTTCTCATGTAGATGTTGTTGGAGGTGCTCCAACCCGTTTAAGTGCCAGCAGCAGTACATCTAGTGATAGTGACAGCAGTAGTAGCAGTAGTTCTAGCAGTTCTTCTGAGTCAAGTGATTCTGAAAATGGTAATAATTTAGTTATTACTATTACCTGTAGAATTTTTATGTGCCTCTTAATTTTTTTGCAGAAAAGTTTAGTACTGTCTCATGATTTCATATTCTTATTCAATTTTATCTCTCTCCGTGAAATGTTGTTTTTCATCTTAAATACTACACTACAGTTTTATTATTATTATTATTTTTACTGGCTCTGGCAGTTTACAGGGTAGTTTTATTTTGTTGTTCTATTCATTCACTTTTAATTACTTTTTTTAACTTTTGCTATAGTTACAGTAAATATAGCCAAAAACAGTAATTTTGCATGATTCAAAATTTTTGATGTATTTATGTATGTATAAAATTAATGTGAAACATTCATGTTAATTTACATTTTTGGCTTATTTTATTATTTTCTGTAGATATTGTCAGTAAAAATTGATTGCAGTTTAAAAAAATTTATACTTTTATCTCATACCTTGATTTATTTATTTTCAGATGTTTCAAAGAAGCCTAAAGTGGAAGAAAATCAAGTAAGTTGTTTCTAAATTATTATACCAATTGGGATGACCTAATTGCTTCTTTCTGTGTTTTTATCTACATTTTCTAAATCAATGTTCTTTTTCCATAATTAGAACTCTTTTCAACCTTTTTTTAAAAATTATTATTATTATTATTATTTCCAGATTGCTCTCAAGGGCTGAAATTAAGTTTTTCATATTTTAAAGATGAAAAGGGGGGGATTTCCCTTTTAAGCCATAAATGTCTTAAAATTATTATTGTTTACCCTTTATTAGAATTAACTTTCAAGGTAATAAGTATTAACAACGATCTAAATTACCTCTGGCTTCACCAAAATGCTTGAAATGGGACAACAAACATGTTAGTATGAATTAATATTTACTATATGAACTTCAAAACACAAGACCATTTTTTTGTGTATTCTAAATAAGGTTATTGCAGTCATGACAAGAGGAATAAAATTTAGGTTTTCCAATAATAATTTTAAAATATATTTTATAAGTAAGTTAAAAATACATGTACTTCTGTAATTTTTATGTATCTATATTTAGTTATTAAATTGCATGGAATATGTATATACTGATTTCTAATTTTAAATTTGGCAGGTCCAATAAAAATGAAAAGAATACTGTGTGTTCCAGTAACCATCATTACAAATTTTCCTTTCTTATTTAATAACATCTCCTATCTTTTTCAGCTTTCTAATTTAGAACCACCTCTACTGAATCCCCCATCTGGTCCTGTTGGTGCATCTTCTCATGGTCCACCTCCTCTCGGAGGACCTGTTGGTGGAGTATACCCTCCCCCACCTACCACGTTACCTGTGGGTTCCTATGTTCATCCACAGAATCAGTTACCTGCATTCCCTCAACTACAAAGTCCACCACAATTGCAGCCCACTGTTGAACAGCCTGCTGGGAATCCAGCTTTCCCTGTTGTAAATCCACAAGGTAAATCATCAACATTGCTTAATATTGGTCTCAAAATACTCTTTTTTATGCATAATTTGAGTTAAGAGTATTGTAATAAATGCCTATGTATTCTAAAGGAAAGAAACTTAATTTTTTTAAGGGCATTGTTGAATCTAACCTCTATTTCTCTGTTGAACTTTTCTCTATTTACTTATGCATAATTTGAGTTAAGAGTGTGAACAGTGTTGTAATAAATTCATATGTATTCTAAAGGAAAGAAACTTATTTTTTTAAGGGCATTGTTGAATCTAATGTATGGAAAACTTGTTTACTTCTATTAAAATATGTTTCATTTAAATAGAGATTATACAAAAGTTAAAGACTTTAAATACAAAACCTTATTTTAAATAATAATATTAATAAAAGTATGTGTTACAGTTAGTAAGGGAATAAGACTATGCAAATTGGAGGTGAAGAGTCAGAGAGTTTTTGAATTTCAAATATCTCCATCAGAATAACAGCTTTGAAAGTGGGAAAACTGTAATTCATTTTTTTTTTTTGGGGGGGGGGGGGGGGGGGCATTTGTTTCTTTTAATTTTGGAAATTTTTTTTCCTGGCTACCAAACTTTTAAATTAATTTTTTTTTAAAAAAGGCACAAAATAATGCATACTTTTTATTCGCTGATTTGCTATAAAAATAGTAATTATAACTTGTTAATTCTCACTAAATAATATATGTTGTATCTAAGTGGTAACATATAACTCTTTTAGTACTCTGAATTTTTATGACAGAATACATTACAGCATAGCAATAGTTGCTATAAGTCTGTATAAAAGAAAGTTATTTCTTGATGTTGAAACAGTTTGTTTTGTTATTGAAATTTCCCTTTAAATGATATTTTTGCTTTATTTATGGAAATAGAGGCTTCGTATATCACTAAATAATCATTTTTTGTGTTCATTTGATAATTTTATTAACAGTCAAAGTACATATGTTAAAAGTTGCTCCAAATTTATTAGGCCTTATAGCCTTCAAAACACAAATTTAATCTAGACCAGCATATATGTCCAGAAAGTAAAATAATAATAATCTGTGTAAAAGTAAATAGTAAACCATGCAGTTAGACTTAATTTATGATGTTGTGTATATATATATATATATATATATATATATATATATATATATATATATATATATATATATATATATATATTTATGTATATATATTTATATGTATATATGTATGTATGTATATATATATATATATATATATTTATATGTGTATATACATACATACATATATGAATATATTCAACATCATAAATTAAGTCTAACTGCATGGGTTTACTATTTACTTTTACACAGATTATTATTATTTTACGTTCTGGATATATATGCTGGTCTAGATTTGTGTGTGAGGGTAATGAGAGCTGTTGCGGGATGATACACAGGCTGGTAACTTGAAAAATCGCAGATGTAGTCGTAGAAAGTGGCTGGGAAAGGCTTAGGCAGAGAGTCCAGTCGAGGAACACATGATCCACACAGTTGGTTACATAGATCATTTATTCTTTTTGTAATACTCCGATGTTTAGATACACTTCATTATATTTATACTGTATAATTACTATAGGACCATCATGCGAAAAAATATCATCCTGGGGCTGTCGGAACAGCACATAGAAATATAAAACCTGCAGCGACTTTTACGACATGTTTTACGGACTAGAGCCGAACATAGAAGGCTGCCAAAACCCTAGGTTCATGCCCTGAGTATGGGCACACTGAACTTTTAATTGGTTAAAAGTTGACACTTGACTTTAACACGTCGTATGGAGTGATTGTTTTCGAAAGTTCCACGACATTCGACCTTATATGACTGTTGGCCGCACGTGGCTTTTAGGGGGGAAACTAATAGCTTACTTCGGAGTATCTAGATCCAAATCAAACTGAGGGATAATGTTCTGTTGGGGTAAGACAAAATTAATGAAGGGAAAGGTTTATCATTTCAATTTCTCCCTCTCCGGAAAAGACTTGCGAGAGGGGCCGGCTCCCTCAGCAAGGCTCTCCATCAGGCGAGAACTGCATATGACAAATAGAGTAATTTTGAGGAATAATTTTGAAAAAGTTTTGGTTCAAGAATTGAAAATTGAAAATTTTGTTTAACTATCATCCTTGTGTGTCTGCTCAAGTCATGAAAATATCACATAATAATTATACCTTACAATTTTAAATCACTACATAGCACAAAAAATAGGAACACTGAATGTTGATATTACTAACTAATAATGTGACGTATAATATAATATAAAATATTTCAACCTCCTCCGCATAGTCCTGGCTGTGTACTAAGTAGAGGTTCACAGTTTCAACGCAAAATATTATATAACATTTCACAAAAATAAAATATGAAGATTTATATGCAGTAAAATTATTATTTTAGGATGGCCATGGTAACACTTCAATATTCACACAAAATTTAATATATACTTAAAATTGAATGTAAAATAAATAACATTTTATTAAGGAACACAATATATCACAACATTTGTTTTTGTAAAAGTATTTGTGTTTGTGTGTGTGTAACCCACAACTGACTTAGGTTCAAATTCTTTCATAACTTTACTACTAAGGAGTGAAGGGGTGTGTAGTTATCTGCGTAAAAGTGGGTTTTTCTTCCCCATGTTGTATTGACAAAATGAAGGAAGAAAAATGGCCATACTGTGGACCAACCATTATTCTCCCGCAGGACATGACAGCCAAAACAACATCTTGTGTAGGACAAAGATGGAGAATCAGGAAAGGTAGGTGTTTGTCATGGCTGTGGAAGTATTAATAAGAATTAGGAGGACAAAGAACGGTTGCCCCATGGTCTGTCTTTGTCATTATAAATCTAAGCATTTATTTTATTCAGCACCTTGGGTGACTGAAATGTGAAGAGAGTTTGTTAAAAGGTTAATAGGCAGCTGGGATGACTTCCAAAAACAACGATAGAGGGGGGGGGGAGGTGATGGTTTTCAAATGTTCCACGACATTCCACCTTATATAACTGTTGGCCGCACGTGGCTTTTAAGGGGAAAACTAATAGCTTACTTCGGAGTATCTAGATCCAAATCAAATTGGGGGATAATGTTCTGTTGCGGTAAGACAAAGTTAATGAAGGGAAAGGTTTATCGTTTCATTTATATTTATATATATATATGCTTAATTTACTTAATTTTCTTAGTTCCCGCATCTGTTCCACCACGACCTCCTGTAGTGGCCAGTCATAATCTTCCTCAGCAACCGTCAAGACCATCTGCTACTGCAACTGCTGCACCCGTGAAAAAGAATGTCATTAATTCTCAACCAAAACCTCCAGGTACATATTTAAAAATTTACTTTAATCATAACATACTTAGAGTTATTGGGTTATAAAGCATACTTCGAAGTTAATAAATATCACCAAAAATTGTAATTATATTAATAATTCAAGAAACCTATTTAGAAATTTTATTAAAATTTATTATTATAGGTATTATTTCTTGTACTATAGAAGAGAAATCATATCACTTTTAGAGTTATGTGACATTTTTTGTTACATTCAATTACACTGTCTTTTTATTTCTCTTTAGTTGCATTTTTTAAAAATTCCCTTGTAGATATATCTATCTATACCAAAATTGCTCATAAATTATAACTGGAAGTTTTGTTGTTAAAAGTATGAGTCACTGTGCAACCTATTCAATTTAACAAGTACAACAAGTAATCATTAATATAAATAAATAAGCTGAAATAATTTGTTGCACTGAACCAGATCCATTATATGCATGATTTTAAAATGCAATTTTTTTAACTACTAAACTTGATAAGTAAAATCAAAATGAATACTTCTCTTAAAAAGAAATATAATGCCTCAATTTATAAATGTTAACTCAAGTTTTAAAACATCAAAATTTCCTCTGAAAATAATTATTAAAATATATGCAATTATGGAGAAAAAAAAATTGTTGTCTATACTATAATATAATTTCTAAAAGAAGATCCATGCCAAAACCTCCTTAAAAAACTAAGAAAATTTTTGTGGGGTATAAGATCTAGAACATGTGAATTAGTTTTAAAATATTTTAATGTTATTTGTCTTCTTTATTTTACCCTCCAAGAAATATATCTAATAGACCTGGTACTTGTTCGATAATGAAGTCTAAAACTAGTGTGAGCATATAAGTTCAATACGTAAGTCTCTTCCATTCGTCTTAAATGGAATCTAAGATCAAGCAAAATGAGTGCAATAGAATATCTCACCCTGTTGTGATCCATTTTTCAAATGGCTTAATGCTCTATATTCTGAACTGGAAGATTATAGCAACATGAGATAAGAAAAATCAAATACCAGTCAGTTTATTGTCTATCAGCTAAACAGTTATTTTATAAAAAATATAAAGTTATGTATTGGAATTCCATTGGTTGTTTAGAGTGCATGGGGAATAATAAACCATTAATAATTACTAGTATGTTTATATAATGGTGAATCATTACTAATGCTAGATTACTATAACAATTTAGCATCAGCTTCATAGAATTTGATGAATCATCAAATATATAAATTCCATAGTTTTCATTAGAATGAATATTTTAAAGAAAAGTAAATCATTTATGATATGTTATCATTTTCTGAGTTTCTCTGTATACTTTTTTTTCTAACTTTATATTTTGTAGTTTTAGTAATTATTTTTTCCAATGTTTTAGGAACTACTCCAGTATCAACTGCTAGTGTTACTACTCCTGTATGCCAGGCTCCTGTGCCAAGTCAAACACAACCAGTTCCTTCCGAGCCATCTCCAAATTCTCCTAGTACTCCTCCTAAATTGACACCTGCAGCTGAGTTGCGAGCAAGAACACCTCAGATTCCTACACCACCATTAGATCCTGCACCCCCGCCTCTATTATCCAAACCACGTGAAAGAAGTGCAGAAATTGACCACCCAATATCTAATTCATATGGTGCTAACAAAGCACCGGAACTTGTTGCACAACCTGGTACGTACAAGTTGCATATTTTTGTTTCAGTTATGTTAGTTACTGTTTTCAATAAATTTAATTATCTTGTGCTGAAGTTTTAAAATTCTCTCTTTGTGTGGAATCAGAATTACTTTCATAGTATTTTCTATTTCCTAATTTTATTTACATAAAAAAAAACATTTATTCATAATTTGTATTGATGCTTATGCTTATCAATTTTGCATACTATTAATACATTTGATTTACCCGACACTTGATGGCTACAATAATTAAATCTTATACTCTAACTAGCTGAAAACCCGCACTTCGCTACGGAGTACATTCAAATTAAATACAACGGTCAATGTATGCAATTAATGCCAAAAAAATAAATATATATGTATATATTTATAATAAATACGATGATCAATATATACAATTGATGTAGAAAAAAAAATATATATTTATAAAAAAATCATAAGGGATATTTTTATAGACAAAATAATGTCCAATAGTCTGCACATAAGCAAGGGAAAAAAATGTTTTTTTTCTATTTAGTTGTTATGCACGTGACAATAAATTTATTTAAAGTACCAGAAAAAGAAATCACGTGATCAGCATTTAATAAATTAAATTCTAAAATTTAATCTTTAAAAATTCACCAAAAATCAGAAAATAGAGGTAAAGATTCGAAGAAGATCTCATTTTAAAGGAATTTTTATGATCTTTCTTGTGATATAAATTTTATAATCCCCAAATTATTATTTTAAATGCAAACTTAAAAAAAGTTACTAAAGCAGCTTAAAAATTTAATTTTAAAAAATTTAAGAAGAATTTTTCAAAAATCTCTCTTAGTGCACCCCTACACTATAAGAAGAATCACCATGCAAAATTTCAGCCCTTTAGGTCCAGCAGTTTGGTCTGTGCGTTGTATGTCAGTGAGTCAGTTATGGAACTGTTTTATATATATAGATAAGCCAGATAATAACTGAGTGACTAGGTTGCGGGCAGGCAGTGCTCTAGTCTGCATGTTTCAGTCCTACAGTTAGCAAAATTGTTCTGAAGTGTTTTTATGGGGAGAAAGCTCTTGAATAAACATGATGAATGGCCCCCTGATATAGTATGTAAAATCGCTTTGTAGAAAATTTTATGCATCCATAACTGCCAGCATTAACATTTGAAAAGAAGCATGCATGGTTAATTATACTATTCATTTGAAATGTGCAACAGGTCTTTTGAAGCATAATTTAAAGTATGAAAAATCTTAAGCAGGCATTTTCTCCTTTTTTAAATGACAACCCAAATTGCCAGCTCCCCCCCCCCCCCCCCCTTAAGATTTCATGCATTATTAGTTTTTTGAAACTCTCTTGCAACTCCCTAAATAATCTTTAAATAACTCAAATTTTAAGAAACATTGAACGTCTAAATACTTTTAAAGAGAAGAGTTAATTTTGGCAATTTTAGATAAATCTTTTGACCATAGGATGCCTTTCATTCCTTATGGGAGAGGGGTTCTTGAAGTTTTCTTATTGAAAATCTTTTTATAAACAAATTGGAAAAGTATGTTTTATGGCCTTCTAGTTATGAAGTTTTTGCTTCACAACATGTAGGGTTTAGGAATATTTTTATCTTCAGCTTATTTGTTCTCTGTGCATACCTTTTAAGTAACAATAATCAGACTGTTTACTGCCATTTATAGGTATTTAAACATACTTAAGCATTGAAACCTAAAATATTTTTTAAAGGAAACAATCTCCTTTCATTTTTATTTGTTCAATTTTTTTTTATTGTTATTTGACACTTCTCAGTAATGAGGGGCATCATCTATTTCATATTTTGCATGCTTTTTCTGTTGATAAGCATAATATGAATGAAAAATTTGTACAAAACTATTATTGCAAATGTTATTTTTTGCACTCAGTTGAGACTGATAGGTAAAATTTTGTTATTCTTGTTTAAAATATGAGCTCAAAAAATGAAATTTTTCATATTCAAATAAAACAGTATTTTAGGAAAAGTCATTGTCATTGTCTTTACAAATTTTTAATGACTATCTCTCCCATATTGCTAATTTAATCTGTGCTCACCATGTATGAATAATTTCAAGTGTCAGCTGAAAATGAATACAGTTTATTCAGTTCCTTTTATTTTTTTTTCCTCCATGAGATAATTTTTCTAAACTAAAGCTATGTGAGAAATAAATGAGTCAGTGACACTCTAACTTCTACAGAAGTAATTGGGAATTATTAAACAATTTTTTCAATTTTTTCTGTAGTAAAATATTATAGGTAGTCTCTTCTAACGAAACTACTGTGGGTTGTTAACGTAGGATTACTTATCGTTGCTTACCTCTTTCTTTTTTCTAACGCATTTTGGTACTTTTCTGCTTAACTGTTTACTGCCATTGGGTTTGGCATGCTGCCAAAATTATAACTCTTGATGTCGGACAATTTCTCTCTCTCTGGAGGACCATTATTGAGGAACGTAATCCTGCGTTAAAACAGTTTTACCATTAAAGTTTTTAGGGTATCTAAAAAAATGTGAAATGTTTCTCCTTTGGAACATCGCATTAAAGATGAGTTATTTTGCACTCCTGTCAATGTATCAAGTTTAAATATTTGTATTGTGGCATTGACACAAAAAAAAACAGAGCTGAAAACTTTATGGGGACCTTGCTAATATAAACAAAGTTATACTTAAGATATGAATATAGGCAAAATCACCAATTGGAAAAATTTGCATTTTTATCTCGATAAACTTATGAGTGAGACTATTTTTTTCCAACATTTGTTTATTCCTAAATTCCTCAGAATTTTTAAGCCATGTTCAAAATGTACTCTCATGGAGGGACGATGTAATTATATTATCAGTGGGTTTCAATTCTTTAGTAAGTTTTGTCAGTTCAAATGGTGTGATTGTTGTTTTATAAATACAATGCTACAAAAAAAATTATTATTTATGATTACTCTGTATTTATTTGGTTTTCACAACATTACTTAAGTAGTTTATATTCTTGTTTTATCTAGGTTTACCAAATTATACAGTTGGTAATCAAGCTCCAACTATAGCTTCTTCAGTTACTAACGGTGAGAAAAAGATGGAACAAAAACCATCTCCTGTTTCCTCTACACCCACTGTTAAAAAGGTAATGGAAGTTCCGAAGAAAAAAAAAATAATTCTTTAATTTACAAATTCTTCTGAAATAAATTGTCATCTGCTAAATGTTACTAAATTTTTAATCATGTTATATTTATTCATAAATGGGTTAAATTAAGTTTCCTATTTCCTTCATCTCTAGCAAGCTGAATCTAAATTAAAAAATTATGGATCATGGTCAAGCCTTGCTCAATCAGCTGCAAATAGTCCAAGCACAAGTAATACTTCTACGCACTTGAAGTCCACAGCAATGGATAGTTTTCAACAATTTAAGAAGCAAGCGAAAGAAAAAATGGATAAGGTGTGTTTAATATTTTTGAATAAATCAAATATTTGATCTACCTTTTATATTTTTATTGATATTCTGCTCAATTTCCAAATATGATACATGGCAATTCTAACTTTTTCTCAATACATAGTAATTCTTAAATTACTAATACACATAAGTTTCCTGTACCACATTGAAAAATAGTTTTTTATTTAAAAAAAAAATATGTGGTCTTTTTATGTTAACAAATATGCTATGAAGTACATTTCTTATTTATTATATAGAAGGTCGTTCACACTTTATGGAAACAATTTTGATGGTTAAGTTCTATGTATAAATGCTGTCTTTTTTGTGGCGATTTGCTTCTATCTGATAGCCATAGTTCTTGACAATAGCTCTAGCTCGAATTTTTCATGGAAGTAAACTTTTTCCTAGTACTGTCTTATCAATTTTACCCCATTCCTCTTTGACCGTTTTTCAAAGCCCCTTCAGTCTTCTTTGATGTTGTTTTCCTAAGGCTTTTTTTAATAAACCGAAAGTGGAAATGTCCATTGGAGAAGCGTCAGGTTATTTTACAGGTATTTCATTAAATGGGATACACTTGGAATAGAAAATGTTACATATTTGAGTGGATTATTTTATATACATAGGATAGATATACATCCCATATCATATGTGTTGTATTGGATACTCTTTTGAAACCAAGCTTAGAACAAGGGAGATTAAAATAACTTTAAATGGTGTTACCATAACAATAAAATATAAGGCTTATGAGTTAATCAGGTTTTAAACAATTCAAATAGTCTGGGAAAAGTCAGGGGAGGGGGGAATCTGCTATTAGAGTTTGAATATTGATTACATTGTTCTGAATTAGTCAATCTGATTTACATCATGAAAATTAATGCTGTATTAATATCTTTGGAATAAGTGTTCCTTAATTTATGTTTTAAAAAAGAAGTGGATTCATTGATCTATTTAGAATTTTATTTTTCTTGCTAGGGCTTCTGATTCGACTCTCTCTCTGCTCCCCTTTTCCCCATAGTTTTTTTTAATATAATGATTTGAAAATGTTCTTAAACTTCATGAACAGTTTTATCAATATATCCAACATTCTAGAAAACCTACATGCTGTGTTTTGTGCTAGCTTTAGTGGTCTAGAACTTCCTTAAGTCTATGTTACTCTGTAATTAAGTTTTTAATTAATTTTATATTTTAGCAAAGGCAGCTGTATGAGCAGCAAGAATTAAGGCGGCATCAAAAAGAACAGGCGGAGAAAGAGCGATTACGTATAGAACGTGAGAAGCAAAGGTAATTGTTTATTTTAGTGTGCTTTAAATTAAAATCATACTATTGGCTGTTTATTTATTTATTTATTTTTTATCATTAGTTCATAATATTTTTATGTTTGAATCAGTATTCTGTGTAGTATGTCAAATGTTTAGTTCTTAGAAGGTTTCTAGTGGAATTGAGTTGTACTCATAATCACTGTGCAAGTGATCTAAATGAAATAAAGTGCAGACCTGCCAACTTTCCGGATTTACCCCGGCAATGCCGGATTTTTAATACGTCTTCCGGGTTTCTGGAATGGACACTATTATTTCCGGATTTTTAATTACATACAATTATATCTACTCAGTTCAGGTCATCTATATCTAGGGAAACCTTAGAAAATTTGCTAATATGCTAATCGAACCCACAAGTACACTGTTATGAAGAACAATTTGACAATGAATTTTTAAAAAGAGCAAAATCAGCTACAAAAATTTCAAGATTTTCTGCAATTAATTAAAACAAACATTATAAAGAAATAGAGGTGCTCAAAATATCGACTGCTGGGGTCCCTGCTAGGGTAAATATGATGTACATTAAAATGTATGATTACAAATTTCAAATTTATAACTTTTGTTTAATATTATAATTTTAAGTTGTGCTGAACAGCAAAGAAATATTTTGAACTATGTAATATTATTAAAGAGTTCCTATAAACTATAAGTAAGTATATATTATAATTCTTTTATGATTTTTTACTATACTATTTTGTGTTATCTCGATTATTTTATGCACAGTAGAATATTGCAGGATTTTGCTTTTACTGAGGTTGGCAGGTTTGAAAGTGGATATAATACAGAAATGACTGCTAAAACCAGCAGTTTCTCTTGAATATTGTTTCAGTTGTAAGAATTTCATTATTCTGGAAATTTTGTAGTCTTTCAGCAATTCATAAAATGAAATCTGAGATCCAATGTTGAATGGCTATGCTATAGGTAATTGTAAAAATCAGATAGTTCACCTTAGTGGTAAGAATTCTCTATTGCATTGAAGGAACTAGCTTTTTGAATGGGTTAGAAATAGAGGTGAAGGTGGGATTATGGACCCCCCCCCCCTTTTGTTTTAGGCTCACTGTGGTCATACCAAAGACTAATTTTCATATTTTGGGGCTCTAACCTCTTCCACAACTCATCATCTAAACATCCGTAAGAGGATTTGCCGTTAAATTAAAGTTTAAGAAGTATACAATCAAATAAGTGAAAAAAGTCAAAACTTGCAAGTGACCCAAAGTGGAGGGTAATATGGACCCCCACCTTTTTTACCAAAAAAATCATTTATCTATTTATTAAACAGCTGGAAATGAAAAAGTGAAAGAAAGATAATATTTTATTAAACAGCTGGATGATCAAATATTATCTATATAAAAAATAAACTTCAATTTTGGCGACAAAAGATGCAAATATAAAACTCAGCTTCGACTCCGGTGCACACAGAATGAGTCCAGTGTAGACTCATCCCACAACGAATCCAAAGTTCTCTTCATGTGTCATCTTTCAATGCACCTTCACAGAAGATGCACGATGCTACTTGCTGGTCTGGGCCATCTCTGTAAACATATGGGCTTGTATCCACCCAGAGGGATGAGCTTTTCCAATTGCTCCGGATTGGGCTCCATTCGTAAGCTGATCCATTAAGATTTTACGAGGAAATATTATCATTGGTGGAAAATATGTTCCCCCAGCACTCATGCAACAAACCACAGTTAACAGAGAACCACATTCAGCTGTAGAATTCTTAACTTCCAGAATAACTGAAAAGGATTACAAAACATGAAAATAAAATGTATCACAATTAAATCATCTGTGGAATCACATTTTCTCATGGACACATTATTACGTTATCGAAACCAGTTGTTATTAATATGGACCCGGGTCCATAATACCAGCACTCATGGGGTCCATATTTCAAACAATGCCATCTTGGAAACAAACTCATTTTTCACATTATGAGTTACATCGAATTTAGTTTCGAACTAGCTCAAAAGGAACTTCATGTTGTGTAGAACAAGGCACAGGAATTGGTTTTCACAAAACATAGTAGTAGATATGTAAAGTTTTCACATTTTATTTTTCCTTAGAAAAAGTTTGAAAACTCGAAAAACAAACAATTGGCCACAGGACATCATTCGCGAGTGAACTGGAGTCAATGATCTTGACTATCCATTGCAGCCACCTAGGGGTTCTAGATCACAGCTATAATTAGTGGCTGCACCTGCGCATAGGGCAGATATTAAGGGGTTCATAATAAATGTAGGGTCCATAATCCCACCTTCTCCTCTACTTTTTTTCAATTTTTTTTGATTTTTTAAGAGTTGGTCTAGTGGTTCTGTAATTGGGTTCCCTCATAATAGAAAATTTTTCATGTTTTCATTGGTTAATTTTTATTTTTTCTCAAGTTAAATATTATTGGAGATTAAGTATCTTGGGAAATTGACATGATATAGAAAATAGGAATTTTAAAGCATGTGTTTTACCAGGCTAATGAATTTATGGCACTAGTAGTAATTTCCTCCTTATTTGTGAAATTTGAATAGAGTTTGGCCAAGGGATTAAAATGCTGGAAAAATTGAACTCTTTTGCCCATTTTTAAGGTTCCTAAAAAATTGTGTTTTCCTGTTGTATATTGCAAATTTTATCATTGTACTGAATATTTAAAGTTCTTTTATTTCTCATATCTGTAAAACTTTGTAATAATGACAGACGAGGCTAAATGATGACTGAGACGTTTTCAATGTATATGCTGCAAACAACAAAATTTGATTCTGTAATTTTTGCTAGTTGTGGCTTACCAATTGAAAATTTGGTAGTTACCTTATTTCCTCCTTTTCTGAAATTCAAAGGACTCTGTCAATATATCAAATTATTTTGTTTTAAAATTCCCACTTTGAGATCTTAATTTCATTTTATTTTTGTGCATTAGCTGTATAAAAGATTAATAAAACATGTATGTTGATAAATTGTGGGGATTGAGTTTACTAAGTTTCAACGAAACTCTTTTTACATCTGCTGTCTTGTTTGTGAACTGTCAGTTAGTCATTTCTGATATGAATACATGCATTTACAATAAGAGGTAAATTTCAAATAATCTTATTAGGGAAAGAGAGGAGGAAGAAGCTTTAGAGCGAGCTAGAAAAACTCAACAGCAGCAACAACAACAGCAAAAAGATTCAATTTCAGCCAGACGGGAGGAGAGCATTCCTTTGACTCCTGTTATAGCAGCTAAACCAGACTCTCCAGCTCCTGTGCCATCCCCAGCTCTTAGTGAAAGAGAAGAACTGCGACGGCGAGAACAAGAGAAAAGGAGAAGAGAGGCTGTAAGTTGCGCATTAATATTTTAAAATAAATTGTGAACAAAAACTTTTTTAATACTATTGTCTTTAACTGTAAATATATAGGGTATTCAGTATAATTGAATCGGTCATTTTGAAAAGGAGTAATCTCCACTTTTCAAAAACTCATCGCCACTCCCCCCCTTTTTTTTCCCCCCTTCAAAAAAATAGTAACAAATTATATTTTTGCATCAGTACTGATGCCTTATAAACATAATAAATATTAAATTTAATCTAACTAATAATGCATGAAGGCAGGTTATAGTTTTTTGCTTCTCGTGAAAAATTTTTATAAATGAAGATGACTCCTTTTCAAAATGACCGATTCAATTATACTTGGTGTAATTGATTTGTGTAAAGACAACTAGCTTGTGGTTCGAGATTATTTGTAATTCTTTCCTTGATTCTCTCCTCTATTAACTGGAAAATTTTATTTTTTAGTTTTACATCATTTGTTCTTTAATTCCATACATGTTCAATTATTAATGGAAGAGTGCATTAATAAAATATCATGTAAAATGGTTAGTTTGTTGCATTGGAGCACTAAGAATTATATAATGTAATAATTTAAATATGGCTGACTTAGACATTATCTAATGTTTCAGGATCTGTTTTTATCTAAAATCTCATAAATTTAACTTAAATATGACCCACTTAGACATTATCTAATATTTTGGGCTCTGTTTTTATCTCATATTTTAATATAAAGTAAGCTGTGTATAAGAAATAGGTCTTTGAAATTAGAAAATAAAAAAGAGGGGTTCTTAAGAATGCTTAATCTTTTCTTTAAATATAGAGTGTGAACAATGTGGGGTACTCATAATAGCAGTCTTATCTGTATTTAAGGGTGTGGTTTTGCTTTTTATTGTTCTTAATTCAAAGTTGAAAGTTTTATGCATTATATGTGGTTAGGATTTGATATCCTTTAGTTTAATTTTGGATTATCATAAATATTTAAGAAAAAAAAATTCAGTGCAGCAGAACATGTTAACTGTAAACTCTTTAATTTGTATGATGTAACCGGGGAATCAACTTAGAAACTCATGAACAATACTTTTTAGGACAGATTCTGTGATTGTTTAACATATTTAATTTGAATAAATGCTAGTACTACAATGATTTATTTTTCCTTCTTGTACCAAATGGTATTTGCGTGGAAGGGGCATAAATTGAGAGTGAAGTATCAGAAGTTAATTTTTTTTATTTTCTTTAAGAGATGCATGCATATATATCTGTATATTTGTTTCTGATTGAGTACTATATTTTTTTTTCATTCTTTTTCAGAGGGCAAGTCATATCGATATGAATAGACAAAGTGATATTATGTCTACATTTGAAGAAAATTTGTGATGTTTTTAATGCAACAATGTGGTAGTTGAACTATCAAGTTGCTAAAGTCAAAAAATTGTAAATAGTTGTAATGAAACACTGAACAGACTGAACTGAGTGGTACTTGGTTCCACAATCAAGATGTGCTTCTGCATTAATGTGTATATTCATGAGAGCACATTTTTGAATCAACTAAAAGCATATTCATATGCCTTTGTATGCAATACTTCATTCCTCTCATCAGGGCTGCCAAGCTTGAAGAACTTAAATGCAAAGACTAAATTTTTCATCTCTTTGTATAATAAAAGAACATTTTTCATTTGATACTGCATCTTGCAAGAGGTAGTAAGGTCTGAAACTTATGAAGTCTCATTCTGGTGAGCACATTGCTCATCTCAAGTTTTAGCAATAGTGCATAAAGTATAATTAAATATGGAAGTGTACCAACTTTTGTACTCATACGTTTCACTACCCATAGCATTGATTTTTTAGATTTAAGATTTACAGAGATACATATGCAAAAGAAGAAAAAAATAGAAACAATTTCACTCTCATTACTGAGCTCAAAAAGAGTGCAACACTGTGGAAATTTAACAATGCTGTGTCGTCAAATGCATAAACATCTTTGACTGGCATTGGACAGTGTGTTTATTGAAGTACTTATATTTGGTATGGGGCCAGTAATCTGATTATCAAATGTTGGATTTCGTGCAAGTCTACATGCTGAAAAGGAGCACAGTCTTTCCATTGTCATAGTCCAGCAGCATGCAAGACTTTGTAAAGATTCAACAAGAATGAAATTTAATTTATTTGAAGATGGAATGTTCATCAGCTTGTGTATATATTTTGATGTTAGTGCAAGGTATTGTCATTTGAGTATAGTGTGTCCAAAACTTTTTTTTTTGTATTTATATGCATTACCTTGCATGTCCTAAAATTTTAAAATATAATTTGACGTCACACTACCTCTTGTCTTATTTATTTATCATGAAGTCATTAAAAAAAAAATGCATTTATTTTATTTCAAGCAAAGCATCATGATTGTTTTCATTTGTGATATTCACAAGATTAATGTTTTTACCTCTTTGTAATTAAAATCGATTTTCTTGCGTGATGTCATTAACATTGGGCTACATCTGAACTCAAACTCGAAAATTATGTCTTGTTTATGTGTACATTTTGTATCATTGTTTCTGTTCGACTTATAAGATGTTATGAAATGACCACCTATTAGGTTCTTTTAATTAAAAATTATTTAAATTATAGAAGTATTTTAAAATCAAATTTAAAAATTTGTTGTCTCTAATTTTGTTTGTCCCTATTTCTGTACAGTCCTTCCTATTTTCTTAAGAACATGCGATTATGTTTCTTATTCAAAATGGATCTGTAAAATAGTCTTGTTATTTTTCAAGTTTGATGGTATATTCACAGTTAGTGATGTACGTCATCTTACACAATCATGAACTTTGCAAGTTACATCAAATGTGCATTAGAAATTTTCTAAAATAAATAAAATTCTAAAACAATGTTCACATGTCTGTAGTGACTTTGTAAAGAGTTTGCATCTTTTCTATTTTTAATCAATCAAGATTAGAGAAAAAAAATTTAATTAATGGATTTCAAAAATAAAATTTAAAGGGGGCCTCATTGTACATTAGGCTAAATTTTCTATATTTTTATTGGCTTTTAACTTGAAACCATAACATTAAACCAATCATAAAAAAAAAATATTTACAGGTCTGATTTTATAACATTTATAAACATACATTGTTATAGTTGTAAATTAAACTCATATATATTAATTTAAGGTTTTTGGGGTTAATGAAGTTATACTGAAGTTACTATTTAAAAGAAATTTGAGCCACTAATCTTTCCTTTGGGGACAATTTTACTCGGGAGTGGGTTCTTTCAAGGAAGTAAGTAATTCAAATAGTGACACGCTGTTTTATTCTTATCATTTCTGGATCAAAACCTGCTACTCCGGAAATCAGGCATAAAATTGAAGCATCTTAACAAAATTTTCTGTTGATATTACCTATACAGTGGAATCTCGATCTATTGTTTTAAGGGACCGACTGAACTGAACGATAAATGAGGGATAACAATAGATGTGGGTACATAACAAAGCAATAAGGTCTTTGGGACTGTGTGCAATAAAGGATACATATGGGAAAACAATGATTTGGGGGTACGATCGATCTGGGAATTTCATGATTAAAATTATAGATATACAAGAAACTTTTGAAATTAGCTTGTGGTTGAAGATACAGGATGTATTCTTAGAGTTGTCTGAGTTAGTAATTTTTAATTTTTTTATAAAAATCTTGCTGGAGGAAACCTTTAGTGTTAGTTACTATTTAAAAGATAAGTTGAACCACTCATCTTTCCTTTGAGAAAATTTTACTGAGGAGTGGGTTCTTTCGAGGAAGTAAGTAATTCGAAGAGTGATCCACTTTTATTTTTATCATTTCTGTATCCAAATCTGCTACTTCGGAAATCAGGAATAAAATTGAAGCATCTTAACAGAATTTTCTGTTGATATTACCTATACAGTGGAATCTCGATCTATTGTTTTAAGGGACCAACTGAACGATAAATGAGGGAAAACAATAGGTTTGGGAACATAACAAAGCAATAAGCAATACTTTTGAAATTAGCTTGGGGTTGAAGATACAGGAGGTATGCTTAGAGTTGTCTCAGTTAGTAATTTTTTTTAAAAATCTTGCTGAAGGAAACATTTAGTGTTAGTTACTATCTAAAAGAAAAGTTGAACCACTCATCTTTCCTTTGAGAACAATTTTACGCAGGAGTGGGTTCCTTCAAGGAAGTAAGTAATTCAAATAGTGATAAGGTCTTTGGGAATGTGTGAAATAAACGATACATATGGGAAAAAGATGATTCGGGGGTACGATCCATCTGGGTGTTTCATGATTAAAATTATAGATATACAAGAAACTTTCGAAATTAGCTTGGGGTTGAAGATACAGGAGGTAAGCTTAGAGTTGTCTGAGTTAGTAATTTTTAATATTTTTATAAAAATCTTGCTGGAGGAAACATTTAGTGTTAGATACTATCTAAAAGAAAAGTTGAACCACCCGTGTTTACTTTGAGATTAATTTTACTCGGGAGTGGGTTCTTTCAAGGAAGTAAGTAATTCAAAAAGTGACACACTGTTTTAATTTTATCATTTCTGTATCCAAACCTGCTACTTCGGAAATCATGTCTGAAATTGAAGCATCTTACCAGAATTTTCTTTTGATATTACCTATACAGTGGAATCTCGATCTATCGTTTTAAGGAACCGACTGAACTGAGGGAAAACAATAGATGCGGGATCATAACAACGCAATATGGTCTTTGGGAATGTGTGAAATAAACGATACATATGGGAAAACGATGATTCGGGGGAAAGATCGATGAGGGATTGGGATCTGGGAATTTGATGATTAAAATTATAGGTATATGAGTAACTTTTGAAATTAGATTATGGCTGAAGATACAAGAGGTATGCTTAGAGTTGTCTGAGTTAGTAATTTTTAATTTTTTTAAAAAAATCTTGCTGGAGGAATCATTTAGTGTTAGATACTATCTAAAAGAAAAATTGAACCACCCGTGTTTACTTTCAGATTAATTTTACTCGGGAGTGTGTTCTTTGAAGGAAGTAAGTAATTCAAAGAGTGACACACTGTTTTATTTTTATCATTTCTGTATCCAAACCTGCAACTTTGGAAATTAGGCATAAAATTGAAGCATATTAACAGAATTAGTCATTACCTATACAGTGGAATCTCGATCTATAGTTTTAAGGGACCGACTGAACTGAACGATAAATGAGGGAAAACTATAGGTATGGGAACATTACAAAGCAATAAGTAATACTTTTGAAATTAGCTTGTGGTTGAAGATACAGGAGGTATGCTTAGATGTGTCTGAGTTAGTAATTTTTAAAAAAAATCTTGCTGAAGGAAATATTTAGTGTTAGTTACTATCTAAAAGAAAAGTTGAACCACTCATCTTTCCTTTGAGAACAATTTTACGCAGGAGTGGATTCCTTCAAGAAAGTAAGTAATTCAAATAGTGATAAGGTCTGTGGGAATGTGTGAAATAAACGATACATATGATAAAACGGTGATTAGGGAGTATCCATCTGGGAATTTCATGATTAAAATTATAGATATACAAGAAACTTTTGAAATTAGCTTGGGATTGAAGATACAGGAGGTATGCTTAGAGTTGTCTGAGTTAGAAATTTTTAATTTTTTAAAAATAATCTTGCTGGAGGAAACATTTAGTGTTCGATACTATGTAAAAGAAAAGTTGAACCACCTGTGTTTACTTTGAGATTAATTTTACTCGGCAGTGGGTTCTTTCAAGGAAGTAAGTAATTCAAAGTGTGACACATTGTTTTATTTTTATCATTTCTGGATCCAAACCTGCTATTTCGGAAGTCAGGTATGAGATTGAAGCATCTTACCAGAATTTTCTGTTGATATTACCTATTCAGTGGAATCTCGATCTTTTGTAATGGACCGACTGAACTGAATGATAAATGAGGGAAAACAATAGATGTGGGAACATAACAAAGCAATAAGGTCTTTGGGACTGTGTGAAATAAACGATACATATGGGAAAACCTGGATTCGGGGGTACGATCCGTCTGGGAAGTTCATGATTAAAATTATAGATATACAAGAAAGTTTTGAAATTAGCTTGTGATTGAATATACAGGAGGTATGCTTAGAGTTGTCTGAGTTCGTAATTTTTAATTTTTTTATAAATATCTTGCTCAAGGACACATTTAGTGTTAGTTACTATTTAAAATAAAAGTTGAGCCACTCATCTTTCCTTTGGGGACAATTTTACTCGGGAGTGGGTTCTTTCAAGGAAGTACACTGCTGGCCACTGTAACCGCAACACCCTGAAGGAAACATGCAAAAAACATGAAATTTACAACATGCATTAGCGGATGTGAAATATGCAAATGATTAGAATTTCAGCACAGACCCACATCACGCGCGCCTGTGGCGCCATTTCAAAGCGTTATTTAAGGCTTGGAGATTTCGACGATTTCGAGTTTGGCAATTGTGTTTTTCTTGTGTTTTTTTTAAAAAAAACGACCAATTATGCCTAATCGAAAACAACGATCATCTTTTGATCAAGTATCCGAGTTCGACAGAGGAAGGATAGTGGCCTACCGAGATCGTGGATTATTTTTCAGGGAAATCGGTAGTCGTGTTGGACGAAACCAAACAACTGTAATGCGGATATGTGATCGTTGGATGCAGGAAGGAACGACGGACCGGCGTGTTCGATCGCATCCACCTCAGCTCACCACTTCACGTGATGACAGGCAAATTGTGCGCATGGCAGTGACGGATCGCTCAGCCACACCACGAACCATAGCACAGCACTTGCAGTCTGTAACGTATCATCCAGTGTCTGCGCGTAACATTCGACGCCGTTTACAGCAGAGTGGTCTGTCCACAAGACGTCCATTGCTTTGTCTACCCTTGACGCAGAACCACAGTTGTCTCCGCCGCCAATGGTGCGATGACAGAAGGATGTGGACGGCAGAATGGAATGAAATTGTCTTTACTGACGAGTCACGCTTCTGTCTGCAACACCACGATGGTCGCATTCGAGTCTGGAGACACCGTTAAGAGAGGATGCTGAACAGCTGCGTTACGCACCGCCACAGTGGTCCTGCACCGGGTATTATGGTATGGGGCGGTATGGACATCACTCTCGCACACCTCTAGTACGCATTGCCGGTACTTTAAACAGCCAGCGCTACATCTGCGAGGTGTTGGAGCCAGTTGTCCTTCCTTACCTTCACGGCTTGCCCACAGCCATATTTCAACAGGATAATGCGCGACCACACGTGGCACGCATTGTCCAACGGTTCTTCGTCAATCGCCAGATTGAATTGCTTCCCTGGCCGCCTCGTTTTCCGGATCTTTTGCCGATAGAAAACATGTGGTCCATGGTTGCTCTACGATTGACCCAGATTCCCTCCCCAGCTGCCACAGCAGATCAACTTTGGCAACGTGAGGAAGTTGCTTGGTCTGCTGTACCCCAAGAACTCATCCAAAGTCTCTTTGAATCAATGCCGAGGCGTGTGGCAGCGGTGATCTCCAACAATGGCGGCTACTTTGGCTACTGATTTTGGCAGAAACCACACTTCACAGAAGTCTATAAATATAATCATTTGATACTTGGTCAACATGTTATCTACAAAATAAATTTTGTTATGATATCTCTTGTCTTTCTTGGTGTTGCAATTTGGGTGGCCAGCAGTGTAAGTAATTCAAAGAGTGACACACTGTTATTTTTATCATTTCTGTATCCAAACCTGCTACTTCGGAAATCAGGTATAAAACTGAAGCATCTTACCAGAATTTTCTGTTGGTATTACATATACAGTGGAATCTCGATCTATCGTTTTAAGGGACCGACTAAACTGAGGGAAAACAATAGATGCGGGACCATAACAACGCAATATGGTCTTTGGGAATGTCTGAAATAAACGATACATATGGGAAAACGATGATTCCGGGGAACGTTCGATGAGAGATTGGGATCTGGGAATTCGATGATTAAAATTATAGGTATACGAGTAACTTTTGAAATTAGCTTCTGGATGAAGATACAGGAGGTATGCTTAGAGTTGTCTGAGTTAGTAATTTTTAATTTTAAAAAAAATATCTTGCTGGAGGAAACATTTAGTGTTAGATACTATCTAATAGAATAATTGAACCACCCGTGTTTACTTTGAGATTAATTTTACTCGGGAGTGGGTTCTTTTAAGGAAGTAAGTAATTCAAAGAGTGACACACTGTTTTATTTTTATCATTTCTGTATCCAAACCTGCTACTTCGAAAATCAGGCATAAAGTTGAAGCATATTAATATTTAGTCTTAGTTACTATTTAAAAGAAAAGTTGAGCCACTCATCTTTCCTTTGAGGACAGTCTTACTCGGGAGTGGGTTCTTTCAAGGAAGTAAGTAATTCAAAGAGTGACACACTGTTTTATTTTTATCATTTCTGTATCCATACCTGCTACTTCGGAAATCAGGCATAAAATTGAAGCATATTAACAGAATTTTCTGTTGATATTACCTATACAGTGGAATCTCGTTCTATTGTTGTAAGGTATCGACTGAACTGAATGATAAATGAGGGAAAAGAATAGATGTGGGAACATAACAAAGCAATAAGGTCTTTGGGACTGTGTGAAATAAACGATACCAATGGGAAAACGGTGATTCGGGGGTACGATCCATCTGGGAATTTCATGATTAAAATTATAGATATAGAAGAAACTTTTGAAATTAGCTTGTAGTTGAAGATACAGGAGTTGTCTGAGTTCGTAATTTTTAATTTTTTTATGAAAATCTTGCTCAAGGAAACATTTAGTGTTAGTTACTATTTAAAAGTAAATTTGAGCCACTCATCTTTCCTTTGAGGACAATTTTACTCGGGAGTGGGTTCTTTCAAGAAAGTAAGTAATTCAAAGAGTGACACACTGTTTTATTTTTATCATTTCTGTATCCAAACCTGCTACTTCAGAAATCAGATATGAAATTGAAGCATCTTACCAGAATTTTCTGTTGATATTACCCATACAGTGGAATCTCGATCTATCGTTTTAAGGAACCGACTGAAATGAGGGAAAACAATAGATGAGGGACCATAACAACGTAATATGGTCTTTGGGAATGTGTGAAATAAACGATTCATATGGGATTACGATGATTCAGGGGAACGATCGATGAGGGATTGGGATCTGGGAATTCGATGATTAAAATTATAGGTATAGGAGTAACTTTTGAAGTTAGATTATGGCTAGACAGGAGGTATGCTTAGAGTTGTCTGAGTTAGTAATTTTTAATTTAAAAAAAAAATCTTGCTGGAGGAAACATTTAGTGTTAGTTACTATCTAAAAGAAAAATGGAACCACCCGTGTTTACTTTGAGATTAATTTTACTCGGGAGTTCGTTCTTTCAAGGAAGTAAGTAACTCAAAGAGTGACACAATGTTTTATTTTTATCATTTCTGTATCCAAACCTGCTACTTCGGAAATCAGGCATAGAATTGATTCATATTAAAAGAATTTTCTGTTAATATTACTTATACAGTGGAATCTCGATCTATTGTTGTAAGGGACCGACTGAACTGAATGATAAATGAGGGAAAACAATAGATGTGGGAATATAACAAAGCAATAAGGTCTTTGGTACTGTGTGAAATAAACGATACATATGGGAGAACGGTGATTCGGGGGTACGATCCATCTGGGAATTTCATGATTAAAATTATAGATATACAAGAATCTTTTGAAATTAGCTTGTGGTTGAAGATACAGGAGGTACGCTTAGAGATGTCTGAGTTCGCAATTTTTAATTTTTTTATAGATATCTTGCCCAAGGAAGCATTTAGTGTTAGTTACTATTTAAAAGAAAAGTTGAACCACTCATCTTTCCTTTGAGGACAATTTTACTCGGGAGTGGGTTCTTTCAAGGAAGTGAGTAATTCAAATAGTGACACACTGTTTTATTTTTATCATTTCTGTATCCAAACCTGCTACTTCGGAAATCAGGCATAAAATTGAAGCATCTTAACAGAATTTTCTGTTTATATTACCTATACAGTGGAATCTCGATCTATTGTTTTAAGGGACCGACTGAACTGAACGATAAATGAGGGAAAACAATAGGTATGGGAACATAACAAAGCAATAAGCAATACTTTTGAAATTAGCTTGTGGTTGAAGATATAGGAGGTATGCTTAGAGTTGTCTGATTTAGTAATTTTTAATTTAAAAAAAAAAAATCTTGCTGAAGGAAACATTTTGTGTTAGTTACTATTTTAAAAAAAAGTTGAACCACTCGTCTTTCCTTTTAGAAAAATTTTAGTCATTAATGGATTCTTTCAAGGAAGTAAGTAATTCAAATAGTGACACACTGTTTTATTTTTATCATTTCTGTATCCAAACCTGCTACTTCGGAAATCAGGCATAAAATTGAAGCATCTTAACAGAATTTTCTGTTTATATTACCTATACAGTGGAATCTCGATCTATTGTTTTAAGGGACCGACTGAACTGAACGATAAATGAGGGAAAACAATAGGTATGGGAACATAACAAAGCAATAAGCAATACTTTTGAAATTAGCTTGTGGTTGAAGATATAGGAGGTATGCTTAGAGTTGTCTGATTTAGTAATTTTTAATTTAAAAAAAAAAAAAATCTTGCTGAAGGAAACATTTTGTGTTAGTTACTATTTTAAAAAAAAGTTGAACCACTCGTCTTTCCTTTTAGAAAAATTTTAGTCATTAATGGATTCTTTCAAGGAAGTAAGTAATTCAAATAGTGACACACTGTTTTATTTTTATCATTTCTGTATCCAAACCTGCTACTTCGGAAATCAGGAATAAGATTGGAGTATCTTACCAGAATTTTCTTTTGATATTACCTATACAGTGAAATCTCGATCTATCGTTTTTGAAGTGACCGACTGAACTGAACGATAAATGAAGGAAAATAATAGATGGAGGAACATAGCAAGGCAATATGGTCTTTGGGACTGTGTGAAATAAACAATAAATATGGGAATACGATGATTCGGGGAATCGATTGATCAAGATTCCACTGTATATACCTGTCAATATTGGCTCTGAATACAGTAATTTTGTGTCATAAATTTGAGCAACCAAGTAGTGTCTCAAAATGCTGCAGGAATAGAATTTTTTCGGGAATATTCTCTAGCCTTTGCTTGAGTATTATTCTTTACATTTGATATACTTAAAGAATGTAGTATGCTTATTCTTCAACAAATTATTTCATATTATTTGAATATTTAAAATTTGGACTGTACCATAACCAAAGGAATTTTTTGTTCATCAATCAATTTTGCTAATGCTCATAAAGTTCTAAGCAATTTTGAGTCCTTGAAAAATATTTGTATCATTTAAATTAAAAGAAACTTTAAGTTTTTATGTATTTTCAGAAAAGTCAGATTTTGTACTCTCTAATAATAGAAGTTCTGTTGCACTTTTATGAAAAAGTTCTTATTTTTAAATTGAATTCTGCAGAAAAACACAATGACCTTTCATTTTTATTAGTAACTAGTCGGGCTTCGCCCAACTATGCTCAAGCCATCAAAGGAAGACGATGATTGAATCAAGTGAATGAATGACCCAATCGTTGTTTTCAACCCAAGGGTTGAATTTGCCGTTCTTCGCGTTTGAAGAACCGGTAGAAAATTTGTGTTAAGTATCGTTCTTGAAAATTCAATTAAAAATCAAAATTTTAAGATAGAGACTTGAAATGAGGTTTATATGAATGAGAAAGCTTTCATCTTTCAGATGATGTAAATATTTTCTTTGTAAGATAAAAACTCGAAGAGCATCGACCGTAGATCCTCAAAAGTTAGTAAATTTCTCGAAAAACTGGGTTTAATATTTTGATGAAAATATTAGTCTGTTTTAAATTATTTTTAAAGAAATGAGGTCTTGTTTGAAGGAGAAATGTCTGTCGTCTTAGATTTTAAAAATATCAAAATTCTACAATCCTTTTTTTTTTGCCGAGATATCGTAATCTGAAGTTAAAAAAACATAAAATATCCCACAAAACATAAAATAAAAAAATTTCTAGAATAAAATTTAAAATTCGGGCTTCGAGGTGCACTTTCCCATAGTCTGTACTACCCGTGTGCCAAATTTCATTTCTGTAAGTTTCATAGGCCGCACACACGCACACATTGAGGCGGTACACCTGGAGAGTGTGACCGACAGACTGACCCGGGCCTTGCTTTATTAATATAGATGAAATTGTATGATTAACCCAGTGTCAGTTACGTGACATGGTCTACTCTAGTTAGTGTTTGTATTGTTTATAGCAACAAAAGAGGGAATTCTGGACAAAACCATTACACCTTTTTTCTCCTCTTCAGTTAGGAGGAAAATGTTGAAATTCTTTGTTTCTTGCTCAAAATAAAATTGTGCCTTTTATAGACAAAAAAAAAAATATATTAAAAATTATTGAATACGAATAGGTTTCAAGCACAATATATAACATTTATATGAATGCTACTTTGAGTTACTTCATTTTCTTCTAATTAGCTTGTCTCAGCTTTCATTGCTTTTATAATGCTTTAAAAATTTACGAAATGTTTGTGCTAAAGTAAGGAAAAATCAAAAAGTTTTATCACTTTCTTCACATACTTCATCTTCTCTTTTCACTGAAAAAAATAAAAAAATTCTTTCACTTTAACAAAAAATTTGATAAATTTCAGGGGCTAGATTGGCTAAAATAAATTTTTGTGAATTAGAAGAAATTCTGCCACTACCATTGCAAAATTTTATAGCATTTTTATATGACTGATGTCACCTTTAAAAAAAAAAAAATCATAATTTTTTAGGAGAAATGGATTTCATTTTGTTTATGTGATTGCTAAGAAGTTTCATTTTTCCTCACCTGAGATTTTGAACATCTTTTGGGGTTAACTTGCGTGAATCGAATAACTGGATAAAGGGAATTTGGGAATGAAATTTTCTGTTATCAGTAAACTGGAAATCTTACCACATTTCTGATTAAGAGGCATTTGTAGGTTCTGGTCTGATGTGATTTTCTAAAATCAAAATTTTTATTTTATTTTTATTTTTTTCTCCTTTCTTTAAAGCAAGTAACTGCCAGTGTAAATTTAACACTGAAATGTTAAGATGGTCAATAGCACTTTTAATATTGCTTTTGATAATAATTTTTGCAAACTTCAATCTGATATAATAGCTTTTTAAAATATGAAGAAAGGAATAAAGCAAATTAGTAACTGACCACATGTCAGTAAGGTCAAGGGCAGATTATGCTGGCTGGGGCACCTTGTTATGAAACATATGGATCCCCTAAAATATGGTTCATACATGTCTGCAAAACAGAAAACTGAGTCGCAACAAGAACACATTAATTTGTGATCAAGCATAAAAACAAAACAAATTTTAAACATGAAAATTACTTTGTTATGAAATATTTCAAGGACTCGAACACTGTAAAAAAAAATTTTTAAGTTGGAGCGGAAAAGTTTATGGTTTCTTTACAGCTCATCAGAGCCCAAATGGAGTTCTTATCCTCATCATTGTGTTGTTGCTTCACGGTGAAGAATTAACTTCATTGTGAAATCGAATACATTATGATTTTCTTAAGTCTCGCATAAATCTAGAAGTCCATTCTAGACCAATCTCAACAAATAGCACGGCAAATGTACCCCAATGCCCTGTATGCTCTCCTCTTCAGTGGCGTAGCGAGGGAGGAGCAAGGGGGTCTATCATGCCCCGGGCGCTAAATGGTCCTTTTCAGTAATTCTATATATTATATTACTCTATGTTTTTAGGGGGGGGGAGGGGCGCCAAAAAGGTATCGCCAGTTATGCTCGCTACGCCACTGCTTCTCTTATTCCACCTGATATTTCCAAAAATTCTATTTTTCTTTGTCGAAACTGCTTGTTTCATACCTAAATGATTTTCAGTCACATGTCAGGCCTAAGGGGGTGCATCAGGAGACCTCGCAGATGTACGATTCAATGTTAATGAATTGCGAAATAATATTTCGCATACCGGGTTACCTCATGAATATTTTTGAATTCTGTTTTTGGAATCTGAAAGTAGGCTTCCAAGATAAATGCGGGGCTTTGCAATTTTTTTTTTATTATTATTCAAAATATTTTTAAAATTAAGTTACATTTTCAAATTTCCAAAACGAGAGACATTGCTTGCTAAAATGCTCTGTAAGAAAATAACTGATAATAATTTAAAAATTTGAAAAACAAGACGCAAATCTTGAAACTTCAGGCATTTTTTAAAGATAATTTTGGCATTTTTTGTGTTAATAGGTAATTAGTATTCTAAATAATAATTTTGCGTTTCCAGCTGTAAAACGTGAGTTTTCGCCTCAAACTCCTCCCCTCATTGAAGTGGGGGAAGTTAGCTACCTTCCCCCTCGACCTTCAACCTCCGTGTCCAGCGGAGGTTCTATTTATAGATGTGAAGCAGATGGGGTGGAGGGATTATTTCCGGTTGTACATATTCATTTTATTTTGTGCTTGCTAGTGAATTTCGAGATCCACTGGATAGAATAGTAATAATGTTTCTCTCATTCTCTAAGTCAGTGGTCTTCAAACTTTGTTAATTTAAGGAACTCTTATGAGTATAAAATTATTTCACGGAACCCGGGATCATAAACAATAAAATATTCATAATCTAGGTTGTACGTATAAAGAAAAACGTTTTAATATTCTTTTATTACATTATAATAAAAGTTAACAAAGTATAACAAAATAAAGTTAATATGTACAAATAAAATTTTCAGTTTTAATGACTGGGATTAGTTTCCTTTGTTTTGTACAAAACGTTAAAGTCGGGTTCTGTTGTCCTTATTTGTAAACGTATTTCATGTTCAGCTTCTAATTTATTTCTGTATTTTGATTTTGTTCCGACATATGTTGAAAGCGACTTTTCGTACAAATATGTTGTAACGAAGGACATTAAGACTTTTATAGCTTTTGCAGAAATTTGAGGATATTCCATGTCAATTTTTAACCAAAAATGAATTTGAATATTTTTATTTATAATAACATATAAATATAATTTTTATAATTTTGACATATATAATTTTTATTTTTTTTCTTCTCGCTCGTATCTGCATTTTAACATAGAATATGTTGATTTTAAAATAATGCATTAAATAATGCAAGTTTTAAAATAATGCATTTTTTTAAAAACTGAAAAATGCCCCAAGGTGTAAAATTTTTTTCTCTAATACGAAGTACAATTACTACTCTCTTTCTGTTCTATCTTAATTCTTATGTGTAATGTGTTATATATTGTGTTCGTTTGGTAAAAAATTTTGAAATCATTTTACGAGGAACGAAATGAGAAATATATATGTTTTGTATCAGTCGTTTATAAATTAGGATCTCTTTTCTCGTGATGACGTTTGCAATGCTTTCTGGAAGACTCCAGAAAAGAGCAGTATGCTTATGTATTGCTCCCTAATATGCACTGTGTTCTCACGATGAAAAATTTAACTGCATTTTACGAGAAACTGTAATTGAGCAATATGTCTGTCTTTAGTTCACTTTAAAGTTATCTACTGTGTTCCCATGGTGATGACTTTCAATGTATTTGCGATATTTTTCATAATAGTAAACTTATTACAAACATATGATAACTGAAAAAAACTGCAGAAATTCACATTTTTTTTCTCTACAATTTATTAATTTTTTCATTAGCTCTATGCGTGAGGATTGAAAGTTTTAAAAAGTTTCCATTAAAAGTTGGGTTATAGGTTTTTTTTTTGAGATACTGTTTGATTTTTTACTTATCGTTTTTGACTTAGCACCTAACACATCATATTATATCTAAGAAATTGATAAAATTTCTGCAGTATCCTTGTTTGTTGTCAAGAACACGCACACTTGTAAATAGAAGCGAAAAGGATTTTATTAATTGATCTTATTGAAAAATAGTGTTTGCCACAAAAGCAATTCTTTAATGCATGACAATTTTCCTTTTTTATTAAAAAACTAGCTGGTTGTCCTTCGTTGCCCGGGTATTTATTCTTCCCAATTTTTTTATTACACAGAAAAAGGAATGGATTCTACCTATAGTGTAAAACCTAAGTAATTGAATTTACAGGTATTTAAAAGTAAATACAGTATACAAATGATAAAGTAAAATTACAAATTCACACTATTATTAATTTAACTCAAAACTTGATTATAAACAGCATTTTTAGTTTCCTGTATTCTTCTCAGTGACTCCGAAAACTATGGATTCGACACTACTCTCGGACATTTTTGAAATTTGTTATCCCCCTCCCCCCAATGCTGATTGGAGGCTGAACTTGCATTTAAATGGCATCGGGAGTGTCCCTAATCGTCGCAGCGACCCCGAAAACTATGGTTTCGACACTACTCTCCTGTATATTGGACATTATTTTCACCCCTTCCTTCTCTCCTCCCCCCAATGCTGATCGGGGGGGGGGGGGCTGACCTTGCACCTAAACGGTATCGAAAGTGTCACTATTCGTTTCAACGACCCCGAAAACTATGGATTCGACACTAATATCAGTCGTTTTCTATTATTTTTACATGTTCCCCTTACCCTCTGCCTCTCTAGGGGTGCCTTATCCCCCAGTGTTCCTTTCCAGATTGTAAGTGATATGTGTACCAAGTTTGGTTGAAATTCTTCCAGGCGTTCCAGAGTGATGCTGGAACATACATACATACTTGCATACACACACACACACACATACATACATCTATATATACAAAACAGTTCCGTAACTGACTAACTGATATATAATGCACAGGCCAAACCGCAGGACCTAAATGGCTGAAATTTTGCAAGGGGATTCTTATTATAGTGTAGGGGAGCACTAACAGAAATTTTTGAAAAATTCTTAGATTTTTTTAAATTAAATTTCTAAGCAGTTTTTAAAATATTCTTTAAAGTTTGCATTTAAAATAATAATCCGAGGGTTATAAAATTTATATCACGAGAAAGATCCGAAAAATTCCTTCAAAAGGAAATCTTTTTGAATCTTTACCTCCATTTTCTGATTTTTGGTGAATTTTTAAAGATTAATTTTTAGAATTTAATTTATTAAATGCTGATCACGTGGTTTCTTTTCTTTTTGTGATACTTTAAACTAATTTTACGTCACTTGCATAACAGCAAAATAAATTGACAAAATTTTTTTCCCTTCTAATGCGGCAGACGATAGGACGTTATCCAAAAAAATATTAAAATACAGTAAAATAAATGTTCCTCAAACTATACTATATTAACTATATTCTTTAGTATGTTCTATTAGATTTAATTTCAATATTTTCTTCTACATTATTTTGTCTTTAAAAATATCCGTTACGATTTTTTTAATAAATATATATACTTTTTGGCATTAATTGCATACATTGACCGTTGAATTTAATTTGAATGTACTCCGTAGCGAAGCACGGGTATTCAGCTAGTTTTTATATGTATAGATATGTCTGGGACTCACAAAAACAAAAGAAACATATTGAAAGATAACTAAATACACTAGCAACCACATTCAAATTTTTGCCATATGACTACAGGTACAGTATATGAGGTGATATTCTATCGCGACAGCCAGGCTTCACAAACAGAAACGGAAGTAGTTACGTAATGGGAAAGGCAATATTTAGGCCTTCTGATTGGAAGAATATTCGAGGAGAGTAACCGCCCCTTTCCTGGCAACACTGGAGCATGTTTTCCCTGCAAAATTATATTTTTCGACTGAGGCATCCCTATCGCACACTATCGATGTACATCTAGAATAGGGTTACTCTTACCCTGCCCCTATAGCACTCCTCAGTTCAAGGAAAGTAAATCTGTATATCTGAGATATCCTGCCAATAAGTTTAGGAGTTTCGGAAATACAATTTGGATTAGTTATCATAGCCTTAGCACAATAACATCAATTAAATCCTTTAAATCAGGGGTAGGCAAATTGCGGCCTGCTATAGATTATTTTTGTGGTCCGTCAAAACTGCCAATATTTTATTTAATTTCTATTTATTCAGTGTTATGATACAATTTATACCTTTTCTGAAATGCAAAGTTAACTACTAAATGCAATAATTTTAAAAGGTGCGGCCCTCCGCTAACCTCTGCTTCCGCATAGCGGCCCCCGAGCCAAAACAATTGCCCATCCCTGCTTTAAATGATTGCCTCATACCGACAACTTCCCGGAATCTTAATAATTGACCAAATCCTAAAATTTCTAGATAAGAGGCCAGTTGCATTTATTACAAATATTGATAAAACATTTTTGTAGGAATTAATTATTGAAACAAGTGGGGATTATCTGAGATTTTTTTTTAACTTTTAGGATTGTGATGAGAGTAAAAAAACTGAAATCTTACAAAATGACAATTTAGTCATTATAACTGACACTACTGAGAACAATATAAATAATTTTGAAACTTTAGACTTGCTACTCTGTGCGAAAGACCAGATTTTGGGATCTGAGATGGTCGGAATGGTCATCCGTCCATCTGCTGAGGCTGTAACTACACTGGTGTCCAAAAGTTAAGCCTAATTGATGTTTATGTGAATACTAGAAGGTAACCCGTCATTTTGATGTCATAATACCAATAATGACGTCATAATGGAAAAAGTATATGAAAGTTAAAAAATATCCCGAATTATCTAACAATATTGCATTTAATCCACACCTTGTAAAAGCAAACCCTTTCATTATTTTTTATTTATTTAGTTTTTCATGCGATTGGAGTAGTAGACTGCCATCCATTTTTTTACAGCTCACTACGCGATATGAATACTTGAGCTACTTGATTCATTCACATTCAAGTTTGTTTACTTTCAGAATTCATCGCAAAAGTAAACAGATTTTTAAAAACTGTTAAACATACAGCTAAAAGCACCCAATTTTTTTTAGTTCTGAATGTTTTAAAGAAAAATAGGCTGAACAAACGTGATTTTATGGAGAAGATATTAGTTTTTAGGTAAGAAAAAATTCTGATCCACATCTGAAATTGAAATTAAGCCTAACCGGTCGTTTGTTTACTGAGGGCTTCAATTGAAAGATGAGTACAGCCCGGAAGTGTTATACAGAGACAACGGCTATTATATATATAATTTAAGGAAATCGAAGTCAGAATGGCGGGAAACGTGATATACGAGTGTAATACGGTTAGACCATAAGATAACAAAGCAAATTAAGGATATTAATCGCTTTTATTATCCAAATAAATAGTTTGAAGGAAAACAGCTCAAACTAATAGTTTATACTTTAGTGAAAAAAATTTAAATAAAAAGGTTGTTTGGCAGTTTAATAAGGGGAGTCGTCACCTCTGGTAGCCACGCGTGCTGCATAACGATTGCCCATACATGCTAGGAGAGTGTGGAGGAGTTGTGGCCTCAAAGAGTTCCGAGCATTGAGGAGAGCTCTTTCCACTTCTGGAAGCGGAGTTTGGTGGGTGTGGAAGGGCTGCAATTTGTCTCCCGAGCATATCCCACGCATGCTCAATAGCATTAAGTTCAGGAGAGTGAGTGGGCCACTGCATGCGCTGGATATTTTCACTTTCAAGGAAGTTGTCGACCAGGATCGCACGGTGGCAAGGCACGTTATCATCCATGAATATGAATCCAGGACCGACAGCACCTCGAAACAGGTGAACATAAGGCTCATGGACTTCGTCTCTGTACCTTTCAGCAGTAACAGACCCCGTGTCAAAGACGTGGAGGTCTGTGTGGCCATCCAGCATTATGCCTGCCCACACCATGACTCCCTTTGAAGGAAAATGATGTCTTTCCATGATGTTTCATGAGTGAAAACGAGTTCCCCGTTCTCTCCATATCGTTATCCGACGAGAATTAGTCTTCATAGTAAACCGGGAAGCATATTTTGAAAGGCGGACGGTTTCGGCAAGCGCTTGGCGGTTTGATGAAAAGTATAAGGGTTGCCCCAGTTCTAAGCGGTTTGGCGAAAAGGATAAAGGTTGCCCCAGTTCGATCTCCAATCGTCGTTTGATGCGGGTTAGGTTTTCTTAGACAATCTTTTCAAAATATCCCAGACAATGTCCAAGAATGCAATTCTAAATAAGCAAGTCCAATTTAGGCAAGTGCAATATTGCCTAAATTGGACTAGACCAAAAGACCAAAAGAATTAAAGTACAGCCCACAGCAATATCCATACACCAAGGACTTGTAAAATGAAGCAAAAAGCTTCCCTCTGGCCGTCCTCCTCTAGATGGTTCTAAAAAATGTTTAAAAAAGAAAGATACAACTGAGCCAAAATATTAAGAAAATACACAAAATGCCAAATCTCATGGTACTGCTCATTGATTTAAAAATATTAATTTGGCATATATGTGGGATGCCGTCCATACATCCCCATGCATGCCACTCTCACATGGAGTGCGCCCTTGTAAGCTCCCGTGAGCGCCACCTAGCGGGCGCCGCGAAGAACAGAAGAGATAGACGATGTTTTGCTTCCGACGAGCGTGCACGTGTGTGTGCCGCGTTGCTTGTTTTTTCCCCTTTTAGACGTTAGTTCCCCCTGTAAATAATGTCCCTCTTTAAATAAATGTTACATATGTTAACACTGTTTGTGATTATTCCCCCCAAAACCCCACAGATAGGGGCTCTGGCCTCCTTTTACCCTTAACTCTATACCACCCCTGCCTGCCGTATCAACTCTCCATATGACGTGATAGTTTCAACGACGTTTACAGCTAGACGTATAATTCGACGGACTTGCGTTTTTCATCTTTCTGACGTGACAAGGACTGAATTTTCGACTTGACGACTTTCGTTTCGACGTGAAGTATTTGGATTTACAAATTGTTGGATTATTCTGTTTAGAAGTCTGCATTCAGTGAGTACCATTTTTTTGTGAGTGTCGATATGTGTTCAGTTTCACTAAACGATTTTGTGCCAATCGCGCAAGCACTTAACTGTGCTCCAACTAAAAGTGTTAAATTATTGTTTTCGATTTGTTTTAATGATACGTTTTATCGTTCTTCCCGATCTAAATTACGCAATTTTCAAAATTTCCCTGCTACTTTCGATTTGAATTCCTAAAAGAAATCCATCCTTAAAACATATTCATTAAATGATTTTATCTGTGTTCCTAATATTTTGCATATTGATTTCGACGGTTCTAAAGACAAACTATGTGATTTCATTTTCGACGCACTTTCGAATTTAACTTCCTTTCAACCGATTTCTGATTTTGATGAGAATGACGAATTGACGCCAAGTTCCTTCGCGCCGACGGATGTATCACAGACGCCAGATGCTCTCTCCACAGTTGAAAATGCTTATTCGAATTATTTTTCGCCTAAACAACAACAATCCGAAATTGACATTTCCGTTCCTTATTCCAATTTATGGCTTGTTTTGAGAGATGTTTCCTGTTCTATGCGAAAATTTACTTGTAACAATGCGTATACTATTCAAAGCTTTTTGAGTGACGTAGAGGATAATTTATCTCTTTTACCACATTTAACAGATCAGCATAAAGTGATTTTTGTTAAAAACTAACTTTTAGTTTAAAACTAACCTCTCCGGATCCGCTAAACTATTTATTCAAAGCCAACGTAATCTGACCACTTTGAGTTCTTTAAAAGAAGCATTAATTGAGGAGTTTGGCTCGAAAATTACGAGCGCGGACTTACATCGACAGTTGCGAAATCGAAAATTAAAGCCAAATGAATCTCTTACAGAATATTTAATTGCACTTCGCGAGTTAGCTTTGCAAGCCCTTGACTTTGCTGTGGACGACGCTAGTATAATTGAGTATTGCATAAATAATATTCCAGACGCTCCCTGTAATAAATTAATTTTGTATGGCTGTACTAACTTTACGGAATTCAAACAGAAAATCAAAATTTATGAAAAGATTTTTGACAGAAATAGATGTAAATCCTCAACTGACCATTTCGGTTCTAATTACGTACCTCGTAAACGTGATGACGTGTACCACAAAATTTCAAACCCAAGACGTGAGATGAAACCAGAAGCACTTCGTCCTCATGTTCGGAGTAAATAAATTATGTGCTATAATTGTTTTAATTTTAACCATTTATTCTAAATTTTGTCCAGACAAACATCGCGGTCCAAAATGTATTTCTTGTGGAAATTTCGGGCATATCGCCGCAAATTGTTCAAAATCAACTGATTTACACACAGAGAAAGAAACTAATGTTAATACTCTGAATTCAACTGCTTCAAATTTAATGTACAAGAATGTTGCACTCAACCATGTCTCTTTCAACGCACTAATAGACATCAATGGCTACGATTATGTTAAAGCGAGCGTATACTAAAATTGGATCCCCTGTTCTTAACAACTCTAGCATATTGCTTACGGCTTTTGGCAATGGAAAAATTAAGCCGCTTGGTTCTTTCAAATCCCAAATTGCTATTGATGGTCAATTGTTTACCGCTGATATTTGTGTTGTTGACTATAATACCATGCCAGTAGATTTGATAATTGGTATGAATGTACTTGCACAGGCTGAATTCACTATCACTAAAGACGAACTTTCGATTCATAAACCTTTAGATTTTGACGCTATAGACGAAGACGTTACTCTTATTAGTAATATATTGGTAATAGATGATTCTAGCCCTGATATAGGCCCTAGTGCTACTAAACAACAGAGAAATACCATTCAACACCTCGTGACCAATTATAAACCCCATAAAATCAAAACTACTAATATTGAAATGCATATACAAGTTGATACTTCGACTCCCATCTGCTACAGACCCCGACGTTTACCATTTACTGAGAGAGCTATTGTAGATAAACAAGTTAATACTTGGATTCAGGACGGCATAATAGAACCCTGTTCATCGGATTATTCGAGTCAGGTTGTTCTTGTTAAAAAGAAAGACGGGACCCCACGACTTTGCATCGACTATACACAATTAAATAAACATATAGTTAAAGATCGATACCCTTTACCTCTCATTGATGACTTACTCGATAAACTTCAGAATGCTCGTGTTTTCAGTACTCTAGACCTTAAAAATGGATTTTTCCATGTTAATGTTCATAAAGACAGTCGACGTTATACTTCCTTCGTGACACATTCAGGTCAGTTTCAGTTTCTTAAAGTTCCCTTTGGTCTTTGTACATCACCCTCCGTATTTCAGCGATTTGTTAACACAGTCTTTAAAGATCTCATTTTATCAGGTCAAATATTGTTGTACATGGATGACTTAATCATTCCTGCTAAAGACGAAGAAGAAAATATCGAAAAAATAAAATCAGTCCTTTCTGTCGCTTCTGACTACGGTCTTGAGAAAAACTTTAGAAAATGTAAATTCCTAAAGTAATACACAAATTGAGTTCCTTGGCCATATTATTCAATTTCCCTCCCCTCTGACAGTTATTTCCCTCCCCTCTGAAAACAGCCGCCGTTTTAATTATCCGGAACCAAAAAATCAAAAAGACGTCCAATGTTTCCTTTGTTTGACTGGTTATTTCCGTAAATTTATCCAAAACTTTTCAGTTATCGCTCATCCTCTATCTAACCTTCTAAAAAAATCTACTATTTTCCATTTTGGTGTAAACGAGAAAAATGCTTTTCATCAATTGAAGCAATGTTTGGCTAACAAACCCGTTCTTAATATTTATAATCAGAAAAGCGAAACTGAATTACATAATGACGCTTCTATCCATGGTTTTGGATGCATTCTTCTTCAGAAGTCCACTGATGATAACTGTTTTCACCCTGTATATTTTGCGAGCAAATGTACATCCGACGCTGAGAAAAATTACTCAAGTTATGAACTCGAGATGTTAGCCGTAATTCATGCATTAAAGAATTTAGAGTGTATATACTTGGTCAAAATTTTACTATAGTAACAGACTGTAACGCCTTCAAACTTACTATGAGCAAGCGTGATCTCAGTGCTAAAATTGCTCGATGGGCACTATTATTAGAAGACTATGATTACACAATTCAACATCGAACTGGAGCGAAGATGGCTCATGTTGATGCGCTAAGCCGCTATCCGACGATGCTCATTACCGCCGATTCTTTGACTTTCGAAATACAAAATGCTCAGTCACACGACCCTAACATTCAAGCAATTAAAGAAATTCTCAAGACTCAACAGTATAACGATTGTTTTACCAAAGCAAATGTTCTCTACAAGTTAGTTGACGGTTACGAAGTTCTAGTCGTTCCAGACTCAATGCAAGACGGCATTATCAGAGACGCACGCCAGAATGGACATTTTGCTACTAAGAAAATAGAGGAGCAACTCAAACAATAGTTTTACATACCTAATTTAGAAGAGAAAATTACCAGGTGAATTGCCAACTGTGTTCCATGCATCTTGACGAACCGCAAGTGTGGTAAACAAGAAGGAATCCTACACCCTTTACCAAAAGAGGACACCCCACTCCATACATATCATGTCGATCACTTAGGTCCTCCCGCCACTACTTCTAAACGATATAAATATATATTCGCCGTTATCGATAGTTTTACCAAATTTGTGTGGCTTTACCCGACGAAATCAGCTGACGCTGCAGAAGTACTCGCTAAATTAGAAATTCAAAAACAAGTGTTTGGAAACTCTGTCCGTATTATTTCGGATCGAGGATCTGCTTTTTTGTCTAATGCCTTTAAAGACTTTTGCGACCATGAGAACATCCAACATTTGACTATAACCACTGGTCTTCCTCGCGCAAATGGACAGGTTAAACGTCTCAATTCTATAATCATTTCTGTTTTATCCAAATTATCCATGCAAGATCCTACGAAGTGGTATACACATGTGGCTAACGTCCAGCAAATTATTAACTCAACTTTCCAACGCAGCATTAAAGTAGATTTAAGTCGATTTTTAACGATTTTAAGTTTGGAAAACACCCTGTCGCCGAATTCGAAAGAACGCGATCAGGTGACGTAACAGCAGAATCACCAGACAATTTCCCAGCTCATCCGAGACTTTATGTAACGACGATTAGAACTGTTTTGATCGCGGACATGAAGCTACAGATCGCGAAGCATGATAGACGTCTCAGTCAGAGATGAAAAACTTCCATTGATCAATATTCAATGTTTGTAAATAGTTGTTTACTGAAATTGTTAATGTTTTGAGCTATAATTGAATGCGTTTACTTTTGTACATAACTATTGAAAGTAATTAGTTAATGTTAATTGTAAGAATTTTAATTGTAACTGAATACTTGGGTTAATTACTCGGTGGTATTTTATATTTAATCTATTACTATAAATTAATTAATCTAATAGTTGCCGTGTTCTGTGTAACGATCTGTCAAGTAACGACGTAACTTACGTAACCTACAAAATCGTTTTACCACCAAAATTTGTTAATTTTAATTTAACAATTTAAAATTAACAAATCAGACTGAAAACATCCAAGTAAATTTAAATGTTCTAAATTGCAATACGTTTGATTGCAAAACAGATAATATTACTATCATTGTAATAGAATGCTTTACAAAAAATCGGTATGAACAAAAGAGCAATTTTAAGCAAATAAATATTCAATTAAGCACAATTAAAATGTCAAATTCAGTTACTTAGCTTGAAATTTACATCCAAATATAATCATTCCGACATTACGAAATTTAAAAAAAAGCTGGCCGATATGTTACGTCACACCATTTAAATAAGAAATCGAATAGAATACAAATCGTTATAAAAGTACTTTTAAAAGTAAATATTAAACAGAAATTAAAACACTATCATCGAATAGAATGCTTTACGAAAAATCACATGAAAGCCAAGTGTGTTGGCAATTTAGAAATATTCATTTCTACCGTACACAGTTTTGAACATATCACTACGCATTAGGGTGGCCCTTATTTTTCAATTTTTTTTTAATGTCTCACCCCCTCATTTTTTTCTAACTGATCTAAATCTAATGCCCCCAAAAAATTGGGTCATTCGTATAATTCTAAGTCGTGCCGCAGAGGCTGTAAATGTCGCCATTTATATAAAAATTACTGTTTTTCCCACAAGTTTAACAGAAAAAATGAAATAAGATTTTATGCGCGTTAATAAACTAAATAATATCAAATATACACTAAAACATAGTTTTGCATAACCCATCAGCAAGTAGGACTTACGATAGGGGGCGCTGTGCACGCGGCGTAGGCAGTCCTGGTTGTCGGGAAAACTGACCACGGTGCTTAGTCATAATCAGTCTTACGTTGTCTTCCAAACGAAGCGGTAGCACGTGGTTTGTTAAAATGGCGCTAAAGAGTAAACTTCGCAATCATATATATCTGATTGAAAGAGAAACAAATCAAATATTAGGTAGCAAATTACCTTTTAACAAACAAGTAATGCAAGTGCTATTTTATAATATGAGATGCGTAAAATTAAGTCTCCGTGAAAGTGCCCGTTTAGTAATTTCTGAAACTGTAACTATTTGGCAAAAAGCAAGAATACCATTTAGAGAATCTCAACTTTGCCTTGTTAAACTGGAAGCCCTATATAATGAATGGAGAATGCTTCAAAAAAGTTCTAAAAGAAAGAGAGAAACTCAGGAGCAAAAAAACCAAATTTTAAAGAAAAGCTAGAGGACCTATTTGATATTGCTCACTCAAATGCCTTGGAAATTATTACAATAGAAGAAGACAGACAATTTCTCACCTCCCAGAGGCAGAAAGGACGAATTGGTGTTTTAGGGGGCATTGATAAAAGAATTGATGAAAAGGAAAAAAGAGTTCTAAAACATCTTAGTGCAGAAGAACAGCGACGAAAAATAATTAAAGAGGATACAAAAATGAGTGAAACAATGGAGGACATGGACTTGGACATCAAAGGATCGTGAAAGTGAAAACCATTAAGTACTTTTGAAATTTGTTTTTGTCCAATTATTACATTCTTAACGCAGTATTTTGTAGTATATTTACAAAAGGTTTTGTTTTAGTGTCAGTTTCATCTGAAAAGGAGAGTTCACCTGAAAATGAAATTGACCGTGAAGATACGTTGTGTCCAACAAATCAGCCAGGTCCACCCAAAGAATGTAAACGTGGGAACATTAATTTTATTACTACCAAGTTGGTAGCAGCTCTTGATAAATGCAAGTTAAGTGACAGAAACTCTGTCCACATTTTAATGGCTACTGCAGAAGCTTTGGGACACAACACAGAAGATCTAATTATAAATCGAACCTCGATACAAGGATGCCATCAAAAACTTCGTGCCGAGCGTGCTTCAGTAATCAGAAATGAGCGTCTGACGTTACAGTTAGAGTTCACTACCGTCCACTGGGATGGAAAGCTGCTTCCATCAATGACTAGAAACAAAAAGCTTGATAGGCTTCCAGTAATTATTTCCGCTAACGGACAAGAGCATCTTTTAGGAGTCCCTCAATTGGATTCTTGCAGTGGAGACGATATGGCAGAAGCTATTTACAACTGGCTTGCTGAAAATAAACTTTTGAATACAGTGCAAGCCTTGTGTTGTGACACCACTGCGTAAAATATTGGAAGAATAAAAGGTGCTTGCGTTTTATTAGAACAAAAACTGGGTAAAGATCTCTTATACCTACCTTGCAGACACCATATATATGAATTGGTTTTAAAGTCTGCTTTTGAAGCATGCATTGGTACGTCGTCTGGACCCGAGACAGGATTATTTAAACGTTTTCAATAAGCTTGGGCCAATATAGATAATTCTAAATATACTGTTGGAATTGATGATTAATTTGTTGTGAACAGTATCGTTAAAGACATAGATATTGTGCTTCATTTTGCCAAAGCACAAGTTGTTATTAAACAGACAAAAGGACAAGAGACGATTACAAAGAGCTGCTACAGTTAGTTATGATATTTTTAGGAGAACACGAAGAAAATGAAATTACATTTCGATTACCTGGTGCTTTTCACTATGCCAGGTGGATGGCGAAAGCTGTTTATTGCTTGAATTTTTTTTTTCGAAATCAATTTGATTTGACTCAGCAGGAATTGCAAGGAATAAGGGATATTTGTATATTTATTGTAAAAATATACATAAAAGCTTGGTACATTGCTCCCTTAGCCTGCAAAGCACCATACCAGGATTGGATATTTTCAAAAGATCTTTATTTTTACAATTAAATAAATGAAAAAATTTCCAAAGAAACAGCTAAAAAAAATTTGTGGTATCTTACTGAAGAAATAGTGGCTTTAGCATTTTTTGATGACACAATTCCTGTCGAACAAAAAGTAAAGATGGCCAAAGCATTTAAAGAAAAGGAATCAACTACTTGTGACTCTAAGCGTTTCGGTTTTGATTTAAAGGAAATGGCCGAATTCACACACAAAGAACTACATAACTTTGTGTCAAAAAGCACATCCAAATTTTTTAAGCGGTTTAAAATATCGTCCGATTTTATTGCTCGTGATTCTGTGTTCTGGAATTCTCTTCTTGATTATCAACATGGCCTTACAGGAGTCAGAAACCTCACAGGTTCAATGATATCGCAGAAAGAGGTGTGAAGCTTATAGAAGATTATAACAATATTATAACACACGATGAGGAGTAAAAGCAATACCTATTGCAAGTCGTAAAAGACTATCGGAGCCATTTTCCATCTTGCTCAAAGCATTCATTATCAAAAAAATTATTGAACCTTTTACTATTGAAATTTAATGTTATAAAATTTTGTTTTTATGGTTAAGCAGTTCTAGGCATTATTTCCGTTATATTTACTCCTAAATATTTGTTTTAAAATTAAAACAGAATTATTAAAAATGTTATTGCGAAAATTTTGGAATTTAACTCATTTATTTCAATTTTCACCCCCTTTGCGGCACGTGTTATTATTAAATAAAATTTTCAAAGTTTTTACCAGTTACTTACTCGCCCAAAAGGAAAAGAAATAGGGGGTGAGACTTATAAAAATATAAAATTTATTTTTTGCCTATATGCTAAGGGCCACCCTACTACGCATGCTTCGAGTTTGCAACTTTATCGAATTTAATTATAAATTCGATCAATAACAAACAATTTTTTAATTTATTTGCTGCACTATCTAGATAGTGCAGTAAATATCTTTTACATATCACTATTTACCGTTCAAAAGTGTGTGTACGGTAGCGTGCTTTTCAAAGCGAATAACTAATATAACCGCAAAATTTTCTTACATTTTTTTAAAGTGTTTAATTGAATATTTCTAAATTGCCAGCACACGTGGCTTTCATGTGCTCACATGTGGCTTTCATATGATTTTTCGTAAAGCATTCAATTACGATGAAAGGAAATATATGCAAGAAATATTGCAAGAAAATATTCGTGTATAATACCATATAACCTGCTAAATGAAGAATTTGAATGTCAAATAAATGACTTTATTGACATTGATAAAGAACAGTTCTATATTGAAAGAAAAAGGATCCAGGTTTTTATGGCTATACCTGCACTACAAGAAGACGCAAAGCGATGGAAATACGGGAAGGAAGGTCTTTTGATCTAGTAAAATTTATTCAACAGTATAGATTGGAAAATTCTGTACCCAACATAGTAATTTTGCTAAGAATTTTTTTAACAATTGCTATCAGTGTCGCTAGTTGCGAAAGGAGCTTCTCCAAATTGAAGTTGATAAAAAGTTATCCACAATGAGAGATTTAAGACTACAAAATCTTGCAATATTGTCTATAGAACAAGAAATTACAAATAATATAAATTTTGAGAGCATTATACACGATTTTCTACTATGAAAGTTAGAAGAGTAAATATATAAATATCTTTTGTTTACATACACATATGTGTACAATTTGTTTGTTTATCCAAAAGAAATGAAATTATTTATTTTTATTTATAAATATAAAAATATAAAATATAACATATTTTATGGAATTTTTTTTATAAATTAGGTATATGTTTTGTCTCATAGGTGGAGAAACTGCGACCTCCGTAAGTTTCTTGTGGTCTTTATAAAAGTTGCATTTATAGGTACATATCAACTCAAGCGGCCTCCTTTATTACTGCCTAATTTAAATATGGCATCCAATGGTAAAAAAGGTCCCCACCTATAGTTTGTCTCAGTTACAATTATTAATTTATAAAAACCACCAATTGATTGACTTAGAAAGGGCGACAAATTGGAGACCGCCCCGGGCGGCAAAAGTTCTAGCTACGCCACTGGACCAATTTATAGTTTGGACAGTTGAGATTCCAGGAGCTTCGTCTTTTGATTTTTCACCAGGCATTACCTTTTTCTTTGAGGTTCTTTTTTCCTTGAAATCTACTTCCACTTCTACATCAATCTTGTAATCTTCTAAACTGCTATTAACTGTACTAGCATAATATTTTGTTTTGAATACAGAACCTCAAGTATTTATCACTTCTTTTATTGCTCACTTGTTGAAGCAACATCTGTATAAAGTTCCAGGTGGTAGAATAGTCAATGGTTTTACTTTGTAAATATTTTGAAACAGGAGATGTAACCAGGAATAAATATAGTAAAACAATAGACATAGATAGGTTCTGAAATTTGGACCATTGGCTGGTCAAATTTCTTGACATGAACTTTGATTTGCAGTCAAAACTTCCAATTTATATTTCTTTTAAAATAGTAATAAAATTGAATAGCTTTCCTGGGTTTACACTTTCCTTACTCCTTAACAACAGTTCTTCAATAATCGAAGAAAGAGCTTTGTGTTTGCTCCACCACCTTGTGGCTTCTATTTTTTGCCACCTGTACAGTTTTTCATGAGCAATATTTTTTCTTTTTGTTTCTGTCTCCCATACGGACATTCTTTTGTAAGATGACCTTATAAAAACAGCAGATTCTTCCACCAATCCAAATAAGTTTTCTGCTAGGAGTAACTTTGTTGTTGAATCAGCCACTTCTAAGTTCAGTACGTGCCCCATACAGTGAGTGTAAATAAGATCTTCGTTTTCCTTTTTGAACTGAGCTTGTACACCAATAACAGACTTTCATGTTGTTATTTCCGTCAAATGAACACGCAATAATATTTGATGTTGCAATGCATGGCTAATTCTGATTTTGTAAGTTTGTACAAAGAAAGTCCACTTGAGTCATCAACTACTGTTATCTTTGAAAGTCTTTCATATATCTTTCCTTGAACGACATAGCGGACGCAAATTGCCAATTGAAGGGTCCAGGGGTAAAACCACTTTACAGCCATTTTTACGAAAATGAGTTAGCAGTGCCCTCTTGTAGCTTTCAGGAGTACTAACACCATCTGCATTCATATCTGGGGCAGAATCACTTTAAAGCCGTCAAAAATAGCGATAAGTTTTACTTTATTCCAACTTTCAAATTCGTTTTTCTCAAACAGCAATTTTTTTCGGAAATGAGTTAGCAGTGCCATCCTGTAGCTTTGAAGGAGTACTAACACCAAGTTCATTCATATCTGGGGTAGAACCACTTTTAAGCCGTTAAAAATAGCGATAAGTTTCGGTTTGCCAGGAAAAAACACTTTACTCTAACTTTCAAATTCGTTTTTCTCAAAACGAAGGTTTTGGAGTAAAGGGGTTTTACCCCTTGACCCTTCAATTGTTCCATAATAGCTACATTTTGAGTATACTATCTACCATCACGCTGTATATTATGCTAGTGTGAAGGTTTTTCAAAATAATATTACGGCCCATCGAACAAATTACATTGATTAGCATATTGATAAAGGTTTTTAACAAAAATGTCATCAGAGAGCCTCGTCTAATCGGTCCTTTAGTTAACTTTCCTGTAGTTTTTCTTTTGTTAATTCATTTCATTGTGTGTTTTTTGCTGTCTTCAATACACTTTCTGACATGATTTTGTAAAATCACACCATAATTTTGAACTAACATGACCAGTTCAAGAAAATTACCATGATTTTCTATAAAGTCCAGTGTATAAGCCCCTTCTCATATTCCTATCATATTCTCATCCTTCTCATATTCCTCACTGACACCAAATATTATTATGTGTGGGTGACGTTTTATCGATTTTTCGATCTTATAATTCTCTCTAAGTTCGTCAATTTCCTTAAATTCCACAATGATTTTATCTATATCATCCTCTTTTCTGGTACCAACCAGTATCCCTCCTTTAGAGATTTCCCTACAAGCCGTTATACCAATTTTCAGCTTTTCAGGTTTTATCAGCTTTTGAATATCATCTTTAGTTTTTCTTGCCACTTGTACCTTTTTCTTTAGTACTATAGTTACTACATGTGAGCCTTCATCCCTGTTTTTTACTCTCGTCATAGGTTTCCCAACACTAATTTTCTTAGTTGCCTCAGCGTAACTCTCCTTTCCCTTCGACTTTTCCAAGATATTTAAATGTCCAAGCAAATAAGAGAGCAACTTCTGTTGCTCTTTAGTTTAATATTCTCTTGGATATCGTCATTCATATTCTTCTTAGTATCGGCGCTCCATTTGGAGACGCTGATAGCATTGTTCGACGCCCGGTGGCGTAGTGGTTAAAAGCTTGAAGCTGACATACCACAGGTCCACGGTTCGATTCTGCGACTGGGTAACGTCGACTCAACCTTTCATCCCTTTTGTGGGTCGATAAAATGAGGACCAAGCATGCTTCGGAACTAACTCTGGAGGTCCCGTGTCAGGTTGACCACCTGACCGAGACATGTGATGTATGGCATCCCAAGCAAACGGTCAAGAAAGCGGAGATGGGCACCACGGGCCTTGGTCCACACGGACTGTTGCGCCATGAGTTGAGTCGATAGCATCGCCATGAGCTGAGTTGGATAGCAGCGTTCAGTTTTCATCTCCATCATTAAAAGCGACACAAACTTCCCCTCCTCCGACGTTTGCGACTGAGCTTTAGGCATTTAGGGTGTGGCGTCACTGTAAGTAGGTAAGGCTTATTCTCTCTGAGGCATTTTGAAGAAATTTCACAACTATTGATCCATACCAAAGAAAGACAGAGTTCTAATTTACAAAATGAAGGCCAAATTTTTAAAACAAAACTTAACAATTTATTAACAAGAAAAAAATTATACATTAGACATTTTCGACATATTCACTTAATTTATGTGCAGATTTACAGTGCGCGCTCCAGGGCCCATTCCGGCCCAAGAAAAGCAGGAGATTCACAAAAACACAACCGCTTGGGTCGATGTTCTACGTCGCTCTCCCCAATGTCTGTATTTTTCAGAAGGGGTGGAGGAGCCGCCAGATTATCGGCTGACAGTTCTTTTTAGACGCTGAACTTTTCTACTTTGCAGGACATTAAGATGACAGCTTTAGTGGCTGCCTCTGTGAGGAAAACGGTTTTTAATCCCCCCACGTGTTCCGAACTGGTGGAACCGAACAACACATTATTCGAAAAACACGCAGCTGTGTTTCAGCAGTTGTGGGGTCTCGGGAAAAAATAAGACCATTTCCAGTACGCTACAAGGGACCCCGAGGCAAGAACGCAAATTGGGCCCCCTGGGTAAATAATGAAACATATTTTTCTGGAGCCTCCCCTCCCACGCTTCATGAATTAGTTCTCAATAAAACAGTAAGATATTCGATTTATGCATTCTATTCACTGTAAACTGAAATTACCATTTATCCAAAGAAGATATTTTACATTTTTAACTATGCAGTCGATATAACTTTTAATACAGTTACAATATTAAATTGAAATAAGCATTTGAAATGGAAAATATCAGAAGCACAATATTATACCTAATAAGGTCATGGAAATTATAAGGATAATGAAAGAAGCAGAAATCTAATAGTTATTTTATATAACTCCTTTGTTTCCATAAATTTATAGAGACAATGTAAACATGTGTTGCTTATGATTAATTGATTACATGAACTTGTAGGGTAGTACAACTATTAAACTTCTGACATTGCAAAACCGTATAGACCATATTAGGTTACTAAAAATGACTTCTTCCTGGATTTTTTCTGTGAAAAAATATCAATGAGCTTGGAAAAATCAATTTCTTTAGCTTGTTCATTTTCAATTGAAAGCAGTGCCAAACTTGCTAGTCGATCCTGACTCATCGTTGATCTCATATAACTTTTAATTATTTTCAATTTATAAAAAGAGCGTTCTGCTTTTGCTACTGTAACTGGAATAGTCAGAAACATTTAACAGGCTGTACCTATATCAGGGTAAGTAGACATTAATGAGCTATGCTTTACAAATAGCAAGTCTGCCAAATCTTTTACAGAAGTCATCTTGGTTATTTGATTTTTGAATGATGATCTTACTGAGAGAATTTGGGCAGTAAACATTGGTGAAACATTGTATGAAAAAGTCTCAGCAAACTCCTTGGTTTCATTTTGTAGGTCGTTATCAGAGGCATTAGCAAGGAAGGAGGGGTGTACTACTCTGTATGTGTCCACAACTGCCCTCATGCCTGTAAATCTTTTGTCCACCTGGGAAATTATAATGTCAATCATTGGGTAAAATACCATCATTTTAAATCTTTCTTTGTTATCCACTAACCACTCGTCCTTGCAAAGCTAATCATAGTGCTTCTTTATTTTCCTGATTCTACTGCTAGGAAATTGACTCACGATTCCCCCCTTTGCACTAATGGCAACAGCCCCTTTCATTGTTTCATCAAAAGTTTCTCTAAAATGAGTAACTTCCACGAGGGGATTTTCCAAAGTCTCGTAAGAAAGTGGCAATGTCTTATGTCTCTGATTGAATCGTCGGATATCACAGAAATGATCGATCCTAAAGGGACATATCTATCGAGCTGAATTATCCACAATCGACAGTGGCCTATGTGATTCAGATGATGTGATCTATGTGATTATTCTCTTGGTGGGACTGGGTCCCTTGGTCCCAATTCATGGTAAGCTCAACACCGACGCCTACTACACTATTTTGGATGACAGTGTGCTTCCTACGTTGTGGCAGTTTTACGTGTTGGACCCATGTTACTTCCAGGACGACAATGCCAGCTGTCATGTTATGGATATCGCGTTATAAAAACACTGCGCTGTAGGAGACTTGACTGTATAAGGTTTATTTATTTATTTTTATCACCATAAGTATTAAATTATAAACATTAATTTAACAGTGGTTACTTTAAATTACTACCTACACTAAGGTACCTTTAACCTTATATTACAAAAAATTCTTTCTCGCCTCTTGTTCTTTTTCTGTATTGCATTCTGTATCTTCGATGGGTTGCTGAGTTAGCCAGGAAGACATACAAAAAGAACCCTTTTTTGCTTCAGCATCTTTCCTCCATCTTTCCTGCTTTTTTTGCAGAGCCACTTTTATAAGTCCTTTTCATAATTTTTATATACAAATGCATATTTGTATTACAACTGTTAACTAGGGATGCGTAATTTTTGTATTTACGAAATAGATGCGAATAAAAGCGAAATTTACCAATATGAACGAATAAATGCGAAAATAATTATACTACTTTTCGGCGAAAACTCAGTAATAAATGGCTTTTTAAGCGAAATTAGTTAATACTAGTATTAATATATTGAGATAATTGCTTAACTTAAGACCATCTATGTATTGTCTTTTACTGAGAGATCTCACTCTCCTTCGGATTTGCTCAGAATTTCGCCCGGACAGTTTGCCCGTACCGGAATCGAGTCTAAAAATCGAACAGTAAAAATCAACCGATCAGCTTGCTTTCTCGACAGACTAATCTCTTTTGTCATGTCTCTCTCCACTCAGGGTCATCTTCCTTTGTCCTCCTACACACAGATTCTGGGGGGGGGGGCTCAAATTGTCGCAAGCCAACCCCCTCTGTGAAGTCGTTTCCTCTATCACTCCCCATGCCTGGACACTCCTTGGTGTAGATGGCCAAGTAGAAGGGGTCGAAACGAAGCCCCTTTTCTGAGAAGGGTGGGTGGTAATTTCTTCCCACACATCTAAAAACAAACGGGGAGGGGAGATGCTGTCCCAAGCAGGTCGGTCCGTTGAGGCTTGTTCACATAGAATCTGTCAGTGTCAACGTTACTCCTATTGAAATACAACCAAACCTTGCGGAATGCATCTGAAAATATAGTACGAAAACAATAGAGCGAAACATCACGATTATGGATCCGCATGAAATATTACGACTTCATTTTTTACCCCCTGTCTTGGGGGCCCCGGAGAATTTCTCGGTTGCCCCAGCCTAGTTACGCCCATGGCCCCCAGGGCCCACCAAGAGTACTAAGAGTAAACATTAACTGGCGTTTTAACAACATCTTAAAATAAATTGTACACTCAGGGACAAAAAATTAGCGCACCAAGAAGGAGTCGTCAAAATGAAACGAAATTTTACATACGTAATGACTACTTTGATATAAGTAAATGATAAGAAAATCAAAGAAAAAGGATAATTTATTTCAGAGAAAAAGGCAAAAGAACGGAGGAGATAAAACTCCGTTGGACCCCCTCTAGCGCGAATGCACGATGCGATACGATCGGGCATTGAGTCATACAAGTTCTGTATGATGTCTTGAGACATGTCGTTCCATATTTGCTGTAACCTTGCCTCTAGTTCGTTCAAACTCGTGGGATGCCCAACTCGTCGTCCCAAATGATCCCAGATATGTTAGATTGGAGACAAATCTGGGGATCGGGCAGGCCAAGGAAGGGTAGTAACAGTGCGGAGACAGTCTTATGACACCCTTGCCGTATGAAGCCGAGCATTGTCTTGTTGAAAAATGGCTCCTGGGAGCCGTTGCATGAGTGGCAACACATGTGGTTGCAGGATTTCATGAACATACCGCTGGGCTGTCATGGTGCCACGGAACAATACTAGGGGTGACCGTGTATTGTAGGCAATGGCACCCCATACCATCACACCAGCTGTGGGAGCGATGTGTCGCTGTACAGCAAAGGCAGGATTGAAGCGTTCACCACGGGCTCTTCACACATGAACACGATTGTCATCACTGCCGAGACTGAATCTGGATTCGTCGCTAAAGACGACCTGGTTCCATTCCGCTGCAGTCCAGTTTCCTCGTGCGCGGCAAAACTCCAAACGGAGGCGTCGATGGGTGGGCGTCAAGGGCAGCACACGTAATGGGAGCCGCGATACCAACTGTCCTTCAGCCAGGCGCCTTCGTATGGTTCGAGAAGACACAGAGGCCCCTAGTGAAGGTGCTACCTGTGCCTGGATGGCGGCCGATGAAGCAGTTGGCTGTACGCGTGCATTTCTTACGATGTGGCGGTCTTTTCGACGACTGGTTTGTCGAGGGCGTCCTGAGCCTGGTCTTCGTGTACATGACATCTCTCGGGTCCACTGGTCCCAACACCTCCTCACAACACAATCAGAGCGGCCTAATTGACGAGCTACTCGCCTAGCTGACCACCCAGCTTCCATCATCCCGACGATTCTCCCCCTCTCAAACTGCGACAACTGCTTATATTGTCTTCGAACACGGCGTAATGGCATGTCTATCTCAGCTCTTCCTTTGTAAATGATTCAGCACACTCAAACAAGCTTTGGTTACCTGTTTTATACTCCACAGAGTACGATGTTCAACGCCCTCTACCGGCTATACGTAATTCGCAATCACGCTGCATTTCGAATCATTTGCATATCTCCCCGACATGTACCTTCATTGCAAGTTTCGTTACGATCCCGCAATTAGTTCTTGGTGCGCTAATTTTTTTGTCCATGAGTGTATACGCGTTAACTTCCACGGAAAGAGTAAATTGACTCTAGTGCAACCAATTATAAAGTAGTGTAGTTAAAAAAATATCTGAGTAATAAAAAATACAAACCACTTTTTTGGGGAGCCCTTTAGGCGCGCCAAATACAAACCTCTTTTTGGGGCCCATTCGGGGCTTTAAACATGAACCTTTTTTGGGGCCCCTTCGGGGCTCCAAGTATGAACCACTTTTTTAGGCTCCTTCGGGGCCCCTTTGGGTCGGAGCCCTCGGTGATCGCCGACCAGCCGACCTAGCCAGTCCGGGCCTGATAACAATAGAATTGATGTTTGAGTAGTATTCAAAAGTTATACAATGAGAAAAATAAGTATAATATAAAAAAAATGAGAAAAAATATATAGCATCGAATTTTTGTTATGGATCACACCATTGTTAAAAACTATGTTAAGGCTAAAGACATAATCGGAATGTTCAGTTTCACAGTTCGAAAAGACGGAAAAAACTTCTTAAAAGTTTTCTACAATTTTCTGATTCTAACTGAACTTCTATTAACATTTTAATTTATTTTAAGTTAAGTTGGGGGGCACATGCCCCCCCCCCCTTCGCTACTCCTGTGAATACAGCAGGAAGATATTTTAACTCAGTAATAATAACAATGAGATATCTAAGATCATCCATAGTTGACATTTCATTATAGTAAGTGTTGGATTGCGGTTCAAGGAGAAAGCTGTTTGATATCTTTTGAAATTCGAATTGAGTAAAATTCAAAGGTTATTTTTGATTTGTTAGCTGGTTTTCGCCTGAAGTATATCCCATTGAAAAATATAGAACCTGGAATGGTTGATAAAATTGTTTTGTATTACCGCAAGAGTGAGTAAACATGTTGGTATTACAAAAGTTCCACAGCTCTTGATACCGTGGCTTCCTTCAAAATGGCTTTAAAGAGCTCTTTAAATTGACAAATTCCGAGAAGTTCATAAATCTGACATCACGTTACTTGGGCTGCAGATTTTAACTAGCGTAATCTGTGAATAACATATTTTTAAAAATCTCATTTATTTTGTGCGAATGTAAGACTTTCGGGAGATATGGATTATGCAATATTATTTCCCACAACAGGAAAAAAATACTATAAATAAACTTTTTTATTTACTGTAAAATTCAAACAGCCACAAATCAGGATCCGAACCAAGGTTTTCATATTGGTCTTTGCCCCCCCCCCCTTTAAAAAAAAAACTAGAGTGGAGTTGTGTAATGTGACCAACGCAAGTGATGAGCATAGACGTAGCATGCTTCTAACTTTTTTTTTTTTTTTGGTGTGTGTGTGGGGGGCACGAATTGAACTCAGTTTGGGCTCTCCTCATTGCATTGACTGCCGGACGGTCCTTAAAATTTGAAATACAGTCGAATCCAGTTAATTGGACCACCGGTTAATCGGACCAGCCGCTTATTCGGACTGAATCTTAAAGAACCAAAACAAATCCTATTACATAAGCCTAATATTATTCCCAGCCAGTTATTAGGACCAAAATGATGGCGTCCCGAGGTGGTCCGATTAAACGAAATCCACTGAATTAGGATTTTGTTTAAAAATTGAATAACAATAGAATTGATGTTTGAGTAGTATTCAAAAGTTATACAACGAGAAAAAAAAATTGTGCGGTCGGGGGACCCCCGTCAGGAACGAAGTTCCTTACGTTATTTTTTCAACTCTAAACGTGATTTAATATGTAGATTTCTATTGATTTTATATATATATATATATATATATATATATATATATAATATATATATATATATATATATATATATATATATATATATATATATATATATATATATATATATACAGGATGTAACGAAACTCTTGGGCAAAACTTTAAGGGGTGATAGTACACATCAAGACAAACAATATTATATAGGAAACTTAGGGTCCCAAACGTCTTCCAAAGGAGATAGACGCCATTAAAGTTTAGGGTCCGAAATTTCAAATGATCATAAAAAACGGGAAAATTTGTCGATTCGTTTGCTGTTTTCACTTAAATTATTCTTTATGTCAAGATTTTCTGGAAAATAAATTTTAAAGATAAAGTAAAAAAAATGCCGATAGAGGGCGCTTTAGACTTTGGAGTAACAAACAACTATTTTTTACTGTTATTTTTTGTATCAGATTAAATGCTTTCAGAAGCTTAGACTAAAACTTAAATTTTGAACTCAAAATCTGAATCGTTGGGGGTGGTTATGTCGCGAAAACTCAACAGTGTTCAGGTGGTGAAATTTGAACCCCCCCCCCCCCCCCCCCCCCCTGTACGCAGTTCAGTTATTCACGATTTTGGATGCTCGGTCGTAGACCAGGCAGCAACTATTACCCACTAAACGTAAAATAAACGAGAGAGGGATGACAAAAATGTGTGGGCCGGAATTATCTACGATCATTTGATCGGGCCATATCGTCGGCAAGGCGCCTGGACGGCGGAACGTATCTGGTATTCCTACAAGAGGTGCTTCCAGTTCTGCTGCAAAGTGTTCCAGCCAACATAAAGGCTCGTATGTGGTTACAACATGATGGAGCGCCTGCACACTTCAGCGCAAATGTGAAGTGCATTGGATACAGCATATCCAGGGCGATGGATTGGACGGGGTGGTCCGGAAAATTGGCCGGCATGCTCGCCTGACCTCTCCTGTCTAGACTTCTTCCTCTGGGGCCATATGAAGAGTCTTGTTTACGCAAGCCCTGTCGACTCCAACGAAGAACTGGTTGCGAGAATTGCCGTCGTAGCAGGCGATATCCGGGAGATGCCCGGAGTATTTGCTAATGTTCGAAAGTCCCTCCGCCGGCGGTGTGAGGCCTGCATGGTGGGCGCTCTTTCGAGCAGTTTTTGTGATTCCACAAGAAAATCATGCGTGTACCATTCTCTACGTGTCATCATTCATTCAACCTTCATTCATGCGCACGACGTGCGTACATCAAATTGTTTTTTTTTTTTTTTATTTCGAGAGGAGAAATTGCTCATGTCTAGTATTATGAATACATTTTTTAATTTTGTCATCCCTCTCTAGTTTATTTTACGTCTAGGAGGTAGTAGTTGCTGCCTGGTCTACGACACAAAGTCCTACGACACCAAGATCGGGAGTAACTGAACTCTGTTCAGGAGGGAGGGAGTTTCAAATTTCAACTCCTGAACACAATTCCGTTTGCGCTACTTAACCACCCCCAACGAATCAGATTTTGAGCTCAAAATTTAAGTTTAAGGCTAAGCTTTTGAAAGCATTTAATGTGATAAAAAAAATAACGGTAAAAAATAGTTGTTCGTTATTCCAAAGTCTAAAGCGCCCTCTATCGACATTTTTTTTACTTTATCTTTAAATTTATTTTTCAAGAAAAAACTGACAAAAAGAATAATTTTAGCTAAAACCGCTAACGAATTGACCCATTTTTCCGTTTTTTATAATCATTTGAAATTTCGGACCCTAAACTTTAATGGCGTCTATCTCCTTTGGAAGACGTTTGGGACCCTAAGTTTCTTATATAATATTTTTGTCTTGATGTGTACTATCACCCCTTAAAGTTTTGCCCAAGAGTTTCGTTACACTCTGTATATATATATATATATATATATATATATATATATATATATATATATATATATATATATATATATATATATATATATATATATATATATATATGTGTGTGTGTGTGTGGGATGTCTCCTTTAGATTGGGCTAAACTAGTCGTCTGCTAAAACCAATCTAGCACCCCACATTTAGTACAACACTCAGGATGACTCATGAATAGTCTCTCACTAACAATAACAAATAGACATTTATTTACTTGACACCATAATTCACACTTATAACATTTAACATATGATAGTTGACCTTTCAGTAATAACAGTATTGCCAAGAACTCTTAACATTTGGACTTCTGAAGTCACTCAGACTCCCTCAACACGATTTGCCAAGCACTCAACCAACTTGGTCTTCCTGAAGTCAATGAGACTTTTACAGCACGGGAGCTCACTATCGCCTACCTACGGCCCGTAGCTACCAGCTAGGCCCAATCTCCGGGTCTCTTTCCCCGTTCTCTCTTAGGAGCTTCGTCCTTTAACACTAGTCCACGAGAGCCTCTGCCCTGCGTCGCCTCCAAAGCTTATCTCTCCCCAAACACTTTCTCCCAGTTCATCTCTAGGAATTCTGGAAGCGCTGTCGTCGCATAACGTACGCGGCGGCATACTGTTTATAGCCGGAGACCTGGGATAATTCAATCCCCATATATATATATATATATATATATATATATATATATATATATATATATATATACATATATATATATATATATACATACATACATATATATATATATATATATACATACATATATATATATATATATACATACATATATATATATATACATACATATATATATATATATATATATACATACATATATATATATATATAATATATATATATATATATATATATATATATATATATATATACAGTGGACGCTCGTTAATTCGAACTCAAAGGTTCTCGGAAAAAAGTTCGAATTATCCGAAGTTCGAATTATCCGATGTTAAGAGAAAATATATAACTTTAAAAGTGTATCACTGAAGAAGAAAAATCTCCTAGTATGTATAACCCAGAAAATATGTTATACTATGTTATCGAAAATTAACATATTAAAAAGCAATACAGACTTCCCTTAATCATAAAATAAAGCAGAAGATATGCAGTAGAAAGTAAACTTTAACTACAGATGCGAATTACACTTTGGGAAAAAACTGTAAAGTGGATGTTTGGTTTTGTTTATGATGTCTACATTGTTCAGCCAATTTCTCGATTTGAACTAAACATTTCAATTCATTTTCAGAGGAAGGTTCCATCTGAATAAATGCTTTAAGAGTTTTAATAGAGTACATTATGGCTTTGTCCATTATGGCCGCATTAAAAATATCTTTCGGCAGGTAAGTAGAGAAAAGCCCTGGCAGTTTCCTACCAAAATTTGTGCATACGTCTTCGTTTACATCAGAGCTTTGGCCACATACAGTTTGATAAGAAATATTGTGCCTTGACTTAAATCGAGAAAGCCATCCATCACTGCATTTAAAATCTTCAATACCCAATCGTCTTGCCAATTCATCAGCCTTCGTCAGCACTAGGGGTCCATTTATCGGAAAATTTCGAGATCTAACATCCTGGAACCGTAGCAGTAGAGCTTTTTCTAGATCTTCTTGGGATGCATTTCTCATGCGTTTCCTTCCTCTAGAAAATTTTGATTTTTCCCCATGAATCTAAAATTGACTCCTTGTTTTTCAAATAAGTTTACGAGATTTTATTTTTATTAATTCCATAGTCAGCTGCTAACTTTGTTTTACATTCGCCATTCTCTACTCTCTTTAAAATTTCTACCTTTGTCTCCAAAATTAGGGTTTTGTACTTTCCACGCGTAGACATCCTGCATTTTTACACTTTCACATCACACACTGAGAAAGAAAAAATAGATCACATTAACTTGTCTGCACTGCAGGCATAACTGACGCAGCTCCCTAGAATCTGTAGTAAAGACAGGTTTTTCTGAAATTCTAAGAAAACCTATACAAACAACGGAAAATCGCTTTGTTCGTTAAGCACTGATAAGGACAATAGCCACTAACGTTTAGCGGAAATGCAATAGTCTAGGAATGCAGGCATGTGCCTCTTTACACATAAAAAAAATACAGGTGATTTTGACACACAAAATAATAAATACAGCGTATATTTTAACCGTTAAATTTCGAGATCTAACATTCTGGAACCATAGCAGTAGAGATTTTTTTAGATCTTCTTGGGACGCATTTCTCATGAGTTTCCTTCCTCTAGCAAATTTTGATTTTTCCCATGATTATAAAATTGACTCCTTGTTTTTCAAATAAGTTGACAAGGTATTTTTTTTTATTTCCATAGTCAGCTACTAACTTTGTTTTACATTCGCCATTCTCTACTTTCTTTAAAATTTCTACCTTTGTCTCCAAAGTTAGGGTTTTGTATGGAAATCAGTGATTAACAGAAAATCGCTTTGTCCGTTAAGCACTGATAAGAAGGACAATAGCCACTAACTTTTAGTGGAAATGCAATAGTCTAGGAATGCAGGCATGTGCCTCTTTACACAGAAAAGAAATACATATGATTTTCACACACAAAATAATAAATACAGAGTGCATTTTCTCCGTTAAACGAGGAAAAAGAAATTTTTTTGTCAAATTTTTAGTTCGAATTAACCGAAGTGATAAAAATTTAGTTCGAATTAATGAGATATTTTTAACATTAATTCCAATACAAGTTTTTTGGGGCCTTTGGATTAGTTCGAATTAACCAAAAGTTCGAATTAACCGAGTTCGAATTAACGAGCGTCTACTGTATATATATTATATATATATATATAAAACAGTTCCGTAACTGACTCATTCACTGACTGACATACAACGCACAGACCAAACCGCTGGACCTAAAGGGCTGAAATTTTGCATGCCGATTTTTCTTATAGTGTAGGGGTGCACTAAGAAAGATTTTTCAAAAATTCTTCTTAGATTTTTTAAATTAAATTTTTAAGCTGCTTTTTAACTTTTTTACGTTTGCATTTAAAATAATACTTTTAGGGTTATAAAATTTATATCACGAGAAAGATCATAAAAATTCCTTTAAAATGAAAGTTTTTTCGAATCTTTACCTCCATTTCCCGATTTTTGGTGAATTTTTAAATATTAATTTTTAGAATTTAATTTATTAAATGCTGATCACGTGATTTCTTTTTCTGGTACTTTAAATAAATTTATCGTCACGTGCATAACAACTAAATAAACAAAAAATATTTTATTCTCCTTGCTAATGCGGCAGACGATTGAACATTATCCAAAAAATATTAAAATGCAGTAAAAGAAATGTTCTACAAACTGTACTACACTGAAGTGCCACTGAATTAGGGATACCTACCTAGTAACGAGCTGGGCCTCCTCTGGCCTTGATAACGGCTGCCACACGGCGAGGCATAGATTCAACAAGTTTCTGGAAGCGTTCCACGGGAATGGCTTGCCAAATATTGGCTAAAGCTGTCCATAATTCAGTAAGGTTCTTTGGTGCTGTGTGATGGCCTTTCACGCCTTGTTCCAAAACATCCCAAAGATACTCAATAGGATTTAGGTCTGGGCTTCTAGGTGGCCAATTCATGACAGAGAAGTCAGAGGAATGCTCATCCAACCAACCAGTAGTCAACCGGGACTTGTGAGAGGTACAGTTGTCTTGCTGGAAAACTCCATTACCGTGCGGATAACACAACAGCATAAACGGATGGAGGTGATTACCCAGCAACTCTACGTACCGAATTGCATTGAGGGAGGTTGGTACACGCACCAAAGATCCCAAACTGTGCCACGAAAAAACACCCCAGACCATGATTGAGCCACCATGCCCTTGTACAGTTCCAGCAGGCATGCAGGATCCATGGCTTCATGAGCCTGATGCCATATTCTCAGCCTCCCGTCGGCGTTAAGTAGTCGGAATCGAGACTCATCACTCCATGCTACTCGTTTCCAGTCCTCTACACTCCAGTCTCTGTGCTCTCTTGCCCAGGCAAGACGTGCAGCCCGATGGCGAGTATAGAGCAATGATACTCTCGTAGGTCGACGGCTCCCGAAACCCATACGGTGAAGAGAGCGTTGCACAGTCCGTTTACTGACTGTACGACTGGCACCGTTATTAAACTGGGTGGTAATTTGAGCTAATGTTTGGCTTCGCTGGCTACGTACAATACGCCTGAGCCGTCTGTCACCACGCACTGTAAAGGCTAATTGTCCTTTGCAGTTTGCCCGATCGCTAGTTTTTTTTTCCACCATCCACGTATTCTTGGTATACTCTTGACACTGTCGACCTTGAAAATCCTAGCTGTCTGACGATTTAGGAAATTGAATGGCCCATGCGTCGCGCACCTACGATTTGTCCGCGATCGAAGGCGTCTAAATCAGACAGTTTACCCATACTGGCAATTCCAACAACTAATTCAGAACAACCACAGTACGCGCTATATATGCAGTTACCACAGCGCCCTCACTTGCGCATACATGATGCGCAGCGATACACAATTTGCATAGGCTTTGCTATCCCTAATTCAGTGGCACTTCAGTGTATATTAACTGTACTATATTCTTTAGTATTCTTTATATTAGATTTAATTTGAATATTTTCTTCTACATTATTTTGTCTATAAAATTATCCTTTACGATTTTCTTATATATATATATATATATATATATATATATATATATATATATTACATCAATTGTATACATTGATCGTCGTATTTATCATATAATATACAGAGGCTGTTCACACATTTTTTAGACGATGTATATTGTATTCACAGAACTAAATTACATAAAATTCTTGTGTTTTAAATGTTCTATTTGACATCCCTTATTCTGAACTATCTTTCGACACCGCAATTTCCAGGATAATAATGCCTTTTGAAGTCTCAGAAAAGGTATTGTATCCCATTCCTCCTGAACAGCTTTCCAGAATCCTGTAAGGGTTTTGGGACGACGTATGGTTAATCCAGATTTTAAAAGTCCGAAAGCACAAAAATCCGTAGGTGATACATCGGGAGATTTAGTAGGGATATCAGTGAAGGGTATGGCCTTGATACCAGTTTTTTGTTCCATTTCTTTTAGGAAATTTACTGTGGATTTTGATGTGTGACTGCTAGCTTTGTCCTGATGGAGTCTCACAGATTGATGGCACTGTGGGTAAAGCGATGGTATTTCATTCAGAAAAATTGGCGATAAAATATGTTCCTGATAGTATTTGGAGTTAATCTTGACATTTTTTTCCACTCTCTTTATTTTTAACTTGCCATTATAAGAAAAACCAGCAACAATCATGAATCCCTTAGAAAAACTTTCTTTCGATTCTTTGAAACATGTACTTAAATTTTTTTCTCCCCTTTTATGATAATAAATGGTTCTTTTTTTTGTTGCAGTCATTTAAATACACCCATGATTCATCTATTGTGACAATTGCTTTCCATTTTTCTCTGGATAAGTGTTTGTCTTATAGAATTCTGCAGCGTGTCCTGCGTTCAGCGATATGATTTGGAAGAAGACGATGCACATTGCTTTTTTTCGCTTTCTTAAGATTTAAATCAACGTTTATCATTTTGTTTACAGTGGACACCGAGCATTTTAATGATTTTGCAACTGTCCTTTGACTAGGGCAGTGGTCGGCAAACCGTGGCTCGCGAGCCATATGTGGCTCTTTGGCTCCTTCAGTGTGGCTCTTCCACAAAATACCACGTGTGATTGAAACTTCGTGATGACTGGTTTTCTCATTTCTGTTTTCACATACTTAGTTGGTGTTTATGGACCTTTAACTTTAGGCAAGTGCTCTGAGTAAAAACTAGAATTGTAGTTAAAATCCGTACCCCTGCGGTTGGTCATTCCACCTGCATCTGTCCGAAGCACTTTGCCTTCCCTCCAAGGTACCCCCACCAGCGATACTTTCCCCTCCACTCGCTGTCGTTCGGTTGGGCCGCTGGATAAGCACCGCTGGGGAGGACGTGACCTTCGAAATCCGAAAATCTTAAATACCAAACGTTACGGAGAGACGAGCGCGATTCATGTAGCCAGTTGAGCGAGCCAGCAGTCAGTAGTCTCATTGTGCACAGGCCCCAACGGACTCACCAACGTGGGACAGCATCTCCCCTCCCCGTTTGTTTTTAGATGAGTGGGAAGCAATAACCACCCACTCTTCTCACTCCGCATTTACACAGTCGTGAACGAGGAGGGTCGAATAGCGGGGAAGAGTGAAAAATGGGTGTGTAAACGGAGCCCTTAGAGATAACCCCGCTATTCTCCTCCCCAATCGTGGCGATCGCTTCGGGAGCGGTTTTTCAAGCCCGAGTCAAAAGGACGAGTTCCACGTCTCCCCCACGTTGGGGGAGGGGGAAATCACGTTGGGGAGCGGTTTATCTGGCCCGAGTGTATGGCGACGGTGAGGGGATCAAAGGTCAAAGGGGTGAACGGCGTCGGGAAGTTGCGAGAGGCGGGAATGTGAGAACGGTCATTCGGGTTGATTAGTCACGCTCCTGGAGCGTGACTGATGTTTCGCGAATGGACGAGGGGTAGCTGATTCGCGGCTGTGTATATGCGGGGTAAGATAAGAGGCTTCCTTTCCACCTCTTCTACTTGGCCACCTGCACCACAGAGTGTCCAAGCATGGGGAACGAGAAAAAACGAGAGGGGGCTGGCTTGCGACAATTTGAGCCCCCCAGAATCCGTGTGTGGGAGGACAAAGGAAGATGACCCTGAGTGGAGAGAGAGTCCATGACGAAAGAGAACAGTCTCTCGAGAAAGCAATCTGATCGGTTGATTTTTACTGTTATATTTTTAGGTTCGATTACGGTACGGGCAAACTGTCCGGGTGAAATTTTGAGCAAAAACCGAAGGAGAGTTAGATCTCTCAGTGAAAGACCGTGTATGGTCTTAGTTAAGCAATTATCTCAATAAATTATTACTATTATTAACTAATTTCGCTTAAATAGCCGTTTATTAGCGAGTTTCCGCCGAAAAGTAGTAAAAAAATTATTTTCGCATTTATTCGCTCATATCGGCAAATTTCGCATTTATTCGCATGTTTCGTAAATACGAAAATCGCGTATTCCTAGTCAACAGTTGCAATACAAATCTGTATTTGCATAAAAAAAAACTATGAAAAGGACTTATAAAATTGGCTTCGCAAAAATGCTTGAAAAAAGAAGGAAATATGCTGAAGCAAAAGAGGGTTCTTTTTGTATGTCTTCCTGGCTAACCCAGCAACCCACCGAAGATACAGAATGCATTACAGAAGAAACAAGAGGTGTGAAAGAATTTTTTTTTTAATGTAAGGCTACAGGTACCTTAATTTAGATAGTAATTTAAAGTAACCGGTGTTAAATTTATATTTATAATTTAATACTTATGGTGATAAAAATAAATAAATAAATAAACCTAATTCAGTGAAGTCTACTAAAGTGCGATGTTTTTATAACGCGATTTCCATAAAATGCGGAGCGGAAATTGTGACAGCTGTCCTATTCCTTATCCTTATAACGCGTTTTTCGTACAAGAACATTCCAACAACTCAAATGAAAAATTTATCTATGGCAGCACTTAATTAATGAGTTAAATTTTCGTAGTTGACATTTATGGGGTATTCCTCTGTTTATAAATTCCAGTTATCAGGGAATTTCCCTCAAAATGAGCAAACAATAAAGCATTACTCTCTTTAATTTATTCTAAGATTGTCTTTAAACGTGTTCAGATGTATGTGTAATAAAGTTCTTTTGACTTGCTTAATTTACGTTATTGGAATCGTATAACATTAGAGAACATCTACGTAAAATTTTTTATTTGCCGCAATACAAGTTCTAACTTTTTCAAACTGGTACTAACTTGATCTTACTTGTTCTAACACGCATCGTCATGGTCGGTCATGCTTGAACGCGTTCAAAGTAGCGTCAATCTCGTTTATTAATTATAATTACAATTTATTTATTTACGATATTCTATATAACGTGATACTATTACTGGCTATCACTGGATAACTATTACTGGCTATCGGTTGCTATGCCGGCGTCGGTTAAGCCTAACCTCGTGATCATTTATGCTCTCTCTTTCATACCCCTCTTTCTCAATGAATTATTGCTTAGCTTTCTTTCTTGAGACTGTTCCCAATTTTCACTTGATCGGGCAGCTCGCTTTCGAGCATACCTGATTTCAGTGCATAAATCCATGTTGACACATGGTTGCAAAATCCGGACGGCCGCTAATGTTTACATCTGGTAGTTGCAGCCGTTGCCATTCGGAGTGTAGAAATATCGTCGATTTTTGTGCCGCATACCTACGCGTTTTATATACATACCAGCATGGTTGATTTTAGTTTTATATTTTCTTTTGCAAAGCAACGCAACTGAAAGTAACATATGTAAGGAATGTTACCATTACCTGTCATCCTGCCATCATAAACGTTGTTAAGGGGTATTCTCTATAAGGCTGATTCTAGAACATCGTGATCAAAAATGTGAATTTCCATTACCTCAGAACAGAGTTAAAGATAAGACTGAGAAACCCAACATCAATGATTTTAAAAATTGCATCCCTCTTTGTATATACTATTTTTCAAAATTAAGATATCTATACTTTATCATTACAACAAATAGGAAATTGTTGGGGGAAAATTTTAAATATAGTGTTGATTACATCACTCTCTGTATGTATTACTGTTCACAATTCAGATATCTACACTTAATCATATCAAATAATAAATTGTTGAGAAAATTTCTTCACTTATAAAATGGAGTAAAAATTCAGCAAGTACTGAAAAAAAGTGTAGAAAACTATGAACTATTACTGGTTGTTGATTGCTATGCCGGCGACGGTTAAGCCTAACCTCGCGATTATTTATGCTCTCTCTTTCACGCCTCTCTCTTAATGAATTATTTCTTAGCTTTCTTTCTTGAGACTGTTCCCAATTTTCACTTGATCGTGCAGCGCGCTTTCGAACATTCCCGATTTCAGTGCTTAAATCCACGTTGACACGCGGTTGCAAATTGCGGACGGCCGCTAATGTTTACATCTGGTAGTGGCAGCCGTTGCCATTCGGAGTGTAGAAATATCTTCGATTTTTGTGCCGCATACCTACGCGTTTTATATATATAAATTCTGTTGGTGATGCAAGGAAGAAAGCAGTTGAGAAACTTCAGAAGAGTCAAGAAAAATCAAATTCTGTATTTAATTACTGGATGCAATCTTTCAACAATGTTAATATTGCAAGTTTTGTAGTTAGTCAAGAGATTGCTAAGAGAGGAAAACCATACACAGACGGCGAATACACAAAAAGTTGTTTTATAAATGCATCCGAAGAGCTATTCCGGGATTTTAAGAACAAAGAAGATATTCTAAAAAAATGAAAGAGTTACCATTGTCTGCTAAAACAGTGAAAGATAGAACAGGCAAAATATCTTTGAATATAACCAACCAGCAAGTCGAAGATCTTAAATTGGTTTCAGCTTTATCAATAGCAGTTGACGAGTCTTGTGACAAAAAATGATACAGCGCAAGTTTCATTTTTTGTACTATTCATTTCATCTACAGGTCCTAAAGAAAAACTTTTAGGATTATTGCCACTCAAAGGTCAAACACGTGGAGAAGATATAGCAAATGCTGTAATTCAGTGCATTGAAAAACATCATATTCCACTAGATAAAATTGTCTCAATTTCAACAGACGGTGCGAAAAGTATGACAGGCGTAAGAAACGGGTATGTTGCTATTTTGAAAGAAAAATTTAATCACGAGATACTTACATATCATTGCATCATTCATCAAGAAGCGCTTTGTGCGCAGATATTTCCAGAATAAATTTGCAAAGTTATGGAACTGGTTATAAAGATTATCAACTCCGTTATAGCTAAAGCTCTTGATCATCGCCAGTTTAAAGAATTTTTAGTTGAAATGGAGAGCGAGTACGCAGATCTTCTGCTGCATAACAAGGTACGTTGGTTATCAAGAGGACACGTTTTGAAACGTTTCGCTTCTTTAAAAACAGAAATTCAAGCATTTCTCCTTGAGAAAGGTGTTCACTATCCAGAACTAACGGACGATCAGTGGATCCAAAAATTTTATTTCATGGTAGACGTTACGTCTCATCAGCTAAATCGTAAACTACAGGGGAAAGGAAACAATTTTTTTCGATATTAGAAGAAGTTATTTCATTCGAAAACAAATTATCTCTTTTGCTCAAGATTTTGAAAAACAAACTTTAAATCGCTTTCCGAGCCTGTTGAAACATCGCCAAGAAAATAATTCTGATATTGACATTTGCTATTTCAAAACAACACTTTTAAATATGAGGGAAGCTTTTCTCAACAGGTTTCAGGAAGTCAGAAACAGCAAAGCGACGTTAGCCTTTGTTAAAAAACCTCTTAATGCTACTGTAACATAATTAATTTTTTCTCCCTTTAATATTGACATTGGCAACTTTGAAATGCAGCTGCTGGATTTAAAAAACAAAGATTTGCGGAGTTCGAAATTTAAACGTCTTTGTGCTGATCTCGAAATATTGAAGAAAAACAAATGTGAACTTAGTTCACAGCACAAGTGGTCTGCTTTGAAAGACCTGGAGAATGAAGATATGTTGATTTTTAACACTTGGAAAAGTATTCCTGACTCATATAAACAGCTGAAAAAACTAGCGTTTGCTGTTCTTTCCTTATTCGGGTCTACATATTCATGCGAACAATAATTTTTTCAAGCATGAACCTTATCAAGAATAAATTGAGAAGTCGTCTTATTCAGATGGTTTGGACATACAGAGAGGATGAACGAAAGGAGATAGACCAAATAAGTATACAAGACGAGTGAGGATGGGAGAGTTGGAAGGGGTCGACCTCAGCAAACGTACCTCAATCAGGTTGAGGACGTTTTTAGCAGAGGTCAGCTTAGGAGTATCCTAATAAACAATGTACCAACCTATATGTAGTTCAAGTTTTAAAAATTTGGCTCTCAAAGGGAATTTCAATCGTTGTACTGTTGATATTTGGCTCTGTTAACTAATGAGTTTGCCGACCACTGGACTAGGAGGATTTTCTTTTAACATACCTTTGCAATAGTCGAAGATGTCCGTTTTTTCCTTGGATACTTGTTTGGAATTTTTGTCCCACTTGAGGCTCCAATTTGACGTTTTTTTCCTTTCTTGTTGACGATATTAAATATCGACGCTTTAGATATCACAAAACCATGACTCTCACATCGTTTTTGGATAACGGAGTATGCATATTTCTCTTCGGAAAGAGCATAAATGTAGCCTTCGAACCACTGCTTTGTTAAAAACGCCATTTTGAATAAAAACAAAACTTTCAAGCCGGAGACGATAATTTTGACTTTTAAAAACATAGTACAATTGCAATTATTTCTTTTGCAGCAAACGATTTTTTATTACCGCTTACCAAAATCGTCTAAAAAATGTGCGAACAGCCTCTGCATATATATATATATATATTCGGCATGAATTCCATACATTGACCGTTGTGTTTAATTTGAATGTACTCCGTAGCGAAGTACGGGTTTTCAGCTAGTATATATATATATATATATATATATATATATATACACACACACACACATACACACATATATATATATATATGTGTGTGTGTGTGTATATATATATATACACATATATACACACACACACACACACACATATATATATATACATAAATATATATACACTGCTGGCCACCCAAATTGCAACACCAAGAAAGACAAGAGATATCACAACAAAATTTATTTTGTAGATAACATGTTGACCAAGTATCAAATGATTAAATTTATAGACTTCTGTGAAGTGTGGTTCCTGCCAAAATCAGTAGCCAGAGTAGCCGCCATTGTTGGAGATCACCGCTGCCACACGCCTCGGCATTGATTCAAAGAGACTTTGGATGAGGTCTTGGAGTACAGCAGACCAAGCAGCTTCCACACGATGCCAAAGTTGATCTGCTGTGGCAGCTAGGGATGGAATCTGGGTCAATCGTAGGGCAACCATGGACCACATGTTTTCTATCGGCGAAAGATCCGGAGAGCGAGGCGGCCAGGGAAGCAATTCAATCTGGCGATTGACGAAGAACCGTTGGACAATGCGTGCCACGTGTGGTCGCGCATTATCCTGTTGAAATATGGCTATGGGCAAGCCGTGAAGGTAAGGAAGGACAACTGGCTCCAACACCTCGGAGATGTAGCGCTGGCTGTTTAAAGTACCGGCAATGCGTACTAGAGGTGTGCGAGAGTGATATCTAATACTGCCCCATACCATAATACCCGGTGCAGGACCAGTGTGGCGGTGCATAACGCAGCTGTTCAGCATCCTCTCTTCACGGTGTCTCCAGACTCGAATGCGACCATCGTGGTGTTGCAGACAGAAGCGTGACTCGTCAGTAAAGACAATTTCATTCCATTCTGCCGTCCACATCCTTCTGTCATCGCTCCATTGGCGGCGGAGACGTCTGTGGTTCTGCGTCAAGGGTAGACAAAGCAATGGACGTTTTGCGGACAGACCACTCTGCTGTAAACGGCGTCGAATGGTACGCGCAGACACTGGATGATGCGTTACAGACTGCATGTGTTGTGCTATGGTTCGTGATGTGACTGAGTGATCCGTCACTGCCATGCGCACATTGCCTGTCATCACGTGAAGTGGTGCGCTGAGGTGGATGCGATCAAACACGCCGGTCCGTCGTACCCTCCTGCATCCAACGATCACATATCTGCATTACACTTGTTTGGTTTCGTCCAACACGACTACCGATTTCCCTGAAAGATAATCCACAATCTCGGTAGGCCACTATCCTTCCTCTGTCGAACTCGGATACTTGATCAAAAGATGATCGCTGTTTTCGACGAGGCATAATTGATCGTTTTTTTGAAAAAACCACAAGAAAAACACAATTGCCGAACTTGATATCGTCGAAATCTCCAAGCCTTAATTAGCGCTTTGAAGTGGCGCCACAGACGCGCGTGATGTGTGTCTACGCTGAAATTCTAATCATTTGCATATCTCACCTCCGCTAATGCATGTTGTAAATTTCATGTTATTTGCATGTTTCCTTCAGGGTGTTGCATTTACAGTGGCCAGCAGTGTATATACATTATATATATACATATATATATATATATATATATATACATACATATATATGTATATATTTGTATATTTATATATATATATATATATATATATATATATATATATATATATATATATATATATATATATATATATAATATGCGATAACCACTCAGCCACAGATTTCTTGAAAAAAAGCTCTTATTAAGGGGGCATAACGTTTTTTCGTTACGTGACGATTCCTGCGAGTTTACTGTAAGCCGCGTAAAAGAACTTCGTTCCAATAAATATAATATAAATAAAATGAGAAAAAAATATAGCATCGAATTTTTGCTATGGATCATATCATTGTTAGAAACTATGGTAAGTCTAAAGACATAATCAGAATCTTCTGTTCCACAGTTTCCAAAAGGGGAAAAAAACCAACTTTCTTAAAAGTTTTCTATAATTTTCCTATTTTAATTGAACTTCTAATAACGTTTCAATTTATTTCAAGTTAAGTTTGGTTGGGGGGCACAGGCTTCCCCCCCCCCGACGCTACGCCTATGGTGATGAGCCCTCCCCCACCCCCATGAAAGACGTTAGTTGAATGTTGGATTCGGCCACGGGTGGCAATGAAAATGATGTATCCATTCGAATAACATTTCGCAGTTGTAAATAGATATAAATAAATTATATGTGATAGAATAAAAGAAGGAAATGTTTGTGCGAACTGAATTTTGAATTAAAACAGAACTGGATACACTATCGTCACAGTTTTGATGAACACCTGATGCGATGTGAACTAAATCTTCTGATTTGAATTTTGAACTGTGATTAAATGGATATTGGATAACTGAGTCACGCAGGGGCGTGCCGACGGGAGGGACCAGCGGGACCGGAACCCCCCCCCCCCAGAAATAAAATAAATTTTTAAAATTTACAAAATAATGCAAAAATATTTCGTATAGGCCTAATAGTAATTGTGTTATTTATTCTTTACCATTACGATCTTTATTGCACTTACATTTTTAGCGATCTTTATTGTTACAATTTTAGCGCTATACAGTGCCAGAAACAGTATTTCTAAAGCCAAGTGCCGAGCGCTGTTTATACACTTCTACAGTACTATCCGCGAACCCTTGCCTATCAAGTAGAGACCGAGAGTGAACCGAACTCTTGCCTATCAAAGTATTGAAGGCGTCTTTTTTCAACAGGCACGCATGTACTGTTTCGTAGCGTATCTGCTTTAAAAAGCACTTCTTGTTAGATTTTCATTCCAATAATGAAGGGGACGTCGCTTTAAATATTTTATCCGATAGAACATGGATAAAAATTCTTATTTCACCTTCAATAGTATTTGAATCCATTTACAATTAAAGCACGCTATAGTAAAAGTTACTAAGTCCTAAGACATTATTTTTTTCGCTCAACATCTGAAAATTAAGTCTGAAAATTATTATCATATTATAAAATAAGGAATATCACTAAAATAGTAGACATATCTAAATGGCCTGGCTTCATTGTACACAAAGACATTAGTGTGAACTGTGAAGAAGTCTTAAATAACTTAAATAAACCCAGGAGGTTAAGCATTAAATTGTAGATTAGTTCTTTTATGTAGAAAAAAGTGTACTGTTAATAAAGAAATAAATACTGCAAAAAAGCTAATAAACTGAAAATTCTCGTTGATTTTAAATGTCCTTAAAACAATAATAATAATAATTTATTATACATATTTACATTTATTATACATATATATTATACATTTTTATACATATAACTTGAAAGATATGCTTCAAATAATAATAATAATAATAATAATAATTTATTATTATTATATTGTTTGTTTACAAATACTAATCTAAAAATTGGTTTTATAGTATAAGTAGTAAAAAACTACACTACGCAAAAAGTAAAAATGTCATTCAAAGCTTTAGAATAATGTCATGGAATTCATAGATATATGATTTTTAAGAAGTGGCATCTACTAGTACTCTAGATAGCCTAAAAAGGCACTATTTAACACCTAATTTTCAAAATTTCCCGGGGTGTGTGGGGGGTATTCCATACCCCTAGACACCCCCTTCTAGTCTACCCTGATAATAGGGTGTCAGGGAAATAGATGACCCCTAGCACATGGAGGCCTTGACCCCCACCCCCAGAACAAAATCCTGAGCACGCCACTGGAGTCACGACCATATTGGAAATTGAGGTAGGCCCCACTTGATTATTGATTATTTTAGTTTCGTTTTGGCAATAGATTATTATTTACTTATCAGAAATGCAATTATTAGAGAAACTAAAACGGAAGCGGGCACCCATTGGAGGGGATCCAACGAAATTAATCACTAAATTTGAATCGATTTTAGAAGATGGAGAAATAGAAATTTCTTCGAAACTTGAAAAAATTAAGGATATATAGGAACAACTTGTTGAAAAACGCATTGAATTATAAGAACTAGATAAAGAAATTTTTTCATTGGCAGAAGTCCAAGATATCGAAAGTGAGGTTTCGGGTTGTAAGGAATACATAGAAAAATTAGTTAAGTATGGTCAATGTCAGACTCGCGTCCGACATTCTTAATTGGGACTGAATTAAGGTGAGCGACAGGACCATCAATAAGCTCAAAAGAACGCAAACAGGTGACAAAGTGGAATGCACCTTTGGAAATAATCAGCAATACGTGATGTGGACACATCATTTAGAATGATTAGCGGATGCCGTCAGCGGTATCCCCCAAAGCGAAAAGCCGACGGCAGTGGGAATCACTGTAGGTGGTCCACGTACAAAGGAAACCGGAAGATGGGGGTCTGAGCTGTGGAAAGGTCGAGATGGTTCCAGAAAGAGAGGGAGAAGAATGGATAAATAGCGGTGACGGTAACGGAAAGAGTAGACTAGATTTAAACTTTTGAAAAGACGCCACGCGCGAGCAGAGAGACCGGGGTCTCTTTTGGACTTTGATAATGAACCCCTCTCTCTCATGAATGTATCAGCGTTCTTCGGAACAAACTTATGTAACTTATTATTAGACAAGATTTTGGTGTTTTAATAAACTCGATATAAATAAGAGCTATCTCTCCAGTTATGATTAACTCTACGAGACACTGATTTAACGGATCACGACGACCCTGGTTTACATTGGCGTAGTCGGACTAAAGAACGTGGGAGGACCCCAACGATGCGAAAGACATCAGAAAAGATGATCTAAAGTGCTAGAGTGGTGATACATCATTAAGGAGACGCAGTTTCAAGAGAAGTTGGATTCCGGACGAATTCTACTGGGCACGACTTCAGCGACAGATATTTACTCGGTAACTGGTCAAGAAACGGGAAAAGAAACATGTGGCAGGAGAAATTCAAGGTCGGAGTGAGGTGTGCATCAGCGGATTCTACTAGGCACGACTTCAGCGACAGATATTTACTCGGTAACTGGTCAAGAAACGGGAAAAGAAACCTGTGCCAGGAGAAATTCAAGGTCGGAGTAAGGTGTGCATCAGCGACGTGTTTATATAGTGAACTCTCTTGAACTGTTGATCAAAGTGCTGCAGCGGAGAAATATTAGAGCGACGGCTTTTCATCGTGGTGAAAAAGGGGTAAGTGATTTTATCTTTGTGTATGAGATAACGGTATTAATTAATTGAAGGAATCGAATTATTTTTTATAAATTTTGAAGTTTTGAATCATGAGTATAATGATGGAAGTAATTTTTTGAGTTATTGAATTATTGGTAATTGGATTATTATTTTAAGAATGAAATTGCATTATTTTTGTATAAGTGTGTAAACGGGAAAAGTGTATAAGTGTTCGTACTATTTTAATTGTGGAAGTGATTTTATATATTGAAGTGTTCAATTAGTTGAAGTATTAGTAAAAGTGTTGAGACAATTTGATAATTACCAAAGTTAAGGTGTTATATTTATATAACGATAAAAGGAAAATCACATTATAATTGTTAAACGTGGTAGAATCTAAAAATGGCATTCTTGGGGAAAGGGCGTAAGGCCGATTTAATTGCGTTGGCTACAGATCTAGCGGAAGTAATCCCTCCGAATAGCACAATGTCTGACCTAAAGCAAATAATTCTAGATAGTGAACGATATGAGGAAGGTATTACGGAAGAGTGGTATCTCACTATAATTAATGAGAGATTGGAAAGAGAACGAATTGAAAAACAAGAGAGTGACAGACAATGGGAGGAGAGAAAAAGACAAAGGGAAATTGAAAAAGAGGAAAGAGATAGACAGGAAATAGATAAACAAAGAGAAATAGAAAAACAGGAGACAACGGGAAATTGAAAAAGAGGAGAGAGATGTAAGGTATACACAAGATTCGATTCACAAGAATCGAACTTTTGAATGAATGAATTAAAGAAGCTGCTTCAGATATGCTAATTTCGGCATACGCGCTTAGTATAAATACCACGCAGCGTCATTAATAAAGAAGGGGAGGTTGTTAAGGTTGAAAAGGTGTTATCCTGCGCTAGTGCTTAGCGGGCCAGAAGTTTACATGGCAGTACTGCTGGTTTGACTTACTGTTCGTGAGTATAAAAATATATTGTTCTTGAAAGCTGTGTTTATACATTCCGTACAAGTAGTACGTATGCTTATTGCTGTAAAAGCCAATTATATGTGCAACGAATTCAATAAACATTGTTTCATGTATAAACTGCTTTTGTATAAAATTCAAATAGAGTGCCACTTCAAATTATATACACCCAAGTCTGGGTAGAAGTGAGCATAGATTCTCTATAGAGATAGACAGGAAAGAGATAAACAAAGAGAAATAGACGTCAAAATGAAGGAATTAGATATTAAAGCATTGAGAATAAGGAAAGGTGAGAGACTTTCAATTTCAGGGTCTAGGGAAAGCCCCGAAAGGATTAATGGTAATTTTACAGAATATTTGAGAATTATGAAAGGGGTTATTCCTGAACCACCAATTATATCCGAAGACTGGCCTTTTTTTTTTCCAACAGACAGAAATGATGTTTCAATTATATGAGGTTCCAGAACAATACTATGGGAAAATAATTTTGCATAGTTTAAAGTCACAGGTAAAGGGTTTAAGCACGATGTTAGGTAGTAAAGATATAGAGAACTACGAGAAAGTAAAGGGTGAAGGAATTTCAAATTACTCCCTTTCAACATAAAAATAATTACGTTAACTGTTTTAAAAAACCGAATGAATCCTTTGTACAATTCGTGAATAGGGTGGGAACAGCCTTAGACCTATACCTACAGTCAAGGAAAGTATCAAAGTTTGAAAAGTTAAAAGAATTATTGATAGCGGATAAAGTTAAAGGCCATTTACCTACGCATATTCAATCGCACATTTATCTGAAAGAAACAGAGTCCTGGTTGTCAGTCTCCGAATTGGCCCGGGAAATAGATAATTTCGTGGTCGCAGTTCCCCCAGGCCCGAATTTTAATAAGGGTAGTTACAACTTTGACTACCGAATGAAAAATAAGACTTATGATCGGAAACATAATACTGGGAATGGAAGTAACAATAATAACATAACCGGATCAAAATTTAATGCCTTAGCTAGAACGGATAAGAGAGATTCCAAAGTAGACCGTAAAATAAATGATAAAAGATGTTTTTTCTGTGATAGTAAGAATCACCTTAAATATGAGTGCCCAAAAATGGATTATAATTCCAAACACAGAGAAGACCAACAGAGAGATAATTTTAAGAAAAGAGTTAATAAAGTTCAGGCCGTTACGGGAGAGGAGGAGGAAGAAGAAACCATTCAAGACGAGGAGATCGTAGGAAATGCGGTGTGCGCGCGCGTGAATATGAAGGGAGAAGGAAATCCGTCTTTAGAGATGCAACCCTTGGAATATATATCGGTTAGTATAAATGGGCGAAAGGTGAGGGCTCTGGTGGATAGTAGGTCCGAGGTCACAGTCGTCCGTACGGATATTTTAGGGCAAAATGGTGTAGGAACCCAAGCTAATATTATACTCAGATCAGCGTTCGGTAGTGCAATTAGAGCACCATTAAAGAAAATTGCCATGGGGTAACCGTTGGGTAATGATGATACGAACGTAATCCATAGAGAATTGTTATGTGCAGTGGTGGATTCGTTGGGTGAGGAGATGATTATTCCCCCTGGCACAGTAGCAAAGCTAAGGGATCAGGGCGGAAATTCGCAAGTAGGGTCATGTTTACAAATAACAAAAGAGAAGGGAAGTAAAATAAAGGAAAATATGGCTGAGGGTACAGATACTCAGGAGGAGGCTAGAAATAATGGTTTAGATCACGAGAAAGACTCAGTGGAGAGATTTAAAAAACAACAGGAGATGTGTCCTACTTTACGACGGGAGTGGGACATGGCGAGGATAGGAAAAGGAAATTACTATATTATTGATTCTCTATTATTTCATAAAGAAAAGGTTTTGGGAGAAACTGTCGGACAGCTAGTAATTCTGAAAGAAAAAACACTAGAAGTGCTCAGATTAGCCCATGACTCACCATTTGGAGGGCACATGGCAACCAAAAAAAAACAATAGAAAGAATTCGGTATTCTTTTATTGGGAGGTATTAAGTAAGGAGGTACAGGATTATTTTAACAGTTGTGAGGGATGTCAATTGAGGAGAAAGGTTAGGACAGCGGATAGGACGCCGATTGTGCCAGTGGCTAGGCCAGAATTTCTATTCCAAATCGTAAATATTGATTTGATCGGGCCATTAGATCCGGCTAGTTTATCGGGACACAAATATGTCCTAATATTAATAGACCAACATACTAGGTGGTCGGAGGCAATCTCAATTAAATCCCTAACAGCTAAAGCAACGTGTGAAGCGTTATTAGAAATATTTACCATAACGGGTATTCCAAGTGTCATTGCCTCGGATAATGGGACAAACTTTAATGCCTCCCTCACACAGGAGTTTGAAAAGAGGCTAGGATAAAGCCCGAGATTCTCAACCCCTCTGTAACCTCGGGCAAATGGATTAGTGGAAAGATTTAATCAGGTATTAAAGAACATGATCCATCATGTTATAAGAGAGGACAAGAGGGGCTGGCACAAACAATTACCTTACTTATTATGGGCATATCGAGAAGTTCCCAATTGTACGACGGGAGTTGCTCCTTTCCAATTGTTGTATGGAAGGCCACCGGAAGGTCCATTGTCAATTTAAAAAAAATCTGGGATGGGAAAGACAGGAAATATAAAACTGAACACGAAACCTCTTTCTAAATACCTACAAGAGTTAGGAAATAGGCTAGCAAAAGCTGCAAAGGAAGCGGGAACAATAGCCGAGATTCAACAGGAAAAATGGTTCACTACTACAATCTGAGATCTAGCAACAAAAGATATAAAGTGGGGGACCAAGTTATCGTATTGATAGCAGATTCTACCAATAAGTTGTTTGCACGGTGGAAAGGGCCAGGAACTATAATTAAACATAACCCCCCACATACGTATATTGTGGATTTCTAAGATGGGAATAAATGTAAGGTACATCAAAATAAGATAAAAGAGTTCGTGAACGAATCAACGCCCTGAACATCATGTTCGAAGGAGAGGAGGAGTTTGGGGAAGTAGAAAATGTCCCCATTAAGGTAGATTTTAAACCCTTTGAGGCGCTAAACACGCAAGCAGAACTATCACATCTATCAGAAAACGAGAAATTAGGGATAAAAAAGTTATTAGAAAACATAAGGGTTTATTTTCAGGAAAAACTAAACCGGCTTTGTTGCACCCTCATAGAATTGAACTAATACCAGGGTTACCAAGGAAGAAACCCCATTGTTACAAGGTTCCCGAAATCTATTAAAAGGAAATAGATAGACAAATTGAGGAATTATTGGAACATGACTTAATTGAATCCTCCGCGGAAATAGCACACCCCATCGTATGCGTAGCTAAGAAGGATGCGAGCATAAGACTGCTGTGACTTTAGAGCACTGAATGCTACTACTAGAATCATAGCATACCCTATGGCCCAAGCACAAGAGTTACTATGGGTAGCAGGCAAAGCCAAATGGCTCACAACCATTGACTTATTAAGGGGGTATTGGCAAATTCCGATGGAGGAGAATAGCAAACAATTGACGTCATTTGCGACACATAACGCGATTTATCAATGGAAAACCATGCCATACGGGTTGGTAGGGGCAGCAAGCACTTTCCAAGCAACCATGAATTTTTTTAAGACCCCATAAGGATTATGCTCAAGCATACATCGATGACATAATCATATTATCCAATTCATGGCAGGAACACCTACAACATATTAATGCAGTATTTTCTGAACTGATAAGACTAGGTTTCTCGGCTAGGCTAGATAAATGTAAATTTGCCAGAAATCAATTATTGTATCTAGGACACAGGATAGACTCGGTAAAACATGCTCCTGATGAATCGAAAATTGCTGCGATTAGAGAACTAAAAAGACCTGAAACAAAGAAAGACGTCCGTTCGGTATTAGGATTAATGTCCTTTTATAGGTCACATATAAATAATTTCGCAGAACTGAGTTTACCCCTTACCGCTTTGACAAAAAATATATCCCTAACCGAGTACCTTAGAATAAGGAAGCTGAGGAAGCTTTTAACAGCTTAAAAGAAAAATTATGCAAAGTAACATCTTTGGCAACCCAAAACATGTCTCGACCGTTTCAGGTCCCCACTGATGCATCGAATCGAAGTATTAGGCGCATGTTTAACTCAGAAAGAGAAAGACGATACATATAAACCCATCGCCTTCGCTAGCCAAAAACTTACAGAAACACAGAAAAATTGGGCCCCGATAGAAAAAGAAGCTTTCGGAGTCCTATTTGGGCTAAGAAATTCGAGAACTGGATTTATGGATCCCAGGTGGAAATAATAACCGATCATAATCCATTTAAATTCCTTACAGTAACAACTCCGAAAAGTCCAAAATTGACAAGATGGGCACTAGCGCTTCAAAGATGGAATTTAAAAATAACTCATCTGCCAGGATCAAAACATTTAGGAGCGGATGCCATTTCTAGATTAGCTAGGGAAAATGACCAGTGTAGGGGTTAAATATTAGTCTGGTCTTACAGGTATTTGAAGTTCGAAAAAAAAATTTTTTTTTTTATATTGATAACTAATATTTTTGAATTCTAAGAAAAATGGATTAAATTTGTAAAGATAATGATATTAAGAACTAATGTGTATAAGATATGTGATTTGTGAACGGATAATTTCTTTGTGTCTTATTTAAAGTGAAGGATTAGAGTAATAAATTTGTCCTAGTATCAGTTAAAGTAAAGAGATAAGAAAGAAGTATAGTATAATTTTGTGTTAAGGATAATTGTGTAAAAGTAATTTTTGTTACATGTAAATGAATCTCATACTCAGCTATCTCATACTCAGCTATCTCATACTCAGATGAAAACATGGGATCATTTACTTGTAAAAATGTGTATTATTGTTCTGGCTACAAAGCGCCTCTTGTCACAAGTTTAAAGTACAGTTATTATTCGAGTGGGGTGCTTTGCTATTCTCTGATCAAAAGGGACTGTAATTCAGGCTTGAAAACGTCTCAAAGAGACTTTTTTCACGCTCCAAAAGGAAGGGGTGTAATGTCAGACTCGCGTCCGACATTCTTAATTGGGACTAAATTAAGGTGATCGACAGGACCATCAATAAGCTTGTAGCATAAGCCGATGCTGGTGCCATTCGAGTCAGTAAGAACGAAAATTCAAACTTAACAATTCATTCTTGCTAACATAACGTAAGTATCAACAGCTGTAAAATTTAACAAATTCAATTTAACAACCGTGCTCACACTTGAGCAACAACAAAACAAACATAAAAGGGAAAACACTTCCCGCGAGAAACTCCGAAGCAGCAGACGGGGAAACTGGACGGAAGCAGCCCTAATTGACTCTCAGACTCGGCTTAAATACTTGCCGCGGTGATGACGTTACAAGCCGAGAAATTTGAATATTTGAATATCAACTCCATGATGCGCTGACGTGCAGTCTGTACCTCCACAGCATTTCCCTCCGAAGTTGAAGGGTCAAACTGACCTGAAACGAACTTTCCTTCCGCTCCGGGTCGTGTAGGAGTTAAAAGACTTGCTAGCTTGGTCATCCTTCCCTGCGGCCAAGGCTAACTGTGGCAAAGGCATAGAGTCCACCGGGAGAAAAGCTGGTTTAAGGCGATCAATAGACACCCATTTCTCCTGCAAAGCAATCTTTAAAAGAAAGATTTTAGGTATCCTTTTAAGGACAATGTATGGTCCTTGATAAGGTGGTTGAAGCGCCTTGCGCACCGCATCTTGTCGCATAAACACGTATGTACAAGTTTTTAAATTCTTTGGTATGTACACTACTTGTTCTTTATGAGAAGTAGCGGGTTTGGGTTTAACAAATTTGAAAGCAGTATATAATTTATAGATGAAATCCGACTGTGAGTGCGAGGGATCAAATTCAACAGGCGTAAAAAAAATGCCCTGGAAGATGTAGTGTCTGTCCGTACACAAGCTCCGCTGCTGAGTGCTTCCACTCCTCCCGTACTTCAGTTCTCAACCCCAGCAAAATCAAAGGTAATCAGTCAACCCACTATTCCACAGGATTGCACATTAGAGCCGCTTTTAGGACGCGGTGACAACGCTCAATCATACATTTGCTTTGGGATTGTATGCAGAGGTACATGAAATTTCAGCACCCAACGTTTTAGCTAAGTTCCTGAATGTAAAAGATTCAAATTCCCCCTTGATCACGATATATACGGGCTGGTGCACCAAATCTGGTCACCCAATTTAATAAAAATGCCCGCGAGACCGTGTCAGCAGTTATAACCTGTAAGGGAATGACCTCGATCCATCTTGTACAGAGGCTGTTCACACATTTTTTAGACGATGTATATTGTATTCACAAAACTAAATTACATAAAATTCTTGTGTTTTAAATGTTCTATTTGACATCCCTTACTCTGAACTATCTTTCGACACCGCAATTTCCAGGATAATAATGACTTTTGAAGTGTCAGAAGAGGTATTCTATCCCATTCCTCCTGAACAGCTTTCCAGAGTCCTGTAAGGGCTTTGGGACGACGTTTGGATAATGCAGATTTTAAAAGTCCGAAAGCACAAAAATCCATAGGTGATACATCGGGAGATTTAGTAGGGATATCAGTGAAGGGTATGGCCTTGATACCAGTTTTTTTGTTCCATTTCTTTCAGGAAATTTACAGTGGATTTTGATGTGTGACTGCTAGCTTTGTCCTGATGGAGTCTCACAGATTGATGGCACTGTGGGTAAAGCGATAGTATTTCATTCAGAAAAATTGGCGATAAAATATGTTCCTGATAGTATTTGGAGTTAATCTTGACATTTTTTTCCACTCTCTTTATTTTTAACTTGCCATTATAAGAAAAACTAGCAACAATCATGAATCCCTTAGAAAAACTTTCTTTCGATTCTTTGAACCATGTACTTAAATTTTTTTCTCCCCTTTTATGATAATAAATGGCTCTTTTTTTTGTTGCAATCATTTAAATACACCCATGATTCATCTATTGTGACAATTGTTTTCCATTTTTCTTTGGATAAGTGTTTCTCATATAGAATTCTGCAGCGTGTCCTGCGTTCAGCGATATGATTTGGAAGAAGACGATGCAAATTTGCGTTTTTTCGTTTTCTTAAGATTTAAACCAACGTTTATCATTTTGTTTACAGTGGACACCGAGCATTTTAATGATTTTGCAACTGTCCTTTGACTAGGGGGATAATTTTTAACATTAAACAACGTACCTTTGCAATAGTCGAAGATGTCCGTTTTTTCCTTGGATACTTGTTTGGAATTTTTGTCCCACTTGAGGCTCCAATTTGACGTTTTTTTCCTTTCTTGTTGATGATATTACCTATCGACGCTTTAAATATCACAAAACCATGACTCTCACATCGTTTTTGGATAACGGAGTATGCATATTTCTCTTCGGAAAGAGCATAAATGTAGCCTTCGAACCACTGCTTTGTTAAAAACGCCATTTTGAATAAAAACAAAACTTTCAAGCCTGAGACGATAATTTTGACTTTTAAAAACATAGTACAATTGCAATTATTTCTTTTGCAGCAAACGATTTTTTATTACCGCTTACCAAAATCGTCTAAAAAATGTGCGAACAGCCTCTGTATACCTATCGATTATCGTTAAGCAATATATAAAGTTCTGGTACATTGGTAACTGACCAGTTAAGTCTACGTGAACATGTTGGAATCTAGCGTTAGACGTTTGAATTTCTTGGAATGGCGAAACTGTAGTGCCGTTTACATGTGCCAAAAACCCGGGTAAAAGCAGGGTCGTTTCTTACTTTTCCCCTACGATAGGGAAAAATGCAGGGTGGATTTTCGACCCTGCTTCGACCCAGGATAAAACCCGCTAATTACCCATGATGCATTTCGAAGCTGGGAGTAAATAACATGGCGGGTTTGAACTTGTGTGAATCCATGAAAATGCAGCTAAATGATCGATGGAAGGATCTGGAACCTCTTAACGATCGCATAATTTTCAAGAAAGCAGTAGAAAAGTGCCTATTTTTTTTCCGGAGGATTTCATTTATTTCTTGATCTGCCCATCTAGTTTGAAAAAAAAATCATCCCCAATTACATTATAAATAGAATGGTACTGCCATCTGGTATGTAAAATAAGAAATAAAATTTCATTTCAATAAAATTTCAATAACATTTTCATTTAAAGTGTTATGGTAAAATTAATAAATATAATAAGTATAATCAATAATTAAACGTAACATTAAAATTTATTTATAAATTAATTATTTTAGAATTCAGAGATAAAAAATTATTTATATCTATTTATGATTTTTTTATTTATACATGACTAAAAATTACTGAAACAAAATTGAAATCAAAATTACATTTTGATTTTATAAAAGGATTTATTAACACAATAAGTATCTTACAATTAATCTTATAATTTAAAAAAATGCACCTATCGATTGGAAAATTTTCTTTCCAGTCTTTATTACTTCAGGAATTTAAAACAATTTCTTCCCACCAAACAGAGCTTCGTAATTTTGCCCACATTCTTTGTTGTCGAAAAACTAAATTTAGCGATGAAGCCATAGATCGTACGATTATATCTAATATCCGCATCAATCTTCTAGTTCTTATATTCCTTTTTTCCTATCTATTTTCTAAATTTATTTTTAAAAACAACAGAAAACAATCGTAAACGTTCTATAATTATCAACAGCGACTGACATGTGCTGCATTTAAATAACAAATAGACGCAGACGTAATTGTGTTTTAGAAGAGGAGTGCATTGGTCGTGTCGACTTTATCTCCTGTAAGCAAGATATATGTAATCAAGGTGGGAGTGCTCAGTAGTTAAAATTTTAAGTAATGAATTAAAATATTAAGGTAAGAATAACGCGGGTTAAAGAAAAAAAATTAATAGTAAAGTTAAATTAAAACAAAAAAGTTAATTTTAACAGAAAAAATATAGAGTTGCAAGTTAAGAAAATTTAGAAGAAAAATTAGATAAGACTAATGATCCACGGAAAACAAAAAAGTAACAATATTAAGAGGCCCAGAAAAGCAGATATCATAAGAATACAAAAAATATTTTTGTAAGTTTTTCAATCTTTTTGGATTTTTAAAGTTTTGTGATTTTTTGTTGTTGTTATTTTTAAAATTTAAGAATACGAGGTCAAAAGAACAGCAATTGGAAAAAAAGGCCTTCCCCAGGACCATACACTTCGTAACGAGATAAATGCGGAGTTCGAAGATGGAAAGCTAAAAATAGCAATACTGTGAATTTGGAAAAGTATGACACCGGCTGGGATCGAACCCATAACGTGATTTACAAGGAATGATGGTGTATGAGGATCACTTCCGCCGAATCATGTGACGGCCTTTACTTCCGGTAAGACGGGTAAAAGCAGGGTGAAAATGTGGTCCCATGTAAACGGACTTCGAAGGTTTTCCCTATTAGCGGGTAAATCCCGGGTATTATTGTTATCCATGTAAACGCAGCTTGTGTGTCTATGCACTTTAGCTCTTTGGCAAGTCAAACACGTGCGACACCAGGCAGTTACGTCCCTACGCATAAAAGGCCAAATGTATTTGGAACTTATTTGTTTTAAAGTAGCTCGCGATCTAACATGTGCTAAACCATGCACAGATTCAAAAATAATGCGCCTAAATTTAACAGGAATAAATTACCTGACACTATCTCGAAAGACATCACAGTCCACTTTCACATTTAAATGTTCAAAAAAATAATAATTTAAGTTCAAGATTAGTTTTCTCAGGATATTTTAAAAAATTTTGTAACTCACCATCCACCATCACCATCACCATTTGCTAGTTTACTATAGTCAATATTTACAGGGTACACTATTTCATCAATTCTTGACAATGCATCCGCCACAAAATTCTGGTGACCCTCAATATATCTTACATCACTTGTAAACTGTGCAATAAAATCTAGATATCTTGCACGTCTTGGAGGGCATTTTTCAGAAACTTTCGTGAAAGCATGTGTCAAGGGTTTGTGATCAGTAGCTACATAAAAACACCTTCCCTCTAACATATAGCGAAAATGTATGATAGATAGGTAAATAGACAACAATTCTTTATCATAGACAGAATATTTCACTTGAGCATTATTTAATTTTTTGAAAAGAATGACAGAGGCAAGTACCCTCCAGCGACTTTTTTATGCAATGCACCAGACACGGCTGTTTCACTTGCATCAGTGAATAAAACCAGCTCGCAATTAAACTCAGAGTGCGACAATGAGGAATTTGCACGTTTTTTTATTTTACATTTATGATATAGAAAATAGAAAAATATGATCGAAAGCATCTTTTTTTTTTTAGTTTTAGAACTCTAAAAGTTAACATAATTTGTTTTTAAACGCGCACTATTTACTTCGTCTCAAAAACGCTACTTTTCCTACGCGGATACATGTGACGTCACAATGCACCATAGCGAATTTGTTTACTTCGGTGTTTGGATTGTGTTGCGTAGTTTGAGTTTGATATCTAGTGTTTTTTCTTTATTTTTAAGATGTCAAAGTGTGTTAAAGAAAATTTTGAATATTGTATAGTACCTTGCTGCACAAGCACAACGGTAAATACACCTGGAAAGCTTTTTTTTAGTGTTCCAAAAGATAATGTCGAAAGGAAATCATGGACAGTTGCAATGAAACGCGACGAAAAAAAAATCCAGCATTATCCACTAAGACAACTCACTGGTGTTCTGAAGATCACTTTTCGGCAAGTTATTTCTTCATTCTGTGAACATATGAAATGTATCTTTTAATAAGAATTCAATATTGCTTCAAAATAGTGCTACAAGAAAAATATATAATTATATAACTTTGTTCCATTATGTATATTAATTTGCTTACAATAAAGATTCAAACTATGAAATTAATGTTTTACAAGATTGGTGTAATATTTTTATTAGCCAAAATCGTTATCAATCTAATATATAAAAATGAACGTTTGTCTGTCTATAATTGTATAGAAATCCACAGTTTAGGAGCAACGATCGTGAAATTTTACATACAGAGGTCTTTAAAAACAGCCGAGGGTCTTAAGAACTTAAGAAATCGAAATTAATTACCACTGATTTTTAATTAATAAAAAACCAACAATTTTTGAAACTAAATGTAAGCTGTTACAATTTGTGGAATCATCCCTCCGAATATGGCGTCCACGTTAGGGATAGCTGGCAAACAGCGAGCGAAAAGATAAAAATAAAACCGTTATAAACTGATTAATCTTATGTTCAAAAATCAGATATGTGTACCTGTGGAGATATCCAAACGCCAGACCACTGTTTATTTGACTGCCAGCAGTTCAGGGACCTAAGAAATAAATTGCCAGCGGATGTTAGAACATGGACGAAATATAAGTTTTATTGCGACTTTTACTGTAGAGGCTGTTGCAAATTGAAATTATAGTACATTGTATTTGTTTTTGGCGTACTAGTAGCGCCACCTGGTTGCTTAGCGGTTCGCGCGAAGCATGTGTATAGTCAGTTGCTGTTGGACTCTTGAACGTAAATAAATGCTTGACGCTTGATCTCTGGATTAATATTCATTTCTTCTTGGATTAATTTTCTTCTTGGTGAATTTACAACAGAGGCTTTATTAGGAAGGTGGTCGGTATTCTCATGGATACTAGTATCCCCTTCTCTCATGCCACATAGCTGTATTCTGTTGCAGGCTTGCAGATAACGTGCAAGTTTTTGGTGCAGGTTACACAGTATTGCAAGTAAATAAATGTATGTAAGAAGTAGAATGGTTAATAATATAAGTTTGTAAAGAAAAATCAATATATTGTATTGGTAAAGTTTTATTTAATCACTGTAGCTGCAAAAATCTATATCTATAAAGGAAGAAGTCCTGACTTATATATATATACATATATACACGTATCAACGCCCAGCAAAAACTATTGAAGATACAGATATCAAATTTTAGGAGCTTATTACTTTTGTGCTGAAGGCGTCATTTAAGAAGCGATTTTTCAAAATTCGCCCCCCAAGGGGGGGGAGGGGGCAAAACGTGTTTTTTACATATTCCTTCATATCTCAAAGAAGGATATTGATATCCATAACATTCTTGCTTTAAAATGTAAGTAACATGAATACCTAAAAACCGATTTCAGGATTTTTCAAAATTAGGTCCCCAAGGGGGGGAGGGGGGGAGAAACGTGTTTTTACGTGTTTTATCACATTTTCCTTCATATCTCGAAGAAGAAAACAGATATCCATAAGATTCTTGCTTTAAAATGTAAGGAACATAAATACCTAAAAACCAATTTCAGGATTTTTCAAAATTCGCCCCCCAAGGGGGGGGGGAGGGGGCAAAACGTGTTTTTTACATATGCCTTTATATCTCAAAGAAGAAAATCAATATCCATAAGATTCTTGCTTTAAAATGTAAGAAACATGAATACCTAAAAACCAGTTTTAGGATTTTTCAAAATTCGTCTCCCAAGGGGGAGAGGGGGGCTAAACGTGTTCTTACGTGTTTTATCTATATATATAAAGGAATCAACACCCAGCAAAAACTATTGGAGATACAGATATCAAATTTTAAGAGTTTATTACTTTTGGGCTGAAGGCGTCATTTAAGAAGCGATTTTTCAAAAATCGCCCCCCCCAACGGGGGGGAGGGGGCAAAACGTGTTTTTTACATATTCTTTCGTATCTCAAAGAAGGAAATTGATGTCCATAAGATTCTTACTTTAAAATGTAAGGAACACGAATACCTTAAATCCAATTTCAGGATTTTTTAAAATTTGGCCCCCGGGGAGGGGGGGGCTTAACGTGTTTTTCACGTATTCATTCATATCTCAAAGAAAGAAACAGATATCCATAAGATTCTTGCTTTAAAATGTAAGGAACACGAATACATTAAAAAAAATTTCAGGATTTTCAAAATTCGGTCCCCCCATGGGGGAGAGGGGGGGCAAAACATATTTTTTACATATTCCGTCATATCTCAAAGAAGGAAACAGATATCCATAAGATTCTTGATTTAAAATGTAAGAAACACGATTAAATGTAACAAACACGATCAATGTCACGATTTTTCGACATTCGCTTTAGATTTTGAAAAAATTGCTAGAAACAATCGAATAATTTATATTTCCTATATATCACCATTTTGAACACCAAATTGGTGGTAGGAGAAAAGAGAGAGATCAATCTTAATTAAATGAAGTGTGGAAAGGTGTGTGTGAATTGTATATATTTCGGTTGTTAGTACGTATACATCTAGAGCTCAGGTTAACTCCATTCATTTTTATTATCCTGGGCAACGTCAGGTAATTCTTTGTTTATGAAACCGGCGATTTTCACAAGGGTTTATGGGGAAGCCCTCAAACTCCTCGAAGGGCCGGGATCCAGTGGGTTATCAAAATTGAAAGAAACATTTTAATGCTGACATTAGCATGAGGAAGGGGGGGGGTTATTATAATATGCTGATGGGATGATGACCAGTGGAGAGGGGTATAGATTGCCATAAAATACAAATATACATATCATACAAGTAAGCTTTATTAAGGGTTCACCCGTGCAACGCCGGGTATATAAAGCTAGTATATATATATATATATATATTACATCAATTGTATACATTGATCATGGCATTTATTATAAATATATATATTTTTTTTTTTTTTGGCATTAATTGCATACATTGACCGTTGCATTTAATTTGAATGTACTCCGTAGCGAAGCGCGGGTTTTCAGCTAGTGTTTATACATTTGGGAATGTTTTAGAAATTACACAAAAGTTAGTGTATAGGCAATAGTGTAAACAAATGTATAATTGTGTAAATAATTAGGTTAAATTGTTTTGTTATGTTTTAATAGAAAGTCAAGATTAAATATTTAAGTTTGTATCAATTGAAATTTGTATTATTGTACGTATTTGAATGTATTAGAGTAAATTATTTTTATGTGGGTGTATTTACGTAATTGTTAGGTTAAATTGTATTGTCATGTTGATATGTATGTATATAAATTTGATGGAATTATGAAAAAAATAATAATGTGAAATAGTAATAATTGTGTAATGATATTGTAGGCATTATAATGCAATCTGTAAAAGTAAGCAAAAAATAATAGGAAGAAGAAGGAAAAGAAAGAAAAAAAACAGGGAAAAGTGAACATAGGAATGATGGTTGCCACTAACTGCTAAATTTTAAAAACAATTTTGTTAATGAATTATTAGACGGGCTTCGGCTTAGGGGCTGGGGTTGAAGGCCCCGGTGTCCTTGAGCCAGTGTGTCCCAGTTGAGCAGGATTGCGCTCGGAACGATTAGTTAACAGTTTTCCCGTATACCTTAACGGTTGGACGGGCATTCAATTGATTCCCCATCAATCTCTCACATGGTCTAAGTATTATGGTTGTAATACATTGAAATTTTTAATTTCTTGCACTCCCGATTGGTTAGTGAATTTTATTTCAGATAGTTATGGTGGTCGAACTTCTGATGTCATGATTATTGAAGATGTGGTTATCTTGATAAATTAGTTCCTGGAACCTCAATCATGGCAGACAGGGGTTTTAAACACATATCATCTTTGTTGCAGCACAAAGGATGTACATTTGTCCAACCACCATCAGTTTTAACAGCATCAGTCAGCTCTAAATCTGATGCAAAATTATCAAAACAAATTGCATCCTTACGTATCCATGTTGAATGAGTTATTGGAAGATTGAGAGAATTTAAAATGCTCGGTCCACATTCATGCATTGATAACCATTTAATTCCCTATTTGGATTATTTAATTATTATTGCATGTGGAGTTATTAACATGCAAGACCATTTGATCCAAAAAGAAATTTAGTAATTTTACTCATACTCAGTGTTAATTTTGCAAAAAAAGAAATTGGGTAAAAAATCATTACAAAAATTAAGCTTTAACACGAATTTATTCAAATATAAATTTTTAATACTTCACTCTGTCTATGAAGCCACATAAGATGTCTATAAAGCAGCCCCCCCCCCCCAAAAAAAAAAAAGAATTAAAAAAAAAATTATCAAAATTGTTTTTCAGTAATGGAAAAATTGCAATTTTCCAAAAACTGGTGCACTTTTTAATTATATCGTTGCAAAGATTTTCATCAAAATCAACCACCAATATGAATCTGTTCTTTGAAGTCTCAAAATCGGTTGCAGCAACACAAAATAAGCCGTGACTTTTTTTTAAAAAAGCATTTGCAGTTGTATCTGTATATTAAATTTGTCTGCTATTTTGCCATCTTTTATGTAATTTGTTAGGGCTTTTTTGGAACTAGGGCATTTTATTTCTATGACATAATTTTCACTAATGCCATCTGGTGAAGCTCCCATGACTGGGTGATCGGGATGAGTTGCAAAGCCACATAATTTTATTTTTATGTTTTTTTTTTCTTTTCTATTTCTTTCCGAACAACCCTTTCAAGTTTTCGGCCTCTTTCCATAGCTGCAGTGTCTGTAAAGGCAATTGTACCCAATATAGCTTCTACGAGTGAGCCATCCATGGTGTGACAATGGGCAGCCTCGTGAGCTTTAGATGCCCTAATTCGTGCAAATCGTAGTTGATGCCACAAATTGCTGTCAGACTGCTGAACCGTATCATACATGGCCTCTAAACACAATGGTTCGGTCATTTGGGATGCAGCATGTGTTAAAAACTCAACAGCAGTTGTTCCAATGTTGTTTCGAAAAAAATCCAAAAATATGTGGTAGATTGACAAAGTAATGAACCGGTCTTCCATTTTATAATATTTAGTAAGAACAGTGTCCTGTCTCTCTAAAAGTCTACTTTTCTCAACAACTTTGGTTCGAAATGAGCCATCTTGTGGTATTAAAGGCTCCAAATTATTTTTCACTAAATCTTTCCCTTTAATGAATTTTATAGAATTGCCTACACGCGAAAGTTTTGATTTCTTCCAGCAACTCGAAACTGACGTCACTGCTGGTTCTTCACTCCGTCTATGAAGCCACATAAGCAAAGCTACATCATGTTTACATCCACCTGTAAAAAATATAATTATAGAAACCCTCAGAAATATTAATATACAATTTACTTAACAAAAATCAAAATATTGTCGGTTAAATTTAAAATAGCATTTAATGCAAAAATGAAAACTATGTTCCGAGAATATCATATTTTATTCACTTGAATAATCATTGTAAAATGTTTATTTGCATTAAAATTTTGATTTTATGAAATATGTTTCAAATAAAATGCTGTTATTTCTGACTTTAATTTTCTTCTGTGTTCATTAAATGAATAAACTTTCATCCATAATTGAAAATCGTTAAATTACCATATTATCTCTATCAGATTAAATTATTTTGAATATACCTGAATAACTTCAGAAAAACTAGCATTCTGGATAGCGGTCTATAAAATGTTTGTTCACAGCAGAGATATGCAATATACAACTCTTAAAGTATATTACATACAGTTACTTGATAATAGCTTTGATGCTGAAACAGTTGTAAATGTTCAATAAGTGGATCTTCATTCAATAAATTTTTAATTTAGCTATAATTGTGGGTTTTAATGTGATACAGATGATTTGCCAAATCATTGCAGCAAATATGAATTTAAAATACAAGTTTTGACGTTTTCCACTTAAATAAATATTTAAATATATTTGTAAAAACAACGAGTTTTGTTATGAGTTATATTCTCCAGATGATGAATTCCACCTAACATGAAACCATTACGAAAGAAAATAATTTTAAACAAATTCTTATGTGTTATATATCATTGGAAAGCTTATGGCCTCTAGAACTAGAACCTATTATTGCTTTTTCCTTACATTAAGTTTGTTTTGTAGGGGAAGTAATGGGAAAATATCTATTTGTAAGTTTTTTAGCAAGTAAAATTATCATTTTTATACCTTATTACTTACGTAAATTATGCCACTCAATTTAATTGGAGTAAATTTAATATTAATGCAAAAACTATAAAAGTAAAATAAATGCATGTTCGTGACTGTTTTGAATATAAATAGCCTAGTTAAAGGTACAGTTGCAGCATCATGTATTATATGTAACGTCTGTTACAAATAGTTTTTAAATTTTTTATTACAGAAAAAAATGACTGAATTTTTATGTCAAGGTTCCGATAAATTACAGGCATGTCTTGTGATGTTATTTTTGAAATTTTTGAACAAATTTACATAATAGATTCACAGATTTTTTTTATCTTATGACGCTATAGTACAAATGATGTTCCATTTTATGTAACATCCGTTACATTAAAGGTTTTTTTTTCAGCTTAAATAGACCAGAAATAAATTTTGAAACCTGTCAAGTTTATCTTTCGTGTTGGTTTTATCAGGAAAAAATAACATACTCCTATTTTGAAGCATTAATATGCATCTCATAATCTTTTTATCATTTATTTTGTGTGTGAATGTTTCGTCCGTTACAATGGAATTCACCAGATGCTGGGTTGGAGGTAGGTGATGAAATTTTAAAATAAATACAATTTGTGTGCAAAATGTGACAAAAGCATAAAATATATTAATTATTTTGTAAGTTTATTTTTAATTAATCTTTTTACACTAGTTTTGGGTGCTAGTTTTTTACATAAAATGTATAAAGTATTGTATTAAAAAGATTTTTTTATAACTGCTGAAGTATTACTAATTATTTATAAATGACTTAAAGCGGGGAAAGCTAACCATGGATGGTCTATTGTATCTACCCCAAACACACTATCATTAAAACTTTTAGATAAAATTAAATATAATACATAAAGGAACTCACCCAAAGATGCTGCACAATCATTGCATTGGACGGAAAGGACATTTTCTTCCTTTTCATTCAACTTGAGTTCCACACTGTAAGTCTTTTTTGTGACATTATGTTCTGGTGTCACCCTTGCATTGACTGTACAGATGTCTCCATCCCTTTTTGCCTGAACATATCCTACAGCATTATCTCCATAGCCTTCTCGTCCAGATCTAAGTAAAAGTAACTTTCTAAGTACTAAAGCATTAATTTAAAAATGTGTTTTTAAAACACAAAATTATGGAGTTAGAGGATTGTTTAAAATTATTATGAGTAGTAAACATTTGTTTCTTTGCACCACTTAATATGTGATTAGTCAAAAGTTTAATTATCATGCATAGTTCAGATTTATTATAATTCCTTTACCATTTAAAATACACATATTTCTATGATATGAATGCAGAACACTGAACACATTCGTAAATTTGGTAGTGTTTTTAATTTCTGTCAACTTTTTAATACACAATTAAAAATACTAAATATCCTATAACAGACACTACTTGTAATGTTGCAGAGCTAATTAATTCTACAAAATTAAACATGTACTATGAATGAATAATAATAGAAGCTGTTTATTAAACTTTTAGAGTACGATATTAATTTAATAATATGCATAAACAATGTCTAACTTTAAAGTTTGTGTAAAGTACAACGCACGTCAGCGTTCTACAATCTACATTTCATAACTAGAATAATAAATGCAAACAAATATATACATACCTCTGAGCTTTAAATCCTCGTATTTCTGCTCCCATAAAACTTGGATTATTTCCCAAAAAGGAAAACACTGCAAATGAATCCATTTTAGGCAGGTTGTCAGATTGCCCTTTTGCAAAACCGGGTAATAACGCCATGGTAAACAAAACAGAAATAAAACTAATAATAAAGACGACGATAGAATATAATTTAAAAAAAGGGGAATATACAATAGCCACAAACTAAAATTAGAAAAATTAAACCAAATTAGAAAAAAATGATTTTAAAATGTTAGTTTAAGAGGAGGAAACAGAATCTCGCGCTAGAAAAATGTAAACATTGAAGCATGGTGCATAGTGACGCCAGAACCAATCACGTAGCGTTTTGAGGTCACATGATTTTTCAACACTTTTCGATTATTTAAAATTTAAATTTTTTATTATTTAGATCTATATATACGTTTTAATTGATTTTTTCGAACAATTTGATAACCAATCTGTTAATAAAAAATAGAAATGAGCATTTTCCCCATATGTACAAATTCCTCATTGAGCGACTTTAACAATACTGTCCTTACATTTTTGGAAACTATTATTTAAATCGTCATTCCAAACAATAGATTTTACGTCACCCTTTTTTCCACCACCTAATAAGGAGTTTTAATGGTGCTTGCATTTCCGCCGCTCGCGGTATAAACCTCCGATAAAAATTAACACACCCTAAAAATCTTCGTAATTCACGAAGGGTGTTCGATTTAGGATAATCGTAAATTATTTGCACTTTTTCAGGCAAAGGTTTGATACCAAAACAATTAACCACATGACCTAAAAATGTGATTTCATCAGCTCCGAAAACACATTTGTGTACATTAATCGTTAGACCATACAATTGTAGCCTTTCAAAAACATATTTCAAATGATTTACATACTCTATTTCATTATTACTTGCTATTAAAATATCATCTAGATACACAAACACAAAATCTAACCCAAACAAAACTTCATTCATAAAACTTTGAAATGTCTGGGGTGCATTACAAAGTCCAAAAGGCAAATATTTAAATTCGAATAACCCAAAGGGGGTTATTACAGCATTTTTTTCAATATCAGGCTCATAAACAGGTATCTGATGATACGCTCGAAACAGATCTATTTTACTAAACACTTTTTTACCAAACAAATTTTGTGTAAAATCCTATAAATTCGGTAAAGGATACTTATCAGGACGAGTTCGAGCATTTAAAGCCGTATAATCCCCTGTTGGTAGCCAATCTGAATTCTTTTTCGGCACCATATGTAAAGGGCTCGCCCAAGGGCTCTTCGAAGGCCTACAAATCCCTTGACTTAACATAAAATCAAATTCACTTTTGGCCGCTTTTAATTTTTCGGGATTCAATCTCCGAACTTTTGCAGCCACAGGGGTACCTCTTGTGTCTATGTAATGCACAGTATCATGTTTGATTTCAACAGGATTGGATTTAATCTTAGTAATTTCTACAAATTCCTGTAACAAATCATAATATTTACCGGTACCAGTAATTGTTTTAATACTTTGTACTGTAGATGGCAAAACTTTTCCTTTACATTTACACAAAGTAGTGGGATCAATTAATTTTTTATTTTTAATGTCCACTACTAAACCAAATTTGTTTAAAAAATCAACACCAAGGATAGGTTTTGAAACATCAGCAATAATAAATGTAAAAACAAACTTTTTGCCTAACCCAAAGTTTAAGGTTAACAACTTAGATCCAAATGTATTAACGTTAGTACCATTAGCAGCTTTAAGCATATAATTTGCAATTGGCCTCTGCCTTTAAATGACCTTGACAATTAACTTACATCCGACCCTGAATCCACCAAAAATGATAAGCGAGATTGACGGTCAGTAACAAAAAGTCGGTGGCTTTCAAAACTTCCCGTAAAACTAGGGATCACCGAATCCGTAGCCGGGCTTATTAGTTTACATTATAAGCACATGGTTTAATGCATTTATGAGCTTTTGCTGCATATTTAGTATGATACCAACAATATTTAGATTGTCTTTGCGGGAATTCATCCCCCAAATTGCCTTGCTTAACAGCATTCCTATTAGAAATTCTCTCACGAGAGTGAGACATATTACGGGGGTGAAAATTTGATTTCTGATTTTGTTGCAAGCATTCAACTTGGTGCCTTAACTTAGAAATTTCATTTTTAAGCATGAAAATTTCATTCTGTAATGAGGTTTCAAGTTTAATTTCACTGCAACAAGTAGCAGAGCCCGTGACCTCAAAAATTTTATCAGCTAGTCCAGCCAGATTATTTAATCTTTCACTGCTTGCCGAAAGTACAGATTGTACAGTAGCAGGCAATTGTGCTAACCAAATAGATGTGATTACTTGCTCCGAAAAACCATTCCCTGCCAAGTCTTGCATATGGCGAAGCAACGCAGAAGGTTTACGATCCCCCAACTTCAAATCTTGCAGCAAAGTTTGAATTTTTTTAGTATCCGATATTTCAAAAACCTGTATTAACCTGTTTTTTACAGCGGTATACGGATTTTCTAACTCAGAATTACGCACAAGATCAGCAATTGCCAACATAGTTTGTTGATCGAGCGAGGAAATCAAGCTACAATAGTTAGTGCTTTCCTGCGTTATTCCCGATAATTTAAAGTTTGCTTCTACTAGGGAAAAGTACAAACTTGGATTTTCATTCCAAAAGTTTGGCAGTCTTAGAGCAATTTTATTCACTTGCGAGCCATCCTCACTGTTTCCCTCACCCGGGTTGCTCATTTTTACTACTTGCTATACAAAAACAAATGCACAATATATACGCAGTACAAAGTAATGGCAATGAATGCACACAAAATAAACCAAGAAAGGTTACTCCATTCAACTAGGTATAATATACAAAGTAGAATTTACTTAGCAACAACTATTTGAATAGTCAGAATGAGCAGATGATAGATGTGTAAAAACAACTTACTTGATCCATTGCAGTCACACTCGAATTACATACCGTGAGCAGATTTTATTTTGTTGAGGGGGGGGGGGATTTAAAACTCCTTCCGACTCAATTCACTTCAAAAACAGGCTAAAACATTTCATATCATCAGACCGTGCCTGTTGACCGGGTCACCACTGTAGCATAAGCCGATGCTGGTGCCATTCGAGTCAGTAAGAACGAAAATTCAAACTTAACAATTTATTCTTGCTAACATAACGTAAGTATCAACAATTGTAAAATTTAACAAATAAATTCAATTTAACAAACGTGCTCACACTTGAGCAACAACAAAACAAACAGAAAGGGAAAACACTTCCCGCGAGAAACTCCGAAGCAGCAGACGGGGAAACTGGACGGAAGCAGCCCTGGTTGACTCTCAGACTCGGCTTAAATACCTGCCGCGGTGAGGACTTTACAAGCAGAGAAATTTGAATATTTGAATATCAACTCCATGATGCACTGGCGTGCAGTCTGTACCTCCACAAGCTCAAAAGAACGCAAACAGGTGTCAAAGTGGAATGCACCTTTGGAAATGACCAACAATAGGTGATGTGGACACATCATCTATAATGATTACCGGAGGCCATCAGCGGTATCCAACAAAGCGAAAAGCCGACGGCAGTGGGAACCACTGTAGGTGGTCCACGTACAAAGGAAACCGAAAGATGGGGATCTGAGCTGTGGAAAGGTCGAGATGGTTCCAGAAAGAGAGGGAGAAGAATGGATAAATAGCGGTAACGGTAACGAAAAGGCTAGACTAAATTTAGATTTTTGAAAAGACGCCACGCGCGAGCAGAGAGACGGGGTCTCTTTTGGACTTTGATAATGAACCCCTCTCTCTCTCTCATGAATGTATCAGCGTTCTTCGGAACAAGCTTAAGTAACTTATTATTAGACAAGATTTTGGTGTTTTAATAAACTCGATATAAATAAGAGCTATTTCTCCAGTTATGATTAACTCTACGAGACACCGATTTAAAGGATCACGACGATCCAGGTTTGCAGTCAAGGTCAAAGTAATTCGTTGCGTGAGGGACCTAGCTGTAACTGAAATCAGTTGATAGCTTTAAACTTCTATCGGAACGGAGAAAAATATCATATGATGGGTTTCTGAATTGAGATGTGCCAAAGGGAACCGAAAAAGTGGCGGGGGGGGGGGGGGAGAGGAGAGAGAGGATCAACATGGATCTCTGGGAACTCTGGGATCAACATGGATCAGAAAACTATCCAGGTTGAAACATGAGCTGTGAAAAATCCGCTACCACATGATAAAAAGTGGTAAAACGGCAACGAAATTGTACCTTGACGATGATGAGAGCTCAAAGCACCTGTTTTTATTAAAAACAATTGTGGTGGAGTTACAAAAATTACAGAAAGTACTGTTACAAACAGCAGATGCTAAATGGAGCAATACTGTCGCCATCTATCGGCGAGGTGATGAACCAAAAACGAGATCCTCCATGCAGGAGGAAAATAAGATGGAGATCGAATAAAATTAGTTAAAAATAGTAATAATAACGGGAAAATTAAGAAAATTTAAGTATGGCTTTTTAAGTATGAAAATTAAGTATGAAAATTAAGAAAAGGCCCGTAAAAATTTTGGATGAACCAAATAACGAATTTGAATTGGCAGGAAATTAATCCTGTGCAGACGATAGTATGACAAGTCTTTCATAGACGAGAAAGTATCTATGGGGTGTGAAGCACTACGGATGGCAGGTAGGGTTTCACGGAATGCAACGAGGATTAGTTTCTTGTCGTAATTGGCTTCAAAAGCCAGAATATGATTAATAAAATCGACATCCGAAATATCCGAACTAGAATTTGGGGGGTGAGTAGGGGCCGATTGCTCCTGATTTCCAGCAACGTAGGAAATCGATGGGTTTTTTGATGAGGAAATCGATTTTTGCGTATAAAATCGGTGGATTGACCGTTTTCCTTGTCTGTGGATAATTAGCGGTAGTGGCACCAACGGTATTACTGACATGATGGGTCGGTTTGGGGGGGAGCGTTTAGGATTTTTTACAGCCAGAAATTTGGGACATTTTCTATAGTTGGCAGGATGAGGACCACCGCAATTTGCACAAGTGCAATCTTTATCCGGGTATTTTTGATAAAAATTCGAGTTAGTTTGAAGGGGGCCGCCACGTTTGACGCAGCGTGGGGCTAGCCGGAAGGCATTACTTGAATGAAAGAATCACTGGCAGTTATGACACTGACTGGGACCTTTCATTCCCCTGCACCTTTCAATATGGACTTCGGTGCCCGTAATATCAGTAATGTTATACATTTTAGCTATGTCGTCAGTACGGTCGACCTGGACATAGAAAAGGGGCATAGGGATGCGTTTAGCTTTAGGACGTTTGCACATTTGAGTTACCTTAACATTAAGGAAACCCTCTAATTCAAGGAAATTGTTGATGTGGAACCTACTTCTGGTGTGTTATTCTTGGTGTGGACCTTCGTGCATGCCGGGAGACCCCGTATGACGACTTTGAGGGGTTTCTCATCATCGAGAATGTAAGTTTTATTTTCAATGTTGTTAATATTGAGGTAATTAGTGAGTTCCCGAAATTCGGTAATGTTACTGACGGTTAATTTAAGGAAATGACCCTTCATAACTGAGTAAACAGTGGGTGCCACGTTTTCTCTGATATGATTTAACGTCACATGCCAAGAAGGCATGGGAACGATAAAAATGGGGGGAGGTTTTTTTAACTCTAACATGAGAGGCTGGATCGGTAATGTTGTCTTACTGGGAAACGAGATCGTTATCGTCTCGGGGATCGTTATCAACGTCTATGGGGATATTATCATTAAAAGTAATAGGAATGCCAGATTCCTTAGGGACGGATTTATTTTTCTTGGCCCTGTGCCGATTTGGTACAGGGAGAAAAGGATTTTCCTCTACACGGGCAGATTTCTCCACATTGGAGGCAATGCCTGCAGCCGCACATTTAGAACGAGTCCCAGTATTGGAATTAGTTGAGTTACTAGTCCCCGCATGGGGAGAAGGATCTGAGGAAAGACTTCTAGTTGGCCCCTGGGAAGCAGAGCCAATGTGATAGGTAGGATTGTTATGTCTTATTGACACATCTCGGAGAAAGTTTGCGAGATTAAGCATCTCACCCGACATCTTCTTCAAACGGTTGATCTCATCGAGAGGCATCTCGGGGGCGTTGGTATGTTGAAAGGTGAAGTTGGCAGCCCAGTATTCAGCAGAGGTGAGGTAATTCTTGAGTTCAGCAAGGCTCATCAACATTATTAGGTCTGGAGTAAGCTTCTTGAGATCTGTGGCAGTGGCATAGCTCATTAGCGGGGAGGATGACAGCAGGACCGGAGGTGGAGCCGCGCAGATATCACGTTGAGGGCTAATCGAAATGCTGAAAGTGCGCTCAATATCTTTATCACAAAGGGCGTGATGGGAAGATACATAGTGCCACACTGAAAACTTCGCCTGGAACGGTAAAACGTCCAATACAATTATTGTATAATTTAGAACTGACTAAGGGCTAAGTAATAAGTGTTTCGACTGCAGGTGCATTTTACTCACTATTTTTCATTGCATTTGTATTTTAATTTTATTTGTGATTTATGATGAATGTCTTCATCGGGGGGAGGATGTTCCATTTTACTTACCTACAGCGGAGTTGTGTCATGTGTTGGATTCAGCTACGGGTGGCAGTGAAAATGACATATCCATTCATATAACATTTCGCAGTTGTAAATAGATGTAAATAAATTATATGTGATAGAATAAAAGAAGAAAATGTTTTTGTGGACTGAATTTTGAATCAAAACAGAACTGGATACACTATCGCCACAGTCTTATAGGTCAATGAAATGGGTAAGGACATTTCAACATCGTATAACCATATAAACATGTAAAATTTAACTTAATAATAGCAGGGTATTTTTATTATTTGTAATCTTATGCAACGAGTTCATTTAAAAAAGTATGTTTGCTTGAGATATCATATTCCCATGTAATGGGAAATTTCCCTTTGGAGGTTTAAAAGTTATTTTTTCGTACATTAAGTTTTTTTGAACTCATTGTTAAAAATCGGCTTTAATGAAAATTCAAAACAAAGGACTTTTTTAAAAGATAAGTGCTTGCATTATTGGAGGAATTGTAGGCTTGACTAGATGAGGGAATGAAGCAAAAACGAATTTTTTTGTGCTCATTGAAAAATAACAAACTTTTTATTATACCATATATCTGTAATAGCGATAGAACAGCTGTGTTCAAAGTGTTTTCCTCATACGTTTTTCGGGTAATAGTACCAGTAAATTTCTTTTAGGACTCAAGTGAAATTATTAACTTTTATTTCTATTATTATTACTGTTATTGTTAAAAATAATCAGCCCCTAATTTCTATATGCGTCATTCTGTTTTATTTTATTTTTATTTATTTATTTATTTATTTTTAAGATTTAATTAAAATAGCTTAAACCCTCTAAACGCTTACTATTCTCTCAGCATGAAATTTTCTCAGCAGTACCCAATATTAGATCTAAAATTTTTCGAGTGAAACCCTTAAAAGTTCTGACTAAATTTGAAAACTTCCGATTACCTCAAAATGCACGACTAAATTTAAAAGGTTACTACTAAACTCCCGAGAATTTCCGATAGAACCAAAAAATTTTCCAAGAAAATTCTTCGAATTTTTGAATTAAGGGCCTGTTTACATAGGAGTCCGGTAGCTGAAGCGTAAAAGGAAAGATGGCGCTGAGACGGAAATAAACCAATCATAGACGTTAAAAATTTCGCTGCTAATTGTTTGGAGGTTTGTCTTTGGTTAAATATATTTCAATACTTTAACGCTTCCGCTATCTAAGTACCGACCGAACTGGAAGCTGCTTCCCTTTGGTGAAGCAATCTGAAGGATCCCGGGGCCGACCAATCAGATTACTCCGTTTTCTCACATCGACGAACACTCGCTCTCCGATGTTATTTACAGAAATATCTGCGTTAGATGGTGTGGCCTAGGAAACGCAGTTCATCACACATCATCCTACGATCCTATGGACGTTTCCGCTACCGGACTCCTATGTGAACAGGCCCTTGATCGGTGTAACGTCATGAGATCCTCGTCTGAGCCGTTACTTAGAAAGGTAGTGTGTCGTCTCGTTGGTGTAATATGCCTCTGCGAATCCTCATGGTCAAATTGTGAGCCGTCCTCCCTGTTAATGTCTTCTTCTAAGCTCCTGGATCCTGTTTCGTCAACCAATCAGTTTGCGGGACACATTTTGCTCTCAACCAGTAGTTAAGCTTGATCTTTTTTAACCTCTGTAATACAAATTTATCATCTTGCTTCCTTTTTCGGACTTTTTTTCAAGCACGGGTTGTTTGATAGTTCTTTCCCATCTTGGGTTTGATCCCAGCATTTAATATCTTTGCTGCTCGCGGTCCTCTGTGGCTCGTCTTCGACTTTTGAGAGTTTAATTTTTATATTTTGCTTTTTATTTTATCTTATATTGGAACATTCTTTTTATAAGTCTTGCTGATTTAATTTTGTGTTAACTTTAACTTACTAAATTCTAACATTTTTGTTTTTATTTTTGTAACTTCTTTAATTTATTTTGAAACTTTTTTTAAAAAACTTGATTGATTTCTTCTTGGACCATGCGTGAAAAGCTTCAGTGCTTTCCATATCCATACCGAGGGTAAAGGGCTTGCTTAGCCCTATTTGGAACCTCACGAAAACTTTTTGTCCATGTCCATGTATGGGTTGGCTTGTGACCCCCTTGGCCACAGCTGCGCTCCAACCCTTAGACAACACAAAGTGATCGAGCATGACAGTGAGGAGAGCCGAACTGACCCTCAGAGAGAAATCACGCAGAAGGAACATGTATGGCCCCCGAGGTGTTCGTGAGTGTGTATTTTTTTAGATCATCTCTGGTACGGACAGATGAAGCTTTCAGAGGTATTTTCTGATATATCCGAATCGGATTGTTATTTCTAAGTTTTCCAAAGAAAGTGTAGTTATTGTGTTGTCTTTTAAATTACTTGTGGATAGGATTTTTTATAAATAATATTTCTGTATATAGAAAACGATGTACACTTTTTAAATGCGTCTCGTTCTTTGATATGACAGGAGAACGTTACACGCAATCCCGTCCACAAAATCTCCAAAAAACCTAAAAGTTTACGACTTAATACTCAAAATTTTCTACAGACTTTTTGCGGAAGGGAGCTTCCCCCATAACCCCGTGGTTTATGGCCCTGAATAAAGAGATTTACGATAGAATAGTTGGTTGATATCTAAGAACTATTCAATCAAAAATATCAGACTTATTGCGATTGACAGAACTTCCCAGTTGACATGATGGAGATGCTTTTGTGTAAAAGAGTGTATGAGGTTTGGCCATGTCTGATTAACGATAAACTCTTTGTATACGATTTCAGGAAAGATTCAAATCTTTCAACCATTCGGGTGTAAACAGTCAGGTATGTTTGACATCAGAAGAAATAAGAAGGGCATCAGAAGCTTAGGATATCAAACACTTGCAGTGAAAGTCGTCCGAATTGCGCAGTTATTGTCCTCCTCTCTCTCCAGTAGGTTGCCAGTTGCGAGACAATCTGAAGAGAGAAATTAAAACATCACTTATGACTTCACACACTTCTATCCTAAAATATTAAAGAATTCTAGCTTCCAACTTGCAGCAATACAGCATGTGATCGAATTGCTTCTGCAAAAATATAACTGAATATTTAATTTCTTATAACTGTAAATAAAGTTTTTAAGTTTGTTATATTGGAATCGTTTGGGTTCTCCGGGACCTACCTCCCGCTTAAGCGGGCGCTGGACTGAGCCTCTGATGTTTCGCAGCCAATGTTAAGTCAATGGGGAAGTTCTTTACAAATTGCAAATTCGCATTAACATATTTTGAGAAATTTTTTGCTGCATAAGATACTTGACGACTTAACAATCGGTACTCGTTTATCAAGTTTTGGTTTTCTCTTAAAATTTAATTTTAAATGACTGTCAAATTTCTGAACTGAAAAAAATAAGCGGTACTTTTGCTTTAAACTCTTTATAAGTACTCGAGATCAAATAATAATACAATCTATATACACTGCTCAAAAAAATTAGGGGATCAAGCAAAGAAGTTTAGAAAACCGTGCGAGACAGCCACGTATTAGCATAAAATGGATAGTACACGCGTATCAATGCGCAATACAGAAAAAAGACGTAAAAAATTTGTAATTAAGCTTTAATTCTTTCAAAATATGGAAAAAACATGAAAAGATGATTTAGGGCAACAATTTGGTTACATGTAAACGATAACAAAAGTATTGTTTAGAAATGATGCAAGATTTTTAATATGGCGTGTGGTCTCCTCGAACAGCTAAGACTGCTGCACACCTGTTTTCTATGGATGCGATGATGTTATCGATAAGACTTTCGGGAATACTGTTCCACTCCTCAATAAGTGCAATCTCCAAGTCTCGGAGAGTAAAAGAGGGCCTTGGTCTCGCAGCAACGCGTCGTCCGAGCATGTCCCAAACATGCTTGATTGGATTCAGGTCAGGAGAGCACGCTGGCCATTCCATACGCTGTATTGTTTCAGCTTCAAGCATGTTCTCAAGACAAGCTGTATGCGGTCTGGCATTATCATGCTGGAAAACAAAGGAATCTCCAATGGCTGCAGCGTAAGGTATGACATGAGGTCTCAGTATCTCGTCTGCATACCTTCGGGCCGTCAAAGTACCATTCCGAATGATATGCAGGACCGTTCGTCCACCTGTGCTGATTCCACCCCATACCATAAAACCAGCTCGTCTGTATTGTGACCTTTCACGAACGAATGTGGGGTTATTTCGAGTTCCCCTTTCCCTCCATACCAAAGAACGTCGGTTGTGACACTCCAGACTGAATCGGGACTCGTCTGTAAACAGCACTTGGCTCCAATCATGTTGCTCCCAATCTCGATGTTCAGCAGCCCATCTTCTTCGGGGCGAAAGGTGGCATGAGATCAAAGGAATGCAGACCATTGGCCTACGTGCATAGAGACCTCCCTGATGAAGCCTATTACGTACTGTTTGGCTGGACACCCTTCGTCCTGTTGCCAAGAGCAACTGTCTTTGCAGCTGAGTAGCATTGTCTGTTCTGTTTCGACGAGCTGTTAACAGTATATACCGGTCATCAGTTGCTGTAGTGGCGCTTGGCCGACCTTGCCCTGGTCGACGTCTAACATTCCCTGTTGCTTGGAATCGATTCCACAGCCTTATAACGACACTTCTGGCGACGGCAACAGCGTCCGCGACACTACGTTGTGTTTACCCGGATTCAAGTCTGCCTGTAATACGCCATGCCATGGATTCTGGTAAATCACGTTGTTGAGACATTTTCAAGTCACATTTTCTCAAAAAGAATAACTGAGAAATCAAATTTCACAGTTAAGGCAGTGAAACAGACGTTTCTGCAACATCCCGATTTCCGCCCTTATGTTCTTTTTCTGGTTTTTGACGTCATGAACTTTGATTTGCATATGAAGTTTCTTCTTCTGTTTCCTGCTAGACTTTAAATTATGGATGATTTATTTTATGTTACTTATCGGTGTAAGTATTTGCGTAATTTCGTTAAAACCATGTGCTCCCCTAATTGTTTTGAGCAGTGTTTTTAAAACGCGTAGGTATGCGGCACAAAAATCGACGATATTTCTACACTCCGAATGGCAACAGCTGCAACTACCAGATGTAAACATTAGCGGCCAACCGCGTGTGAGTAGTGACTCGACGATAGCACGTAATTTGGTGCAATTAAATTGTATTTAACTCGTGAATAATTTTAATTTATTCATTTGTTCCATCGGTTTTTCTAAAGGGATGTAAGAGGACAAACTTTTGACAAAATATGTTTAGACCTATCAAATCCAGGTGTTTAGTCATGGACAGTGTGTATGTAAGTTTATCTAGAGTCCGTTCTTATGATTCTGTCACTTTAGTATCTCCTACTTCTGAAATACTCAACTGTGTATATCAAGAAGTTTTAGGAATATCATAGTTAATTTTCTACTCTTTTTTTAGTACTTGCTGAATTTTTACTCCATTTTATAAGTGAAGAAATTTTTCCAACAATTTTTTTATTTGATATAATTAAGTGTAGATATCTGAATTGTGAACAATAGTACATACAGAGGGTGATGTAATCCATACTTTATTTTAGTACTTGCTGAATTTTTACTCCTTTTTTTAAATGAAAAAAATTTTCTTCAACAATTTCTTATTTGATGTACTGATAAAGTGTAGATATCTTAATTTTGAAAAATATTACATACAGAGAGGGATGTAATTTTTAAAATCATTGGTGTTGGGTTTCTCAGTCTTATCTTTAACTCTGTTCTGAAGTAATGGAAATTCACATTTTTAAATCACGATGGTTTTGATTCAGCCATATAGAGAATTTTGTAATGATTATAAATTTTTTGGCTGAAATCCCGCTACCACTTAAGACGTATATTTATGATGAAAGGTAATGGTAACATTCCTTTTATATGTTTCTTTCAGTTGAGTTGTTTTGCAGAAGAAAATATAAAACTAAAAGCGACCATGCTGGTCTCTCAGCGGCTAATATGAAATAATGCGCGTCATTCCTGAATATTTTGGCTTTTCAGAGATACTTTTTTCTTAATCCTACGTAAATCAGGGTAAGAGTAATTTGTCGGCAAAAATGGGGAAATTTCATAAAAATCGGAAAATTTCTCCAAAAACCACGTCTCCCGCCGGCAATGAGGTTCAGGATGGGGAAAGCAGTCAGGGGACACTTCCGGGCGGTAAAACACGAGGGCTGGAGGGATGGTGATTTATGGATACATTGCCTGGCTAAATGAGTACAAACGTTTGCTATGTGCCTTTCGGCTGACAGGGTAAAGATTTTAAAGCTACAGATAAACTAGGTTCCTAGCTGGTATATGTATATTGATCACTGGCTAATTTTGGCTATCATTTTCAACATGCTTCATATATATATGCATATATATATTTCAGTTAATTTTTGTCGTTATGTAAATAGTTTATATAATTATTATTTTAGTATGTGTAAATATTTATAAAAGTAAATATGTATAAATGTAAATATTATGTATACATATATGAAATGCATTATGGAATGTGAAACTATAAGAAAGGTTAATAATTTTAATTGCCCATTTAAATATTTATAATAAATATTTATAATAATTTTAATTATAATATATATATATAACATTAAAAACCCCATACCATTTTAAAATCTAACATTATTCTAAATTCCCTTGGGCGTACGAGCTAAATTTCGCTTTTGATTCTAAACTCTAATAACCTCGAGAGAAAATATTAAATGGCTTCCTTTTTCAAATAAGCGCGGCGTCCCCAATATTTTAGATAAGCTCTGCGCAGATTATATAAAACCACATGTGACTTACCGACAACAGCAAATCCGTAATCGCGATGATGATCACATGACAAAGTTTATATAAACCACATGAAGGGTACATGTAACGCTTTTTTGATTTTGTAATTGTCTTGGAAAGACGTATTCTCCGTCTAATAAAGATGTAATTAAATTAACGTTGTGGTGTTTTATGTGTCCGAGGGTGAGATGAAAATCGGGAAAGGAAATTAAACATATGTGATGCACGGCCGGGCGACAAGTCATCCATCTTTATTAAAAAGAAATACCACTCGGGCCTTCCTTCGTCGGCCCGCGCCCGTGCTATTACAAAAGTCGGCTGGAATACCTCCCCTCGGATACAGACAGTGAGTTGAGCCGCCAGCAATACTTTTCAACGGAGAAAAAACTCCCCTATCTTACCATGTGACATTGATAACTTTACTCGAATACAATATTGTGCTGTGTGTGTCGCGTACAAATCCCGTGGATTCCCACGAAGTGAACTTTGATTGAATCTGAAAATTAAATTTTTGTGTCAAAGAGGAGTTTCATTTCCGGATTAAATTAAGCCAAGATGATGTCGCTGATTTCGGAGTGTGGATTACCTACTATTAATGACTTTCAACGACGAGTTGTCGACCACCAGTGTTAGTTTTGTGTACTGCAATATGAATATTTTTCAGTCGTCGAATCATGTGAACTTCCGAAGTTTCGTGGCAGAGATTTCGTGAAAAAATATTTTCAGATTATGTGAAACGTCGATTTTCACTAATCGTTGACCTGGGGATAAAAATATCCCGAGAAATTCTGCGAAAACATATGCTGTGTACAGTGGAATAATCTGTTGGATACAACGTGCGAAGTTTTGAATTTAATTGACTGAAAATTCACTTTTATGAGAGACTGTCATCTAGTGTCATCTCCTATTGGGATACTGAGTTCTAGGACTATTTCGAAATAAAAACTGTCACCTTGGGACTAGCTAAGCTAAGAACTTCACCAAGATAAATTCAGGACCGAGCTGCAAATGTTAAAATTATGAAGATATGTAATGGTGAAAATTAATAAGGATAATGGTAAGGGTGTGAATAACCACTTCAATTGGTAAGCTAAAATTTACGAATTATTGTTAAGGGTGAAAAATTTTAATATTAATAGATACTGATAAAAATTTATTATAAATGTGTTTCGGTGAAAGTATTTTCAAATTGTTGATTTAATTAAGTACCTATGATAAAAAATAAATCGATAAAGAGTAAAACGAAAGTAAAAATCATTGGTTTAAAACGTGTATTTTGTTTTTGATTTTAAAATGTTTCATTTTGATTTGCATTTTGATGGAATTTTAAGAGTATATTTTTTCATATTATAAGATATTTGAATTTAAAGAAAATTTTGAGACTTATATGTGATAAATTTATTATAAGTGTGTGTTTTTAGTGTAATTTTATAATATTTCCATGTTCTTTTTCTGATAATGAATATTTTAGTGTTTTAAGATAATTAATGATCCTTGGTTACGTTAAACTGAAATATTAAATGAGTAAAGTAATGTTATGAGAATCTAATTTTGCACGCAGTTCTGAATCGTCGCGGAAGAAAAAGAAAAAAAAAAATATCGTAAATCATTTCCGTTTTCGAGCGCGTTGTATTGCATTTCGAAGGTCGCCTCCGCAATAAATTTGAATGCTCAGCATTAGTTTTGTAAACACGATCAGGGAAAGAGCCAAACTTGTTTTGATTCATTTAACCTATAAATATTACGGTTGTCAAATTGAGCTTTTCTAAAACTAACATCAGATGCTTGTGGTTTTGATTTTGGAAAATATCTGCAGGGATAACATAGTAATTTTCAGACATCAAGAAAATTTTTTTATTTAAGTACTTTGACATATTACATTTGATGTTGAGACCTCGTAAATTGTTCTACGAATTGAAGTAAAGGAGATTTCCGGTGGTTTGAGTCGACAGTCAAAAGTCGTTCTATGGATTTCATATAAACGGAACGTCTTTATAACATGACTTAGGGTGCCAAAAAACCACAATTGGAGAATTAAAAAACCATTGTATGTTATATTTGGTTCATCCGCCCCAGAAAATTCTCGAAAAAGAAATAATGAAGAATAATAAATAAATAAGAAAGATAATATTATAATGAGAAATATGTTTTAAGATATTAAATACAAATGATGAATATTTGGGAACTTTACAGCGAGGATTCATACCAAAATGTGATATAAGAAAAGAAAAATTAATTTTGGTTTATCGATTTCATGATTAACTTAATAAAACTGAGATGGATATTGGTAAAAGAATTTTGATTATTTGTGTCAATTAATAGAATAATAGTTTGAAATTTGAACATTAACATTAAATTATGGCAATTGATAGAGAATATTAAGGTATTATTATTGTTATTATTGGTATTAGGAGTATTTTATTAGTGTGTGTTTAATACTTTCATATGTTGTGTATTTTGAATTCTATTGAATATAAAATTGATAGACCAAACTTTCACACTAAACGAGATTCTGAGATTGTCCATGCTTGCAGATTGAGATATTATAATGCACCAGAGAGCTTAAAACTACACCACGAATAATGACAAACATTAGATCCATTTTTCTTTCTTTTCTATGTGATGCTTAACATCATTATATTTTTTTTAAATTGATATAATTAATTATGTGTTGTCCTACTAAAGATATATTTAAAAAAAAAAAAAAAAAAAACTGTCTAACTTAAACTTTCTTCTTAAGAATACTATTATATGTGAATTTTTTTGGATCTCAATTTAAACACCGGCTATGACAACTCTACTTCTTTAACCTTTCAGTAAATTTCCTATTTCTTGAAAAACACTTTCCTATCACCCAACTCTACAAGCGCGTTGGATGTCGTCCCAACTGTTTAAGATCTTTTTTAATTTTTTTTACTATTCGTTTTTAATTCATCAACTCAGTCACTTAAAGTGCTGAAGATCATATGCTTGAGTAATGACTAAAACAGGGCTGGGATGGCCACTCCTTTTGTCCTCCCATTTCTATATATTATACTCCCACAGGTATGACAACTGCACCTTTTCCTTTTTCTCCATCTGTGTACTATGCAAGATGCTGTTTTCCAACGCAGTCATATCCTGTTCGGAGATTAACGGTTAGTCCACTGTACGGCTAAAAGACTCTTCCTCCTTATTAGTCAGAGCACAATATGGAGAAAGAAAACCCACTTGTTACACAAACATAAACACAACCCTCACTGCTTAGAGGTAGAATTAAAAAATTTGAAACTAAGAGTTGGGGAACACATACAAGGTACCTTCAAAGCAAGGAAATGGATCCACATAAACTTATAATAAATGTACAAAGAAGAATAGTAGATAAATAATTTGAAAATAAAGTGAAAAGTATTGAGAATAAATAAAGTTAGAATAAATATGAATAAGTATAATTAAAGAGTATTGAATAGAATTTTGGAATGAATAAATATTGTCGAAATAAAATGAATATAAGAAATGATGAAATGAGAATAATAAGAAATATAAAAGATATTAAAAAGAGATTTTTGTTAAAAATAAGTAATATTGAAATAAAGGAGATAATGGATATTAAGAAAAAATAATGAGATAAATAAAGATACGAAAACTAGATAATGAGTGATATGTTTTGTAATTTTTATATACAATTGATATATTTGAAGTGTGATTTTATTAAAACTTGTGATTTTTATTGAAAGTGTGATTTTTATTATAAACTGTGATTTTTGTTATGTAACTAAAGGACTAATTTTCTTTATATGTAAACAAGTCGAGATAATGTGATATTTGTGCATTCTACGTTTGTGAAGCAGAAATGACACAGCACTAAAAAGACTGTGATTTTTTTTTAATTGATGTTTTTTCCTCAACATACCAATGACTGTGAAAGGACTAAAAATGTTGCACAGATAAATCATTACAAGATAAGTAAATAAAGATTTTTTTTTGGACTCACTCCATAGTAGTGAACGCTGAGGAGGAACGTACAATAACTTCAAATTATTATTGTCATGTTCTATTCCATTTACTTAACATGTTTGTTTGTTGATTTTGATATTTCCATTGTTATATTCTATTATTTGTGTGAGTCGACTCAAAATTAAAATTGATGTAAAGTGAAAATTTGATAACTTAGTTTTTTTTTTGGTTAAATTTAATTGAAATTTTTTTTTCTGCTGAGATTCTGTTGTGTGGGGAGGGCCCGCCCTGCACGGCAATTTTCAGTTGATGATAAATTTATTTTTAAGTTTAATTTTTTTTCAAAGCAACAATACAGGAAGAAATTTACATAATTTATAATTTTCTATAGTTGATCATTAGTTACTATAATTTTTTTTTGTTTTTATTGTGTTCATAAATTAGTAAATCATTAGTGTATTTTTATGTATTCAAATTTGAAATGTGCCATGTCTTGCCATGTGATCATCATACTAAATTAACTTAAAACATATGTTCCTTTTCAAACTTTTCCAAATTTGTGGTCGACGCCCATTTTCCTCACATGGTCGGGTGAGTCTGTCCTCCAATGCAGGCATTGTTGGTCAGCCTCTTCTCGGACGGGGGGGATATTCTATAACATTAAAAACCCCATACCATTTTAAAATCTAACATTATTCTAAATTCCCTTGGGCGTACGAGCTAAATTTCGCTTTTGATTCTAAACTCTAATAACCTCGAGAGAAAATATTAAATGGCTTCCTTTTTCAAATAAGCGCGGCGTCCCCAATATTTTAGATAAGCTCTGCGCAGATTATATAAAACCACATGTGACTTACCGACAACAGCAAATCCGTAATCGCGATGATGATCACATGACAAAGTTTATATAAACCACATGAAGGGTACATGTAACGCTTTTTTGATTTTGTAATTGTCTTGGAAAGACGTATTCTCCGTCTAATAAAGATGTAATTAAATTAACGTTGTGGTGTTTTATGTGTCCGAGGGTGAGATGAAAATCGGGAAAGGAAATTAAACATATGTGATGCACGGCCGGGCGACAAGTCATCCATCTTTATTAAAAAGAAATACCACTCGGGCCTTCCTTCGTCGGCCCGCGCCCGTGCTATTACATATATATATATATATATATATATATATATATATATATATATATATATATATATATAAATATATGAAACAATAACGTTTCCTTTCATTAACTTTTTTTTACCGCAATAGAACACCGTCCCTCATTTCTGAATTTGATCTATGTATTCCAAATAAATCCATTAGTTTTCCCCTTAAGAAAGTCAAGCGCCTACAGGTTATGCAACGAAGAATATTCCACGACATTCGACGTCTGACGCGATCATCATCTGATATGGCGTGATTGGGGTCAGCTGTCACCTTTCAGCCAATAAAAAGTTTTGTTCGCCTCTACCTTTCGAGATCCGAGCGTCTCTTGTGAGCTTTTGTGTTCGTACTAGAAACCCAACATGACGTGAGTTTTAGCTCTCCGTCCATATCTCGCAGTGCTTTGAGCTGTCGGGGCTTTTTTCCCCGCTAGCCGCGATGTCCGTCCAAATTCAATTGATGTTCATGGAAGCTGTCCAACAAGAAAGTACATTGTAATAAAATTTAGAAATGTGATGGACTCCTCGTCTCTCGATTTTGACTGAGTTGGTTCTTACTTTAGCCTACCCCGGTTACATGACTACGAAACTACGGATTAAATCGATACTTTCCCGACTACAACTCCCCGGACTGTCCGAAACGCTACGACTTCACCGTTCAGATGTCATTGCAAAGTTGTCAAGCTTCCTTATTATTGCATTAGTCGCGCGGGATGTACGTATAACGATGCGCGGAAAAAAATCGCCAATGGAATAACAAACAACGAGTGGAGCATTCTACGTCTACGGTACCAAAGAGCAAGAGACTTGTGTTTGTGTACTTCGGAGGGATGACGTCAGCGGCGACCTTCCAGACATGAACTCTGCCTCTCCTGTGTGAACCAACGACGCCGACAAGTGTGATATTCTAGCATGTGCGGGTATGCGAAAAGAAAAGGTTAGTGCGTGTGAAGTGTCGTTTTCACCGATATGATAGAAAATTCTCCTTACTGTAGCAGGACACTCTCAACTCAACTTTATCTGACAACAAACCCGCCAGAACTCGGCGTCTGGGTTAGAGAGTAGTAATGTTGGAGAGAGACAGAGTACTTGCGCCATCCTCGCGCTATAAATTTTAATCCTTAAAAAATGTATTCTTTAACTTCTGTAAATAGTTTTGTTCAATGTTTTGTTTTCAATTAAAGTATGTGTGAGATTTATAGATTTATTTCAACTTTGAACAAAATAATAACAAATAGAATATACTTTCATATTTAATAGAATACAGTTGAATATAAAGGATGGGTCAACGCTGGGAAAATGAAAAACCCAATAGCATAAAGAATGAATTATGATTTGACTTACATATGAATGATGAATAACTTTCACTTCCCAGACATCATCCAAACCTTTAAACTTTGAGAATACATAAAAAAACAGAGATATTGAGCAAGAGCCATTTCTTTTCATCCTCTGCTCGCTACACGTACAACAGATTTTTCTTTTTAACAAAAATGAATGTTGTCACACAACGTTACAAAAATAAGAAATTACTGGATCAGTGCTGTCACCTATAAAAGATTTTTGATGCTGGACGGAACATCCTGCAGGGCGGGCAGTAGCACAGTGACTTTAGAAATTGGCCTCTTGACATCACCAGAAGCAGGGAAACACTGAATCACACGTCCAAGAAGCCACTTTAATGTAGGAATTTGTGGCTCATGGATTGCCACCAAATCTCCAATCTGAAGATTCTGACGTTGGAGGCTCCAAGCCTTTGGTCTTTGCTGGAGTTGATTTAAATAATCCCGAGACCATCGGTCCCAGAATTCAATTCGAATTTTTTGTAAAAGTTTCCATCTGTCACTTAAATTGATGGTGCAATTTGGAGTTTCAGGAATGTCCAGCAAAGGGCTGTCGATTATGAAATGCCCTGGTGTAAGAGCACTTAACTCCGAAGGGTCAGAAGACATAGGCACTAATGGTCGAGAGTTCAAACACGACTCAATTTGACAAAGAAAGGTTGACAGTTCTTCGAAATTGAGAACTACTAGGTTTACACTACTAGGTTTACACTACTAGGTTTTCACTACTAGGTTTTTAGCGCTTTTCACGGCTGATTACCAGATGCCTCCAAATTTCAGTGAATATGGTGGGATAAAATGCCAATTTATCTCATGAAAGGATGAAAAATGCATTACTTCTTCGGATTTCAATTTGCAAAACAAAGTTTTCAGCTCATTGGAAAGTCCTACAAAGTTCTTTCGGTTGTCGGAATAAATATCTGAGGGTAAGCCTCTACGGCTGATGAAACGCTTCAAGCACGCGAGTAGAACTTGAGTTGAAAGATTGGATACATCCTCTAAGTGCACAGCTTTAGTGCACATGCAGATGATAACACTTATGTATGACTTGATTTTTGTTTTACTCCTGGTGAGATTTGGTTTAGCTGTGACTGGTCCACAGAAGTCAATTCCGATTTTTTGAAAGCAGCGTGATGGATTGATTCTTTCTAACGGCAAGTCGGCCATAATCTGCTGGCAGGATGCAGCACGCAATTTTTTGCAAAGAATACATCGGTGTATCACTTGCCTCACCTTGGATCGTCCGCTCGTAAACCAAAATTTTTGACGTATGAGAGCTAACGTTAACTGTGGCCCTGCATGAAAATGCTTCTGATGGTAATACTCAGTGATCAAATCCGTAACTAGGTTTTCCTTGGGTAGCAATATTGGATATTTTTGTCATGAGTCAGATTTCGTTGTTTGAACTGTCTTCCGCCTACTCTAAGGATGTTCGATTCGTCAAGAAAAACATTAAGAGTCAACAGCTTGCTTGAAGTAGGCAATGGTGATTTCCTTTGCAGTAATTTAATCTCTTTTGAAAATTCCTTCGTCTGAAACAGTATAACTATGAGCAGAAGAGAAGACCGATTTCATTGGCAGTCAAGTGTTCAGTGAGACGTTCATTAGTGTTTCTACAATTGTGCATGAATCTTAAACAATAGGCGATGACATTTATCAATTTGGTGTTTGATGAGAACTTAAGCAGAAATTCAGGGATCTCTTTCTCTACCGCGGTATGGACCAAAACCTCTTTGGCTCCATCAGAGAATGAATCTTGACTAAAGGGAGGATAAGAAGAATTAACCCACAATCTGGACGGGCCAGACCACCAAAGCTCATGATGAAGCAATTTTTTAGGAAGGATTCCTCTTGAGGCTCAATCTGCTGGATTCCACTTTCCTGTAATGTGGTGCCACTGAGCCTTTGGAACTAAAGATTTGATATTGTGCAAGCGATTGGATACGAATTGGTTACCCTTCAGTGGTGGGGAGTGAATCCAACATAGGTCAGTTTGAGAATCTAACCAAAGATGAACATCTTCAAGGTTAATCGGTAGAGAATCCATCACTGTCAAGGTGAGCTGTGATTATAATAAAGCTGCTGAAAGTTTAAGCCTAGGCAAAGTGACCATAGATAATGGAGCCACCTTTGTCTTTGCAGCTAAGAGATGAGAGGTATTGCCAAAAGGACTTAGTTTTACCAGGTATAGGACTGCTGCATATGCCTTCAGCGATGCATCAGCAAATCCATGTAACTGAAACTGAGTAGTTGCGCTTTCATCCATAAACCTAGGAATTCTAATGGCTTTCAGACAGTCAGTTTGATTTAGAAAGCTTTTCCATACATTCAAAATTTCTGGAGGTATTTCATCTTCCCAAGACAACTTATCTTTCCAAAGTTCTTGCATTAAGATTTTGAGTATGACTGTAGATGGTGACAATAGACCTAACGGATCGAATGTTCTCGCAAGGAAAGAGAGCAAATCTCGCTTTGTTTTAACTTCGGATGTTCTCGCTATATGTAGCTGTATCGTGTCTTCAGAAGAATTCCATGTCAGACCTAATAATTTAACAACTTGTTCATTTTCAATTTTCCCGTTTGAATGGATGAGTCTTCTTTCTTCTGTTACATGTTCAACTGCTTCTGGATAGTTTGAAGCCCATTTTCTCAGTGTAAATCCGCCACTTTCCATAATTTGATTTATTTTGTAGACGAGTCTTGATGCCTCCTCGAGAGAAGAAGCTCCACTCAAGAGATCATCCATGTAGAAGTTCTCCCTAATTATCTTAGAAATGCGGAGATTTTCTCTCTGGGAGTCTTCAGCGAGTTTATGAAGAGTTTTAATCGTCAAGTAAGGAGCATAAGCTGTCCCGTAGGTGACAGTGCGCAAACGATATGTGGAGATCGGTTGTTGCTCTTCAAATCTCCAAACTATTCTTTGGTAATCTCTGTGGGAAGCAGTTACCAGAATCTGGCGGAACATTTTCTCGACGTCTGCTGACAAGGCTATTCGATATGATCGAAAGTTTATGAGGATTTGGAATATCTCTGGGAGTAGCTTAGGACCGACCTCAAGGAAATCATTTAGGGAATTTCCACTTGAATCTTTACTAGATGCATCGAAAAAACAACACGAAGCTTTGTTGTTATGCTTTCCTCTCTTAAAACACCGCGATAAGGTAGGAAAGCTTGATTTGGAACCTCTTCTTCATCTTCTGGGACGATTTCCATATTGTTTAGTGAGAGGTATTCTTTCATGAATTCACAGTACTTTGTTTTGAATTCTGGGTTCATTCTGAATTTTGCTTCTAAATATTGGAAGCGCTCCAAAGCTTGAAATTTGGAATCGCCGAGAACCGGAATAGATTTGAATGGTAAATTCACAACGTATCTTCCAGTAGAGTCTCGCTTCACACTTTTTTGAAATTTGTCATTTACTGGGTCAATGACTGAAGATTCTGGAACCGATTCTATTTGCCAAAATTTCTGTAGGGAAGAATTGAGTTCGCTGTCGATTATAGAATGGCAACTGAAAACCTCTTTCTTTACTGGTATTGAATAGATGGGGCCAGATTACAACCATCCTAGCTTAGATTTCATAGCAGAAGGCGTTCCTTTGGACCAATGATTTTCTCACCAGAAATAATTTGAATGAATAAGTCTGCTCCAATCAAAACTTCAATAGGAGATGAGATGTGAAAGTTCGGATCAGCAAGGACAAGTCCCTCCAAATGAGGCCACTTGATGACTTCCATCCGAAAATTCGGTAGGTTCATGGTAATGTTTTTGACGACCAGGGCATTCATCTCAAATGATTCGTCACAGGAGTGTGAATATATAGTAATACTAGCTGAAAACCCGTACTTCGCTACGGAGTACATTCCAATTAAATACAACGGTCAATGTATGCAATTCATGCCAAATATAAATATATATTATATGATAAATACGACGATCAATGTATACAATTGATGTAAAATATATATATATATATATATTTATAAGAAAATCGTAAAGGATAATTTTATAGACAAAATAATGTAGAAGAAAATATTCAAATTAAATCTAATATAAAGAATACTAAAGAATATAGTACAGTTAATATAGTACAGTTTTTAGAACATTTCTTTTACTGTATTTTAATATTTTTTTGGATAATGCCCAATCGTCTGCCGCATTAGCAAGGAAAAAAAATATTTTTTGTTTATTTAGTTGTTATGCACATGACGATAAATTTATTTAAACACCAGAAAGAAATCACGTGATCAGTATTTAATAAATTAAATTCTAAAAATTAATCTTTAAAAATTCACCAAAAATCAGGAAATGGAGGTAAAGATTTGAAAAAGATTTCATTTTAAAGGAATTTTTATGATCTTTCTCGTGATATAAATTTTATAACCCTCAATGTATTATTTTAAATGCAAACGTAAAAAAAGTTTAAAAACAGCTTAAAAATTTAATTTTAAAAAATCTAAGAAGAATTTTTGAAAAATCTTTCTTAGTGCACCCCTACACTATTAGAAGAATCGCCATGCAAAATTTCAGCCCTTTAGGTCCAGCGGTTTGGTCTGTGCGTTGTATGTCAGTCAGTCAGTCAGTCAGTCAGTGAATGAATGAGTCAGTTACGGAACTGTTTTATATATAGAGATTAGTCTCTTTCAAGGATGTTTCTGCAACAGAATTTGTGATTCCTCGAATAATGTGATTTGTATTTCTCACCTTTAAATTAAGTCTTGTTGCTAATGTGGAAGAAATCATGCACCTCTGCGAGCCACTGTCTATCAGTGCACGACAAGTAATTAAATCCTGATTTGAAGATTTGATTTTGATCAACGCGGTGCTTAACAACGTTGTCACTGTTTGTATATGGTTAACAAGGCATGGACTTTCCACTTAGTTTACCTCATTTGAATTACCAGCAGTTGCAATATTTTGAATAGGTTTTGGACGATGGAGAAGGTGTGATGATTTTTATGACAATTTTCTGACTTACACCTAATAGTAATTAAGCATTTTGAGGCCAAATGATTACTTCTTAGACAATTAATGCAAAGCTTATTAGTTTTGACAAATTCCCATCGTTGATCCAATGACATCCCTAGGAAATCTGGACATCTGTACAATGTATGCGAGTTTTTACAAATGATGCAAACTGGTAGTTTCGAAGTTGACGCGGTATTACAAAAGGTGGTCTTTTTTTGAGGTTTGAAATCACCTTTACCAGTTGTTTCTATTTTGAAACACGAATCCTTTACATTTTGAAGGCTTCTCGCGTGATTTTCCAAAAAAGCCGAAAATTCTGCAAAGGTTGGAAATTTTCCCTTTTCAGTTTTCAATTTCCAATGAGTACGCATGTTGCTATCGAGCTTATTTTGAATTGTATAGATCAGAATCAAGTCTACCAATTCATTTCCTTTAAACCCCAATATATCTAGATTACGTATTGCTTCATTGCACGTGTCCAAGATTTCCAAAAGAGATTTACCATTACAAAATTTGCGGGATTTAATGTTAAAAATTTTACTCAATTGATTATTAGCCAAGAGTTTGTTATCATCGTATCTAGATACTAAAGTTTCCCAAACTTGTCTGTAGAAGTCCCCAGAAACAGGAAAACCCTTAATCAGTTTTGATGCGTCCGACTTAACTGATGCAACTAAATACTGAAATTTTGAAAGTGAGGACAGATTTTTGTTTGAATCAATTGTCGCAGAAAATATTTCCTTAAACGTAATCCAATCATCAAGGTTTCCACCAAAAATTGGAATTTCAAATTTTGGAAGACGAATATTTTGCGCTTCATTCGAAACTGACTTATCAATAAGCTCGGAAGCAGAATTTTCATTAATACTTGCCCTACTAATATATCCCTCTATATCAGCACAAGCATTAATTACTTTGTCATTTGCATTTGTGTATTCATTATAAAAGAGATCATTTTCATCAATTAATTCAAATATTAACTCTTCCAAAGATTCTATCAAAGTACACAGTTTTGTTTTTATTTCTTTCAAAATAAATGATTTACCCTCCTTGATTAAATCATCAACACGCTTAACATATCTGTCAATTTCCTTGATTGTGAAATAAAACTTGGCTTCAACTTTTGAATCTTTCTTACTCTTAGCCATATCGAAATCAGAAAATCTCAATGTCTCAAAGACAAAATTCCACGAATCGAAAATAACACGTCAACAATTACACACGAATGCTAGAATGTCGAAAATGAAAAATAACAAATGCTAGAAATAAAAAATAAATTCATTGCAACTTACGTTTGCCTACCGGTAAAGAGTTGGCAAGTAGCCAAAACACTTGCGAGAACGCGAGAATCGACTCTCGCCAAGATGGCGAAACTAAACTAAAAGAGTGATTTCAACAAATAATTAAAAAATTCTCTACTGTCACTCCGGGTCGATTAGGACCAAAACTATGTGAGATTTATAGATTTAGTGGACTGTAATGAATTTTAAAGATTTATTTTGACTTTAAAACAAAATAATAAAAATAGAATATACTTTCACATTTAATAGAATACAGTTGAATATAAAGGATGGGTCAACGCTGGGAAAATGAAAAACCCAATAGCATAAAGAATGAATTATGATTTGACTTACATATGAATGATGAATAACTTTCACTTCCCAGACATCATCCAAACCTTTAAACTTTGAGAATACATAAAAAATAGGGTACTTTGGGATTATCCCGTCGACCATTTTCACCAAACCCGATTCATTTTCGCCAAACCTGATATTATCGCCAAATGGTAGCTTATGCGCCAATAACGACCTACTTGGTTTTTGCGCTTTGTAAAAAGGCTCTCATCTATCTCTACAATTTTGTTCGGACCTCCTATTTGTTTCGAATCACGTTGTAGAAGGCTATGAGTGCACACTTCCCTCATATAATTGCTCCAATCAACAATTGTCTTTCCTGTCAAATCCAGGTGTTTTTCTCCCTATTCAATTGATGTTAATCCATGCAACCAGCAGTACATAAACCGGAGGGCAGTCACAAATGGGAGTTTTGAGCCCTCCATTTTGGAAATTGCTTTTCATTATGATGCCGCCAAAGGATTTTCGCGAGCGTTGGCAGGTCGACGGAATAATCCTAAAGTACCAAAGATAGAGATATTGAGCAAGAGCCATTTCTTTTCATCCTCTGCTCGCTACACGTACAACAGATTTTTCATTTTAACAAAAATGAATGTTGCTACACAACGTTACAAAAATAAGAAATTACTGGATCAGGGCTGTCACCTATAAACGATTTTTGATGCTGGACGGATCAGTATGTGTGTGCCATTTCTGGTTTAATCTCTGCATCCCTTCATCACAATGGCGCCCAACGGAAATTTGGATTTCTTCGTTCTTGGATTACACCGTTTTACGTCATATTCAGATAAGTAGATTTTTATTTCCATAAAGAAATGAAATATTTTGCAAACCCTTGCAATTTAGCAAATTATATGGTAGAAGAAACTTAAGCGTCAATCCTGACAATAATATATGAAAAATATTCTTTTAAATATTTTGCAAATCCGTTGCATTCTTTATTGAATAAAAACCAGTTCAGTAATACCTGAAGAAAATATCAGCATTTGATAGTATTGAAATTGAAATTATTACATATTATTTGTTTATATGTTCATTGTACTTGAATCGAAAACGGAACTAGTTTTCTGAAATTTCGTTCTATATCCTATCCAGTTACGTATATTTAAACTGAAAGTATTCCAAAGTGAACATGGTAAAACATTATTATGCTTTTACTGTTTAATATTATAAATGAATACGTAAATCAACGAAAATAAGAATTTTTTCTTTTGCATTTACAACCTTTACTTCTTGTTTTGTTTTATAGTTTGACTGAATTATTAGTTTGAAAACTATTGTGATTTGTTGATATTATATCGTTTATCTTATTATCGTTTATCTTATCGTTTATCTTATCGTTTATCCAATTAGAAAAACTAAGATTGCAACTTCAGCTACAACAATTAAATCCCCAACCCCAAACTAATGTCCATAATTTTGAAGCGGAAGCAATAAAATTTGAAATAAAAAATTTAATTCCGAATTTTAATCCAAAATTTGATGATATGAATATTTTTTAAACCTATTTGAAAAACAATTGACTTTTGCTAACATTCCGAAAACAAAATGGATCGCTTATTTAATTGGTGTTCACCTTCCGAAACGGCACAACTTATCACAAGAGAACCTTAAGACAAAATGCATAACTATGATCATATTAAATCTGTATTATTACAGCGTTTTAAGCTTAGCTCAGAAAAATTCAGACAGCTTTTCAGCCAACACAGAAAGTTACCTGAATCATCATGGCGATATTTTTATTTTGAGATCAGAAGTTATTTCGAAGGCTGGCTATCTGAACTTAAAATTGTTGATTTCGAAACGTTAAAGGATTTAATTATATCCGATCAATTAAAGTAAAGAGCACCCCGAGGATTTAAAGAACATTTTTTGGATGAATGGGCAGAATTAAATACGCCTAGCAAATTAGCTGACAAATTTGATTTTTTTGAAAACGCAAGAATAAATACGAAAAAAGAAACTTTTCCTGTACGAAATAATAATCCTAAATATACTTTTCCTCGGCGAACACTTCCCAGTAACAAACCGGAAAGAGTTAGAGCAGATGTAAATAAATTTACCCCTCCCACACTTATTTGTTATGGTTGTGGAACACCAGGATTTATTAAAGCTAAATGCCCTCAGTGCAATCGTTCCCAAAGTTCAACCGCAATATTTGATACTATTCGGCTTAACTCTTATTCTCATTCGAACATTCCGCAATCATCGGTATTAAGAATTTACATTCACGGAATGTGGGGTTTCGCCTGTGCAGACTCAGGGGCATCTCATTCAATTTCCGGAGAACCATTATACAAGCTTTTATTAGACCAAGGCGTCCAATTCACAAAAACAAATTTCACCACCTGTCTCGCAGACAGAGAAAAAAAAGTATACTGATGTTTACACAAGTGAGGTGAAAATTCTCGTAGAAGACCGATTAGTCAAAACAACTCTGTTGGCGCTTCCAAAGGCGACAGGAAATCACACTTTGTTAGGCGTAGACTTTTTGAGAGCAGCTAATATTGTATTAGATATCGCACGAGAACAATGGTATTTTAGTGATCGACCACATAAAAAGTTTCGCTTTGAAGTTAATGATTTTTCGCCTCCAGTTTCAATTACTCATAATGCTGCAGATGTAACATCATCGTGTTTAAATAAAGGCGAACGATTTTCTCCTTTTGAAAAACAAAAGTTAAACGAACTTATCGAGGAGTTCCAGGAAATATTTCAACCAGGGGGTGAAGCTACACCTTTTATGGATCATCACATTAACACTGCTGATAAACCATCCGTTTCAGTACCCCCCCCCCCCTATCGTATGACACCTGCGAAAAAGGAATTACTTAAAAAGAATTAGATAGACTTCTTAACGAAGGGATAATTGAAGAGTGCGAATCACCCTATGCGGCACCGGTGGTCCTTGTTCCCAAACCAAATGGTAATGTACGTAAGTGCATAGACTATCGAAAGCTTAATGCTAACACAGTAACTGATTAGTATCCCCTCCCTAGGATGGATGATTTCTTACAAGGAGCAAAACAAACAAATTACATGTCGAGGCTTGATCTTAAGTCTGGATACCATCAGGTCAATGTGTATCCACCTCACAGAGATAAGACCGCGTTTGTTTGTCCATTTGGTACATACCGGTACATCCACATGCCTTTTGGACTTAAGAATGCCCCGGCAACATTTCAAAGACTTATGAACAGATTTAGACGAGCGTTACCCCAGGTTAATATTTTAGTATATTTAGATGACATCATAATCCCATCTTCAAATTTCGAACAACACATGTCAGATTTAAGAGCTTTCGCTAAACTTTCCAAATTCAAACTTAGAGTAAATCGTGAAAAATGTAATTTTGGTTGCCCAAAAATTAAATATCTAGGACACTGGATAACCCCTGACGGAGTACAGATAGACCCTGAAAAGACAATGGCTATAATGAAAATACCACCTCCCAAAAATATTAAAACTTTGCAGTCCTTCCTGTAGACCTGTTCCTGGTATCGACGATTTATTAGAAACTTCGCAGAAATTTCTCGTCCTTTGAGCAATCTAACCAGATAAAACGTTCCTTGGACGTGAAGTGCATCTCAACAGACTGCATTTGAAACACTAAAAGAATGTTTGGTATCCACACCAATTTTGAAACAAATTGATGAAAAAGAAAATTTTACTATTCACACTGATGCGAGCAACTTTGCCTTGGGAGCAGTTTTAATTCAGGGGGTGGATGCAGAGCACCATCCGATAGAATATGCTAGTCGACTTCTCACTACGGCGGAACGTAACTATACCACAACCGAGAGAGAAGTTCTCGCTGTGGTTTGGGCATTGAATAAATTCCAAGGTTATATCGAAGGTTCCGAAATCAAAATGGCGTCTGACCACCAGCCTCTCAAGTGGTTAATGAATTTGAAATCTTCTTCAGGTAGACTAGCTCGGTGGACTTTACAGATTCAATAGTTCAACATAAAAATTGATTACGTCCCAGGAAAATCCAATGTTGTTGCAGACCTATTGTCTCGCCCCGTGTGCGCTCATGAGGAAAAAACGTGTGACATTTGTATGATTAGTATAGACATACCTTCCAGAAATACCGCAGAGATTAGAGAAAAACAATTTAAAGATGAAGATCTCCGAAAAATCATTGAGTCATTCGAAAGTACTGACAAAGACGAAACCTTTGCAACGTGAACAGGTCGCGGTTACCTGATGAACAAAGGTATTTTTTACAGATATGCTCCTGACTCCGAATCAGAGGATGCTCAACTTGTTGTACCATCTCAAGAACGAGACAGAGTTTTAGAAGAATTCCATGATGCCCCAACAGCCTGTCACTACGGTGCGGAAGGCACTTACAAAAGAATTGCGCAGAGGTATTACTGGACTGGTATGCGAAAAAGCATAGTTAATTACGTACAGAATTGTCACGAATGCAACCGGTACAAGGCTTCAAACCAGAAACCAGCTGGGTTATTACAGACTCCAGTATTGGCTCAACGTTTTGAGACGCTGACAATCGACCTGTTTCGACCACTACCCGAAAGTAACAATGGAAAAAAGTGGATTTTTATAATTGAAGACTGAACTCCTAAGTGGGTTGAGTTATTCGATTTAACAAGAGCTACAGCCAAAGAATGCGCTGTCACAATGATTGAAGAAATATTCCTGAGATATGGACTTCCACGTCGCATTATCAGTGACAACGGACCTCAGTTCGTCAGTGCAGTTATGCAACAAGTATTTTTTATTTTAGATATCAAACAATCGTTGACATCTGTCTACCATCCCCAGGCCAACCCGGTCGAAAGAAAAAACAGGGACTTGAAACCTCGAATTACTATCCTGACTGAAAAGGATCACACAATTTGTGATGAAAAACTTCCTACTGTTCGGTTTGCCCTAAACACAGCTAAATCTGACACCACTGGTCATACAGATGCATTCTTACAATTTGGAAGAGAATTACGTACCACGGATGATATCTCACATGATCTACGCCAAATAATCTTACATGATAACTTTGTTCCAGAAATAACACCGTATTTAAGAAAATTTAATAAAATAACTACCAAAATTCAAGATATAATCCAACAGCGTCAAGACAGACATAAAAAATTTGCAGACCAAAAACGCCGGAAAGGTCCTCAATACAAACCAGGCGACTACGTTTGGATAACATCACACCCTGTGAGCAACGCTTCCCAACAGAAAACGACAAAATTTATGCCCCGCAGAGACGGACCCATGTCATCATCCAACAAAAGTCCCCTACCACTTTTATTATAGCAAATAAAACAAACCCTTCTTATCTCATAGGTACTTATCATGTTTCAAGTTTAAAGCCATGTTATGGAGCCGATTCGTCTCTAGTGTACCCGCTTCGACGTCGTGGAAGACCCAGCCATGTTACCAGTGCTGTTCCTCCTCAGTCTCACTGACCGGTACCGACACGATGCCAGCCTATACGACAATGTTCTAAAACAGCGGTTCCCAACCGGTGGATTGGATCAACTCTGGATTTTTATGTGGGTTTTGAGCATGGCGTATATAATTTGAATTTAATATTTTTTTCTCATTCAGTATATTTTAGTGATTAAAATGCTTTTAATTTTCATATCGTATTCTTGTGGTACATTTTTCGCCAAGCTTGGAACTTTGATTATCTAAAATAAGACTGAGAGTTTTCATAAACAGAGAGTGAGCAATTTTTATTATAGACTCAGAAAAGAATTCTGATTGGACTTACAATTCTCTCAGTATCATAAATTTATTTAGTGTATGTTTAAAATGTTTTTGATGTTCTTATTTTATAATGAATATTTTGATGGGCCTTAGTTATTTAAAGTTTGATGATTTTTGATACCCGGATACTCTAGAATAAAAACAATACCATACCTCCAAGAAAAAATCAGGCCATCCATTCAAAATAAAGACAAGAAAGTAAATTTGAATTCCTTGATATATGTGTTAAAGTGATCCTGTGTTTCTCTACTATGACCTATATTTTTACCCTAATTTACCCTAACATGACCAGAATATGCACTCTTCTAACTAAATTTTAATATTGAAAGTATTGAGAAATTAAAGAACCCGAATTAAGTCAGAACCAGTTTATCTCCAATAACCTACCCTCAACGAACTATAATAATTTCAAATGACTCTGCTAAACCCAGAGCTCAAATTATAATATAATTCCAAATGAGTCGGTTAGACCCCGACCACAATTTTTAATATAATAATACCTTGTGAGTCGGTTAGACCCCGAGCACAAGTTATAATATAATAATTTCTTGTGATTCGGTTAGACCCCGAACGCAACCCAATGGTAGCTCAGTTGGCCTGAATTTAGTGTGTTTTCCCAGGATCTCTGTGGAAATTATCACCGCAAATAGTCACTACTGAAAACCTTGTGCTAAGTTCATTGCTACAGTGGTATAAATCCATTTTTTCCAAAAATAAAATTATAATGTTGAGTGTTATTGGTTGAACTGAAATTTTTAAAGACAATTTTGAAAGTATTATTTTAAAACCTGCTTATTCATAATTATTTGAAGTGTTTATTGCCATTTTATCTAAATGTAGTTTGTTTGCTATGTTGAACTGTATTTATAAATTTTTCTTATTATTTTTTTCCCATGGTGCATTTGAAAAAGTTATTATAGATAAACCTCTAAAGATGTGTACCAAGAATTTTAATAACTGAATTTTCTACCCATCATGAAGCCTAAACCTGCATAACGACAAACAGCATGAACCAGAGATCCATTTCATATATTGATTTTTTTTTTGGTGCCTGACACCTATTGACTCCATTTTTAGGTGGTTTTAAACTTTGCGTGTTGTCTAAATAAATTAAATAAATTTTTAAAAAACCCTATCTTTTAAACTTCCTCTTAGGAACCTATTATGTGTAAAACCTCTGGATCTCATGATTGAAACCCGAATATGACAATTTTAATTTTTGTCTTTTTAAAGTTTTAAGTACTTATTTTTTACAAAAACAAGTGTTGATTTATTGTGTTCCTTAATAAGTATATTTTTTATCATTCCATTTTAAGTGTATATTAAATTTTGTGTGAGTATTGAAATACTACCATACTCATCCTAACATGTAATTTAAGTGTATTGATATTTTTCTTAGCTTGTTTAGCGATATTTTATGATATGTTGTATGATATTTCATGGCTGGTGCGAACACACAAGGATGATAGTTAAACAAAATTCAAATTTTCAATTCCTGAACCAAAACTTTTTCAAAATTATTCTTCAAAATTTTATTTAAAATTACTCTTTTTGTTGTACGCGGTTCTCGCCTGATGGGGCCTTGCTGAGGGAGTCGGCCCCTCTCGCAAGTCTTTTCCGGAGGGGGGGGGGGGTGAAACAATAACGTTTCCTTTCATTAACTTTATTTTGCCGCAATAGAACACCGTCCCTCATTTCTGAATTTGATCTATGTATCCAAATAAATCCATTAGTTTTCCCCTTAAGCAAGTCACGCGCCTACAGGTTATACAACGAAGAATATTCCACGACATTCGACGTCTGACGCGATCATCATCTGATATGGCGTGATTGGGGTCAGCTGTCACCTTTCAGCCAATAAAAAGTGTTGCTCGCCTCTACCTTTCGAGATCCGAGAGTCTTTTGTGAGCTTTTGTGTTCGTACTAGAAACCCAACATGACGTGAGTTTTAGCTCTCCGTCCATATCTCGCAGTGCTTTGAGCTGTCGGGGCTTTTTTCCCCGCTAGCCACGATGTCCGTCCAAATTCAATTGATGTTCATGGAAGCTGTCCAACAGGAAAGTACATTGTAATAAAATTTAGGAATGTGATGGACTCCTCGTCTCTGGATTTTGACTGAGTTGGTTCTTACTTTAGCATACCCCGGTTACATGACTACAAAACTACGGATTAAATCGAAACTTTCCCGACTACAACTCCCCGGACTGTCCGAAACACTACGACTTCACCGTTCAGATGTCAAAGTTAAGTTGTCAAGCTTCCTTATTATTACACAGATATATATATATATATATATATATATATATATATATATATATATATATATATATATATATATATATATATATATATATATGTATATATATGTATATATATATATGTGTGTGTGTGTGTGTGTAATGCGCTGTACATCACGTAGTGGAGATGATATACCCAAGATTCGCGGGCGCGATTCAACACTTTTGTAGTCGAGGCAGAGGGATGAGAGGAGGCTTGAGGAACACTAAGTCAGACATAGTGTAATCCGCACATAGGGGAGGAAAAACCCACATAGAGGAGAGGTATTGAAGGGAAGCACAGAACAGAGATGCGACGCATATTTCTTTATTCCGGATTATTCTGCAGACAAATATTATTCAGCAAAACACAGGTACCTTTACAACTGGACACAAACAATAGCAACGCCACCGGTCCCTGCCGGGGCGCATTCAGAATGCAGATTTTACATCGTTATATCGGACAGCAGCGGAGAAGCGCGAAAACAGAACAAGGATAATAAGAGAAGCGAGGAAGCAGAGCTAGGACGACACCAGGACAAGACATAGACAGACAGTAAAAAGCATGCCGAAAACTTTTGAAGAAGGTTATAAAGTGTAGGGGTGCTGATCGCGGAGAAATCTTTTAATTGGCTAGCATTGGGCTTGATTACATAAGGGTCGCATGATATTTCGCGTGATGTTCCGAAAAGCGCAACGTAACGAAAACAACAAGTGGTGCTGATTCATGATTAAAAATATCTTCACATATACACGTATCTTTCATATCTTTCGTATACACGTATTCGTTGGTCATCGGGGCTCAATTCTAAGCGGGACTCATCATTGAAAACAATTCTAATCCAGTCAGTGACATTCCAGGTCGAATGTGCCCGACACCACTGCAAACGGACTTGTCGGTGTACAGAGGTCAATGGCAGTCGGCGCAAGGGGCGCCGTGAGCTCAGCCCCATTTATCAGAGCCGCCTATGAATAGTCCTTGCGGTCACTGCCCCAACTACACGTCCTCTCTCAAATGCTGACATTTGCGCATATTGTTCGCGCACCTGTATGCGAGGCATAGTTACTGTCTACCTGAGTTCACGGAATGAAATTCGCAAAGAATTTGACCTGGAATCGAAATTTCTCCCCTTTAATATCCTGCCAGTTGCGCAGTTAAGATGCGCTGCAGCGTCACATATTCATTCATTGGCTGCCAAACTTCAAAATTTTGCATTTTCAGTCGAAACCTATATGCATATCAAATTGTGTCCAATTTGCATTACCCCTTCTTGGTGCATCGTTTTTTTTTGGTCTAAGAGTAAGTATATATATATATATATATATATATATATATATATATATATATATATATATATATATATATATATATATATATATATATATATATATATATATATATATATAAATTAATGTTTGTCTGTCTATAATTGTATTGAAATCCACAGTTTAGGAGCAACGATCGTGAAAATTTACATACAGACGTCTTTAAAAACAGCCGAGGGTCTTGAGAACTTCTAAAATTGAAATTAATTACCGTTGATTTTTAATTAATAAAAAACCAACAATTTTTGAAACTAAATGTAAGCTGTTACACTTTGTGGAATCACCCCTCTGAATATGGCGGCCACGTTAGGGATAGCTGGCAAACAGCGAGCGAAAATATAAAAATAAATAAAATCAAAAAGTTTCAAGTCATATATTAAACCAGAATAATAAATGAAAATAATAATCTTTCAAGTCAGGTTTTATACTCTAAAATAGTAGATCAGATCTAACGGCATATTGACACTCTCGACACGTGATGGAAAATAATTCGAATCAACCACGCTAAGTGACACAAGATCGTTTTTAATCGCTACTGCAATTCTCCTCGCCTATGTCTTTGTGTCTATTGAAGAGCTAAAGACTAAGCTTCTATTCTGCTAACATATTTCTGACTTAAAACTCCTCTGACATTTATAATCACCAGCCCACAGAAACATTCCAATAGAGAATATGTGTCACTTTACTCAACAGATCACTGTGTCATCGTGGCGCATTCGGAAGATCGCGCACGTACCATGCTGTCGACCCGGGTTCGGATACAGCGTCTCGTTAATTTTGCTAGACCTGTAATTTCAGCTTTTTTAAGGCTTTTTTATTTCAGCTTTTATTTTGTTATTTTTTAAATTATTATTTTTATTTTATTTTATTATTTTTTTAATTATTATTTATTTTTATTATTTTTTCAGCTTTTTTATGATGAAAGACCGAATATAGCTGAAATCTGAGTTTATTATAAATTTATATATTTTTAATTGGATTTTCATATTATTCATATGTATAACATTTCGTATGCTTTTTTTTCTATGTTCATTATACTGTGTTTAGTTTTTTAATGGATTTTGGTAGGTTTGTTATAAATTTATATATTATATGTTTTACTTTTCAGGACTTTTTGCTCCAATGATAAAGGCTAAATCTTTTCTATGTTACTTATACTGTGTTTAGTTTTTAAATTGATTCTGGTTAACAAACATTCGACAGTTTGACATTTTTACTTTTCAGCTTTACTTTTCAAAATTCTTTTCTTTCCTAAAGACAATTTGACATTTTTCCTTTTCAGCTTTTAGTGGTTTATTATAAATGATTATACTTTATGTTTCATTTTTCAGGGTCTTTTTGCTCCAATGATGATAGGCTAAATATAGCTGAATTTTGAGGAAATTATTGTAAATTTATGGTTTTATATATTGGGTTTCCTTTTTATTCATGCGTATAATATTCACGTGCTTTATTCTATGTTATCTATACTGTGTTTAGTTTTTAAATTGATTTTGGTTGACAAATATTACAATTTGACATTTTTAAGTTTTTAGTGGTACAATGAGGAAAGGCAGAATCATCCTAAATTCTGAGATGTGAATAACATTTCTTATGCTTTTTTTCATGTTATTTATACTGTGTTTAGTTTTAAAATTGGTTTTGGTTAACAAACATTCTTAAAATCCCGGACAACGCCGGGATAAATTATCACCTGTGTAGGTTGATAATTTATAAATCTTAAAACTGTTCCCACATGTATATTTATCGACCCACAAGAACTTTCCAATATTTTCAATTAACAAATAACCCACAATTTTTGAAGGATGCGACTTTCGAGTCACAGACATGCAATAGATGGCGCCACTATTTTAAACTTTTAGTATTCCAACCCATCTGAAAACACGCACATCGCTACGGAGTACATTCAAATTACGTCAATGTATGCAATTAATGCCAATATATATATATATATATATATATATATATATATATATATATATATATATATATATATATATATATATATATATATATATATATATATATATATATATATATAAAATAAATACGACGATCAATGTATACAAATGATGTAAAAAAAACAAAAAATATATTTATAAAAAAATCGTAAGGGATATTTTTATAGACAAAATAATGTAGAAGAAAATATTCGAATTAAATCTAATAGGGCATACTAAAGAATATAGTACAGTTTGAGGAACATATCTTTTACTGTATTTTAATATTTTTTTTGGATAATGTCCAATCGTCTGCCGCGTTAGCAAGAAAAAAATATTTTTTTTGTCTATTTCGTTGTTTCGTGACGATAAATTTATTTAAAGTACCAGAAAAAGAAATCACATGATCAGCGTTTAATAAATTAAATTATAAAAATTAATCTTTAAAAATTCACCAAAAATCAGAAAATGGAGGTAAAGATTCGAAAAAGGTTTTATTTTAAAGGAATTTTTATGATCTTTTTGTGATATAAATTTTATAACCCTCAAATTACTATTTTAAATGCAAACTTAAAAAAAGTTACAAAAACAGCTTAAAAATTTAATTTTAAAAAATTTAAGAAGAATTTTTCAAACATCTTTCTTAGTGCACCCCTACACTATAAGAAGAATCGCCATGCAAAATTTCAGCCCTTTAGGTCCAGCGGTTTGGTGTGTACGTTGTATGTCAGTCAGTCAGTTACGGAACTGTTTTATATATATATAGATTTTTATTACTATGTTTATATCGTAAAGTTAACTTCATGCGCACGCATTATTTTCCTATGCTTTTTTTATTATCTTTATAATAGTGTAATTTTCATATGATTTTAAACAACAATCGTTTTTATCTGACATTCAATTGGCTGTTAAAACTTTATATTTACACCCTATTTAAAAGAAGTAGGGTGTAAATTTTTCAAAGAGGACGTTTTAAAACCCAACTTCAAAGAAGTAGGGTGTAAATTATAGGGTAGAAAGTTGGTAAAATCAAAATTTTGTGCAAGATATTTAATTTCTCGATTAAAAGTAGTTTTTTTCTAAAAATTAATTTATTTCACTTGAAAAGCTAAATATTTTATACACGCGGTTTATATTATTATTACTATCTTTATATCGTAACGTTAACTTCATGCGCGAGCATTTTTTTCTTATGCTTTTTTATTATTATCTTTATAATAGCTTTATTTTCATATGGTTTTAAACAGCTATCGTTTTTATTCATATTATGTTGGTTTTTTATTAATTAAAAATTAAGGGTAATTAATTTCGATTCCGAAAGTTCTTATTATATTTATTTTCATATGCTTTTTCATTTTCGAATTATTCAAATGTTGGTTAAAAACTTTTTGTGTAATTTATACATTTGTGTGTGTTTAATTATTGAAATTAATAAATTTATATTTCTTGAGAGGATGTTTCAGTTTTTAGTAGTACTATGATGAAAGGCTGAATCTACCAAAATTCTGAGGAGTTTATTATGGGGAGAAAAGGAATTTAATATGTAGAGGATGTTTATAGGAGTTAAATGTGGAGAGGAGTTGAATGGTTTGCAGCCCTCAATCAAACACTTCATTTTTTAAAAGGGACGCTGGAGTCATATCATGGTTTTATTGGAAATTTCTACTAAACCTGTAATTTCAGCTTCTTTTTTTTGCCCCAATGATAAAAGGCTAAATCTAGCTGAATTTTGAGGAGTTTATTATAAATTTGTATATTTTGATATTGGGTTTTCCTTTTATTCATGTGTATAAGATTTCACGTGGATTTTTTTCTATGTTATTAAGTTTTACTGTGTTTAGTTTTAAATTAATTTTGGTTAACAAACATTAGAGAATTTGACATTTTTACTTTACAGATTTTAGTACTACAATGATGAACGGCTGAAATTTTGAGATGTGTATAACATTTCACATATATTTTTTCTGTTATTTATACTGTGTTAATTTTTAAATTGATTTTGGTTAACAAACATTCTTAAAATCCCGGGCATCGCCGGGTACTTCAGCTAGTATATATATATATATATATATATATATATATATATACACCTAGATACATACAGTAAAACCTGTTTTTGTGCGATCTTTTTTTTTTTTTGCGATTTGTTTTGTGCGATTTGATTTATGTGGTATATGAATATGTATGGAAACAAATAGAAATTGTATATTTGAAATTCCAAAAAGAGCTTCGATTGTGTATATATCTGGCTATCGCGATGTTTACAGTCAGCTGATCAAATGACCATCGTCGCAAAAACTTATCACCCACAACATGGTAACAAAAAATAAATCAACTCTAATACGTATCTTCAAATGACAAAAGCGATTACGAACCAGTTCATCAGAAGAATATCCGCGTTTTGTACTACGACGAGTAGTATTGAATTATGTACATTTCGAAAATTTCTCCATATTTAAAATGGGAAATTAAAATTTTTTAAAATGTTTACATGTGGAATTAAAATATTTTTTGTTTGGAAAGCACTTTTTTGCTATTTCGTAAAGCTTTGGCATATTTTCTAAGTGAGACTTTTTTTCTTTAATATGATGTGAAAAATTATTTGTTATAGCTATTTATGAAGTTTCTAAATATTTTTTGGGGGCCATCCCTATCTACCACACAAAAGCAGGTTTGACTATATACAGAGGCTGTTCACACATTTTTTAGACGATGTATATTGTATTCACAAAACTAAATTACATAAAATTCTTGTGTTTTAAATGTTCTATTTGACATCCCTTATTCTGAACTATCTTTTGACACCGCAATTTCCAGGATAATAATGCCTTTTGAAGTGTCAGAAGAGGTATTCTATCCCATTCCTCCTGAACAGCTTTCCAGAGTCCTGTAAGGGTTTTGGGACGACGTTTGGATAATGCAGATTTTAAAAGTCTGAAAGCACAAAAATCCATAGGTGATACTTCGGGAGATTTAGTAGGGATATCAGTGAAGGGTATGGCCTTGATACCAGTTTTCTGTTCCATTTCTTTTACAGTGGATTTTGATGTATGACTGCTAGCTTTGTCCTGATGGAGTCTCACAGATTGATGGCACTGTTGGTAAAGCGATGGTATTTCATTCAGAAAAATTGGCGATAAAATATGTTCCTGATAGTATTTGGAGTTAATCTTGACATTTTTTAGACTCTCTTTATTTTTAACTAGCGGCCCGTCCCGACTTTGTCCGGGTTGAAAAAAATATTATACCAATAAATTTCCAGTTGATAACCAATAAATTGTAAATCTTTTTTTACCTTAATAATAACCTAAATAATACCTTAAATTAATTTTATGTTAGTTAATAATTAAAATAAATTTTTTAAAAGAAAAAGGCGCGTCGGAGAACGGCTAGGTTCGAACCGCTAGCGTCAGAACAGAAGCCCACCGCGATAGCACCACAATAAGAATCGTTGAAATCTTCGGAACAAAAAGCGGCAGAAGACAGTAGCGGAATCAATGGAGATTGTTAGGATTAAGCCCCTAACTTTATTTCTACTGATTAGATATACATAATATATAGCCTATGTCCATCTGGAATAATGTACCTTTCAGACAGTGAAAGAATTTTTCAAATAGGTACAGTGGTTCTGAAGATTACCCTCCACGTAAAAAATCCCCTCTCTCTTTATATATTAGTATAGATAGCACCACGCTAAGCTTCGTTGAAGACTTCGGCACAAAAAGCGGTAGAGGACAGTAGCGGTAACAATGGAGATTGTTAGGATTAAGCCCCTAACTTTATTTCTACTGATTAGATATACATAATATATAGCCTATGTCCATCTGGAATAATGTACCTTTCAAACAGTGAAAGAATTTTTCAAATAGGTACAGTGGTTCTGAAGATTACCCTCCACGTACAAAATCCCCTCTCTCTTTATATATTAGTATAGATAGCACCACGCTAAGCTTCGTTGAAGACTTCGGCACAAAAAGCGGTAGAGGACAGTAGCGGTAACAATGGAGATTGTTAGGATTAAGCCCCTAACTTTATTTCTACTGATTAGATATACATAATATATAGCCTATGTCCATCTGGAATAATGTACCTTTCAAACAGTGAAAGAATTTTTCAAATCGGTACAGTGGTTCTGAAGATTACCCTCCACGTACAAAATCCCCTCTCTCTTTATATATTAGTATAGATAGCACCACGCTAAGCTTCGTTGAAGACTTCGGCACAAAAAGCGGTAGAGGACAGTAGCGGTAACAATGGAGATTGTTAGGATTAAGCCCCTAACTTTATTTCTACTGATTAGATATACATAATATATAGCCTATGTCCATCTGGAATAATGTACCTTTCAAACAGTGAAAGAATTTTTCAAATCGGTACAGTGGTTCTGAAGATTACCCTCCACGTACAAAATCCCCTCTCTCTTTATATATTAGTATAGATTTGTCATTATAAGAAAAACCAGCAACAATCATGAATCCCTTAGAAAAACTTTCTTTCGATTCTTTGAACCATGTACTTAAATTTTTTTCTCCCCTTTTATGATAATAAATGGTTCTTTTTTTGTTGCAATCATTTAAATTCACCTATGATTCATCTATTGTGACAATTGTTTTCCATTTTTCTTTGGATAAGTGTTTCTCATATAGAATTCTGCAGCGTGTCCTGCGTTCAGCGATATGATTTGGAAGAAGACGATGCACATTGCATTTTTTCGCTTTCTTAAGATTTAAATCAACGTTTATCATTTTGTTTACAGTGGACACCGAGCATTTTAATGATTTTGCAACTGTCCTTTGACTAGGGGGATTTTCTTTTAACATTAAACAACGTACCTTTGCAATAGTCGAAGATCTCCGTTTTTTCCTTGGATACTTGTTTGGAATTTTTGTCCCACTTGAGGCTCCAATTTGACGTTTTTATCCTTTATTGCTGACGATATTACCTATCGACGCTTTAGATATCACCAAACTCTCACATCGTTTTTGGATAACGGAGTATGCATATTTCTCTTCGGAAAGAGCATAAATGTACCCTTCGAACCACTGCTTTGTTAAAAACGCCATTTTGAATAAAAACAAAACTTTCAAGCCGCAGACGATAATTTTGACTTTTAAAAACATAGTACAATTGCAATTATTTCTTTTGCAGCAAACGATTTTTTATTACCGCTTACCAAAATCGTCTAAAAAATGTGCGAACAGCCTCTGTATATATATATATAATTTTGTTTTTGTTAGTTCTTTATATGATTCTGGATAACGTGCCATAATCAATTTTAAAATCACGTTGGAACTGCACAGTACGTACATCATTGTCATCATTTATAAGAAAATGATATCCAAGCTTATTGGCTAGTTGGAGACCTTCTAGTATTGTATTTGCAGATAGTGGAAACACTCCGTCATCACTTCAATAAACTAATATGGAATCATCTACATTGTCTGAAATTCTCTGATAAAATTACTCTTAATATAAGGTACAATGCAACGCAATATTTTTTAAAATTCTTTTTTGGTTTATAAACCGTGTTAAAGTTTAAAAAAAAAATGTGTAAAAAATGGTCTGCTCTTTTTCTTAGACTGTGTTTATTCAAAACCGTGAATAAAAAGTGTAAAAAAAGAATTATAATTGAACCGCGAATCGTCTAAATTTTAAAAGCAATTTGCTCACAGGTGAATTGCGTTACAAGTTTATGCATTTTTAAAAATTGTCCCTTTACAGAAACATTCTAAATTAAGAAATATTATAATCAAGTATAATAGAAAAGAAATTATCTTTATATAATGTATCAAATAAACTCGGCCTATACATTTTAAAATTTTTTATAAAATCGTCAGTTTTTATAGAAGACTTTATAAGAAACATATTTTTAACTCCAACTGTTTTAACAAATCTTGTAGGAAGAAAACCCAATCTTCTATTTTTTTTCTCATTTCTAAATTGTTAACAGGAAAGCTTATCAGTCGATGAACTTGATAAAAAACAACTCATTAAAAAATTATATAACGAAGATTAATATTAATAAAGAAATTTAAAAACCGTAAGGCATTGCAAAACTGTTAAATGAATTTTCTTTAAAATCAAAGTTCCGGTCGCAGAACAAGAGCAAAATATATCTTTCAAATCATAGATTCTTGACGTCCGTTTTCTCACTAATCTGTGGGAAGTTGTGCGGGTGAATGTGGAACGCTGTAAATGGGGAAAAGAAGCCTAACCAAATCCCTTTGGGCAGTGATTTGGGCTAGGACCATTGAAAGCTAAATTCTTGTGTCAACAGTTTGAAATAACAAAGGGGTTACCCCCCCCCCCTCCTCAACTTCGAAAACCATTCTTTCTCTGGTTGGCTGCTTTGCTGTCAATCATATCGACATGGTACACGCCTTCGTCTGGAAGACAGGAACGTAGTTTTCAGCGAACGCGAAGGAAAAAATTACTCAGCGGCCCCTTAAATCCCAGAAACACTGAAAAGTTCGCTTAGCAAGATCCTTTCACTTAGACCATTTTTTAATAATAAGAACGCGGGATAGTAATACTGGAGTATCAGACACTCTGACGATCATATTATGGAACTAAAGAAACATTTCTCTCCATTTTACTAATCCAATATCCCCAGAGAAAAGTCTTCTGATTTACTTCTGTGATTTAATAAAAATTTGGAAATGGATAAAATGTAGCAAACTTCCAGTAAATACAGCATTCTAATTAATGGAGGGTTTACCAACATCTAGAGTCACCACTAGCAACGTTTTTGAAATATTCAATTGAACTTTGTTGAACCCTTCTCTGCAAAGATAAAAAAAGAGACACATCTTATGAAACTGATCGATTATGAAAAGGTAGAATTCCCCATTCGTGTGAGCTTTAAAAATCCATGGTCTGGCCAAAGAACCTGGTTAATGGACATGGACATGGACAAAAAGCTTTCGTGAGGTTCCAAATAGGGCTAAGAAAGCCCTTTACCCTCGGTATGGATATGGGAAGCACTGAAGCTTTTCACGCATGGTCCAAGAAGAAATGAATCAAGTTTAAAAAGAAGTTACAAAATAAATTAAAGAAGTTACAAAAATAAAAATAAAAATGTTAGAATTTAGTAAGTTAAAGTTAACACAAAATTAAATCAGCAAGACTTGTCAAAAAAAATGTTCCAATATAAGATAAAATAAAATGCAAAATATAAAGATTAAACTCTCAAAAGTCGAAGACGAGTCACAGAGTACCGCGAGCAGCAAAGATATTAAATGTTGGGATCAAACCCAGGATGGGAAAGAGCTATCAAGCAACCCGTGCTTGAGAACAGTCCGAAAAAGGCAGCAAGATGATAAATTTGTATTACAGAGGTTAAAAAAGATCAAGCTTAACAACTAGTCGAGAGCAAAATGTGTCCCGCAACCTCATTGGTTGACGAAACAGGATCCAGGAGCTTAGAAGAAGATATTATCAGGGAGGATGACTCGCAATTTCAACATGAGGATTCGCTGAGGCATATTACACCAACGAGACGACACACTACCTTTTTTAAATCAGCGTAAGAGGATGTGACTGTAGATAATTAGGAAAAATGGGGGGGGGGGAAATTAAGCGGTCTAGAAAGAATTTAAGGAAAACGGAATGACATAAAGAAAGAAAAAGATATTTTAAATTATGGGAAAGAAGAGTTGGGAGTAATCCCAGTGTCAAGCACTAGAGTCGCTCTAGGTCTACGATTAAATTCTCTATTGTCATAATCCGGAAGATTGGCAATTTCTTCATTAGGGGAGGAGTAAAGACTATTATAAAATTTAGTGGCGAGATTAATTATAGCCAGGCGAATGGGTTCAATACTTAGATCTTTATGGAGGGAGTACTTAGTTTTATATCTATTGGCTATAGTGATTAGACGTAAGGTTTTATTTTGCGTGCATTGCAATTTCTGGACATGACTGTTAGCTGCTGATTCCCATACTGGTACTGCATAAAGAATTATAGGTCGAAGTTCTGTTTTGTAAAGCAGAAGTTTATTTTCTATACTCATCACCTTCTGATACAGGAGGTGGGCGATATCTTTTCTAGCTTTAAAAAATTTGCAGATACAGTGATTTCCGCTTATAAGAATCACGTTTGTTATTACTGTTTTTATTCTTATAAGCGGTTGATTCTTATAGCAGAAATTTAGGTTTTTGGACAGGCACACACACACCTATATATACATATATTAGATAATTTACTATAAAATACTCTTTAATTTACGTTAGTTATCTTTTATTAAAATTATTTTTATAATTTTAAAAATGCAACTTAATTTCTAGACCTTAAGTAGATATACATGATTATAGTAAAAGAAGAAAAAAATCCAATATTTCTTACAACATACCTGCATAACAGTTTAACATTTCAACTACAGTAAGGGTGCAAGAAAAAGTTTTCTATGGTATTTGACGTAATGAAGTTTTCAGGAGGCTGTTTATACCTCTTTCAATACCAATAGTCTCAGACGAAGATTCACCTTCTAGCTTACGTTTCACGGTTTGATAACGTGCTGAATCTAATAATGTCACGTTTGCCTAAGTGATAGTGGACACTTCCCCGAAGATTTATGTGTTTCAGGGTTCAGGAAGCCGCAACCAGGATGTGGGAGGTGGGAAAAACAGACAGCGTCCCTGTCTTTGTTTGTCAGTGGAGAAAAGTGAAATCGGATCCGCACGGGTAGGATGCCCCTGGGTCAAGCTAATAGGACAGTATTTAGCTAAAGCGTTTAAGGGGAAACTATTATGTTATGTCTAACAAAGAAAGGGATGCATTTCTCGACTGTAATCCATCCCATCTTATCACTCTTTCTTTAAAAAAAAAGAAAGAACTTCGTACCTTTTGAAGATTTAGGTGGCTGTTTTGGAAAAATGAAAGGAAAGCGAAGAGTGTAAACTGATTCTTAAAACCGGTGGATTGATTCTTTAAAGCGAAAATTTTAACATGGAAATAATACTTTTGTTTTTGCGATATTGATTCTTATAAACGGATGATTCTTATAACCACTGATCACTATAAGCGGTAGTTACTGTATTATTATTATTTTTTTTCTTCCAAGTAAGCTTACTATCCATGAAGATACCCAAATATTTCACTTCCCTTTCAAAGTGGATGAGCTGACCATAAACTTTAACTGGGTTTGGGGAATCCTATTGTATGAAAAGAAGATAGCTTTTGTTTTACTGGGATTTAATTTAATACGCCATTTATCAAACCAGCGCTCAAGAATGTTAACGTTGTGTGTTAACGTAATGTGACGTTGGAGGTAAGTATGCATATATCTGACATTATGGTTTTTAGCGAGAATGGCTGTGTCATCAGCATAGAGGGCAAGCGAAGTGTCGGGGTGGTGGGGATATCATTTATAAATAAGTTAAATAAGACCGGTCCGAGTTTCGAACCTTGAGGAACTCCCGTATTAACAGGGCGTAGGTCTGAAGTGGTACCAGAATAGCTTACAGCAAAAGTTCTGTCCGAAAGGTAGGGTTGTATAAGTTTAATTAGGGCAGCTGGCATTTTAAATTTAATGAGTTTATAGATATGGCCACTGTGCCAGACAGTATCAAAAGCTTTAAGAATATCAAAGAAGACAGCACCAGTCTGCATTCTGTTCTGTAGTCCATCATGGATGTACTCAGTAACAAAGCAGATGATGTGTGCTAGAATGTTTAGGTCTGAAACCAAATTGGGCATTAGAGAGAATATTATTGCTATCGATAAAATGAACCTGATTCACTGAGCACACGTACCTTGATATTAATAACTTGCTTACAGGGGATAAAGTCATCAAGACCAAGGCACTCCCCTTGCAAAGACACAATTTGATTTGGAAGAACTTGGAAAAGAATTTATCCTGTGGATGGCTTCGGCTCTTGACATCCTCGTTAACTAGTTTGCGTTAGAGGGATACAAGGAACAAAATGTTATGTGTTTATAATCATGTGCTTCGTTCCAAAAGCCATTTCCCCCAAATTAATGGATGATTTATCTAGTGAACTTATTAAGAACTTCATTTATTTAGAATCCACCATTTTTCTTCATAATAATCGCAACGGCAACGAAGGTTAGGGTCTGTTCACATAGGAGTCCGTTACTTTGCGTTAAGGAAAAGATGACGTTGAGACGAAAATAAACCAATCATATGCCTCCAAACGATTAGCAATCAAATTTTTAGCGCCTATGATTGGTTTATTTTCGACTCCTAGGTGAACAGGCCCATACTTTCTCCTTAATGTAGTAGACTTTCTCATCGCTCTCCTTGGACTCTTGGTGAAAAGGAAAAGTCCCCGATCTCCAATTACCGCTAGCAGTTACGAAGGCCAACAGTTGTTATTGTTAAAAAAATGTTGCTTGTTATTTTTAAATAAACACATTAATGTTTTCCTTTTTAATTGTGCTGTTTGCTTTTGTCGGGTTAGGTTTATCATTACTCTTGATTCTGCTTCTTTTAGTAAATCCTAAAAGCTATCAAGCTCTAGATACCGTAAGTAAATTGCTGCATCCTGTTGAAAACAGTTTTCTAGAGTAAAGTAGATGCGTTCTGTTGCGGATGTTGTTTGCTTGTAATTAATTAGACCTTTCTTTTTCTTGTTTACGATGGGTACGGTCATCTTTCATATTTCATAAGGAAACCCATGTCATTTGATGTGCGGCTCACACACACACACACCTATATACTTTAAATTTATACTCTTCAAAATGTGCGTAGCTATATACTGTGTGAAACGTATTTTGTTTCTAGATTTGATGTAGAAAATAGTTGTAAAATCTTCTTAGTAAAAAAGTAAAAATATTTTTAATTTCTATATGGTATTGACTCGCCTCATATAGTTCTATTCTATCGGTTTCTCTCATTTTATGCAAGAAAAACTAATTCTTGCTGTTAGGCGTTTTATTTGGAGAATAGTATTGTATGTAAAATATGTTATGTACATTTATTTACATATTAGTCAGTAGATAAAAATAAGGTAAACAACTGTATGTAACGATACATACTAAATACTTATCTTACAAGTAATAAAGCGTGTGCACAATAACTAAAGAGAAAATTCCTTTTAAGCCCAGTGTATGATAAATTTACTAGTGAATTCTAAATGGAATCTTTAATTATGCTTTGTTATTCCCTTTCAATACAACCAAATATATTACATCACTTCAAAACTAATTTCTTTCCTTTTTTGTATACTATTTTTTCAGTTTTTATATCATTAAGGACTAATATTATACATCAGTGTATACTATTTTTTAAATATTTATTAATTTTCTAACTTTTAATTTATTGAAAGAGTGTTGTTCTACTACTTTTACTTTAAACTAGTTTTTATTTAAGCAGTTTTAGCAAAGAAAGCATGTTAAGTTTTATATTTTGCTCATTATATAAAACAGACTAGTGGAAGTTAAATGCTACTCTAAATGCCCATTTAGTGTTTAAATTTTGTTAAATATGTTTTAGTCATTTGGCATATTTTTTTCTTCTATAAGAAAATATAAAATTGAATAATTATCAGTATTTTCTTCTAGTTTAGAATAATTTGTTTTGAATCTTTATACTATTAGCATCCATTTAGTAATTTCCGTAATATTTTAAAACTTCTGATTTCTGTAATTATATCTGTACATGAAGCTATGAGACCAACATTGGTAATTTTTGAAAGCAAGCATCTTAGTTCACCATCAATTTTTGATAATTTATGACAATTCAGTTTCATTCTTTTCTGCTAAAAAAAAAAAAAAAAATAGAATTGAAGTCATGGTTTGTTATTAGGAATTCACTTTAAAGATTTTTAACTGAAATGACATTTTTTTTCTAAAATTTAAGCTGTGCAAGAACTAAATGTTTTAAATCTGTCCATTTCAAATAATTTTAGCAGAATCAATAAAAACTTAACAAAATATGATAAGTAATTTTAAGCAAAATGTTTACATGGAAAGAAAAACTGAGAAAAAAGAAAAATAAGTAAGGACAGAACTTTTTTTTAAAAGAGCTATTATACATTTTTTTTTTCTCATTTAAACAGTTGCTTCAGATATTCCAAAGAGAAAATTTTGCATTGTTTCTTGCATGATAATAGTCTTCATTTATTGATACCTAAGAATAGCGTAGTATTTAGCTTCATCTGTCATGCTTGTTATAGCATAAAATATATTTATAATAAACATATCTATAATACAAAATATATTTTTTCCACCTCCTACATGAATTCATTGAGCAACTTTAGTTTTCAGTAAAACATTAAGTATTTTTATTTACGAAATTTTTTTAATTAATTAAAGTGATTAATATGTGTGATTCAACTGTATTTCAGTTCAAAAATTTGAAAGGCATTTATATAAAAATTTTAACAGCTTTTATCTTTCTTTAAATTCCAGGATGCTGCCATCATAATTGTAAAAGTTGTTGAAACTTGTCGTGAGGTAATTATTTCATAATTTTTTCACTTTTATATGGTTAATTAATATGCTTTTGAACTTAGATTTGCTTCCTTCTAAAATTATATTTCCCCCCCTCTGAACTGATTTTCCCCTCTATGAAATGAATGGATAGAAGAGGGAGTGATCCATGAATGGCAGGTTAGCTGTCTATGGCTGTCAGCAGGACACTTCTTTGTTAATTTTCTTGCTAATTTTTCATTGTTTCTTTCATAGGCAAAATAAATGAATTGATAGATAAAATCCAATGGGGGTTGGGCTGCCATATGCAGGTAGGGGATACCCCCTAGTAATGTAGTGAAATTCTTTGGTTACATAAGTTACAGCAAACAAATTTTATTAATGTTTTTGTCATAATCCAAAACTACGAAATATTGATTGCAGCTATAAAATAAAATTTTAGGCATTTACATATAACTGGAAAGTTGTAATTTATTTTATGGGGAGAAATTTTCATTTAGTGATGAGCAATATAAATGTTATCGCTGCTTAGTATCACAGTCCATGAAGTATTATAAAAGATATATCATTTTCTACAGTTATAAAATTTATCCATCCCCTTTCAGAGTATTAATAAATTATGAACTTTTATGCATATTTGATTTTTGCTAATTTTATATAAGCATTTCTGTGTTTCTAGTTATTTAACTGATTCCCTGTTAAGATGTGTCTTATAAAAACAATAATTTAGAATAAAATGAAGGGATGAGGGTATCAGAGGTCAAGACTACCATCTTAACAACTTCCATAAATGATACCACTGATGGCATCAGAATAATTTCAATCTTTTGTAAGCATAAATAGATATTTGCATAATTGTTATGAGTGTTAAAAAAATATGCTTAGTGTATACAGTATTTAAAATCAAAGATTAAAAAAAGAATGAATCTAATGCCAAGGAAATTTGATTTTAAACTGATATTGTTACAATATATTTTATAAGAAAAAGCTCTGAAACCTCTTACAAAGTTATATTTTGTAGTTTTCACTATTATATTCTATTATTATGTCAGTTTCTTTTGTCAAACTAAAAATAGAATTGTACTTTTCAGTTTCAAATATTTTGTAGAGTTATGTTTGTCATATTAAAATATAATTTTGGAATGTTCTTTTATATATAGTGCTTGCCTCTCAATTCAGCCCATGGTTGGTGTCTTACTCCTTGTAGTGGAAATTTGCGCTGTTGGAAGAAAGACCTCTCATTCCATTTGTTAGGTTCTCCTGTGACTTTATATGCATGTTCTAAAGAAATAAATTGTGCTGCTGTGGTTAGTGATTTTTATTTTGACATTTTCACAAACTTATTCCTTCAAGATATGCATAATTAATGTTTATTGATCATTCAACTCCCTTTAATGTAACATTGAAGTTTTATCATGTACGTCATATGTTATGTATGTGACAACTATAGGTTTTTCGTTTGTTTTTAACATGTTATTTGTAAGAAGAATAATTTTTATATATTTTGAGAGTATATTTATATCATCTGAAAAATGAGTTCTAATGACTATCCTGTTGTCGAATGATTATAATTACTAAATTATGTTATTTGTGTGCTAAAATATTCTGATTTGTTGAATTGATATATACTTGATATTCTGATATATACTTGAACTCAGGACCTACTAATAGCTAAACAGGCATACTAAGTCATTTTATTTCTAAAAATTTTGTTTGGATCTACAGATTTGGGTACAGATTTGATGGGATTGAATAGTGCCAAATTTGCATTTAATGATATATTTTAAAACAGCCAAATCACTTTTTAATCTATATAATTTACCTGAAACAATTGTTTCTTACTGGAAGAAAATTATTTTTTACAATAGAATTAAGATTATATCTGTGAACTTTATAAATATTTATATAGTTCTCCTGTATGCCACATCCCAACCATCCAAAAATTTTAACTATTTAGAAATAATGGCAACAAGTTAAGAATACCCTAAATTTGAAGAGGTTTAGTGATCATTTACATGTATTGGAATTATTGCACCACAACTGAGCTAAATGACATTTTTTAGTTCACTAATTTAAAGGCTTTTCATAAAATTAGACAATTTTATTTGAATGGTTCTAGCTATTTTAATCTCACTACAGTGGGTGATCGGTTTACGAACATAATCCGTTCCATGACTATGTTCGTTAACCGATCATCGATTTACCATAGGTTTTTATGGGACTTCGATTAATTCGTCCTGGAGGCCCTAAAAAATAAATTAAAAGATATATATATTTATAATTTCTTAGTAAGTTTATTTTTTACCAAAATAATACAGTCTTGCTCATTAATCAATCATTTTTTTTTGGTTAAGGGGGTCGTTAAAGAACATGTCCAATGTTGATTGCTTTTCTCTTCTTCAGAATTTTCTGGAAGTGATTAATAGCATTGTCGTTGTAGAGATCCCCAACCCTATTGACATCAGCTTGGTTTGGGTGCCATTCTAAGACCGTTGCTCTGACATCCTCCCACTTCTATAAAAGATCTTTAATAGCAGATGTCGTCATTGGTCCTCTTTCGTTTTCTTCATTTTCAGAAGGAGATACATTTCGCTGGTGTTCTTCATTCAAGATTTCTTGGAGTTCTTCTGTTGTTAGCTCATCTTCATGTTCCATTATGAGCTCTTTAATGTCATCCTCGTTCACCTCCAATTCCAGATCTTAAGTAATTTTCCCAATTTCATTCATAATTTCAGGGGCATTATCTCCGTCTCCCTGAACACAAGATGGACACAGTTTTCGCCAAGCAGAAATCAACTGTCGTTGAGTGAGTTCTGACCACGCCTTTTGAATGAGTCGGATAGCTTCAAGAATGTCAAATTTTTCTTTCCAAAATGATTTTAATGTTATTGTTGAAGATAATTGGCATGCTTCGAAACAGTGCACAAGTCTACAATTTCTTGAAACCCACAATAACCTCCTAATCCATTTGCTGAATCAACGAAGTCGTATTTGGAGGTAGAAACTGAACTGTCAGCCAGGGAAAGTCTATCAGCAAATTATCTTCAAGGTCCTTTGGGTGTCCTGGTGCATTGTCCAATAGCAGCAGTGCTTTCAATGGCAAGTCATTGGTGTCAAGGTAGTCCTTGATGCTAGGAGCACAAACGTCAAACAGTCATTCTTTGAAAAGAACCTGCGGGACCCATGCCCTCTGATTTGATCTGCACATCACTGGCAGTCTTTTCTTGATTATGGAAATTTTTTGAATGCTCTAGGATTCTCAGAGTAATAAACGAGAAGTGGTTTAAGCTTCATATCACCAATAGCGATAGCTCCCAAAAGTAATGTCAATCGGTCTTTCATGGATTTATGCTCAGGAAAACTTTTCTCATCTTTTGTGATGTAGGTACGGTTTGGCATGTGCTTCCAAAACAAACCTGTTTCATCACAATTGAAAATTTGTTGTGGACAATACCCTTCTTTTTCAATGAATTCTTAAAATTTGAGATAGAACTTCTCAGCTTCTTCTTTATCTGCACTAGCAGACTCACCATGCATTACCACATGTTTAATGCCAGATCTCATTTTAAACCTTGCAAACCAGCCAGTGGTAGCCTTGAATTCTAACTTCTAGGATGACAAACCTGGAGTTTGTTCCTTCAACTTCTCAAAAATTTCTCTAGCCTTCTCTTGAATGATAGCCGTACTAGTTACATCTCTTTTCATTTCCCTTTCGTTTATCCAAACTAAAAGCAACCTCTCCATTTTTTCATGGATGGCACTTATTTGTTTCTCAGATGTGATTTTCGTTACTCCTTTAGCTGCTTGAGTCTTCTTCATGATATCTTTCTTAGCTAAGATTGTGCCTACTGTAGACCTGTTCAAGCCATATTGCCTAGCAACATCAGGTATCTTCTGCCCACTCTCTACATTGGCTATAATCTCTTGCTTGGTTTATATGGTGAGCACAGTTCTTGACACTCCACTTTTTTTAGGCCTCATATTATTGCCAGATTTTCTAATATTTTTATTTTTACTTTAATTTATTTTTTTATTAGGGGTTCAAAAATTCAGAAGGGCAAAAACCAACTAGTGTACATAAAGGTTACGTGTACAATTCACAAAGTTTCGACGCAAACTACGCAGTATGTGACCATGTCGAGTGCTCCGAGCTCTGACGAGAGGTTGTGACGAAATATATGATGTAGCGAGCAGCGCCCGACCGTTTTTAAAATTCGACTAGATGGAACTTTGTCATGTAAGCATGGCTCTTAGATTAGTGGCAATTTGTAGACCCCCTTTAAGGGTTATACATACATGTAAAATAAATGTTTATAACTAAAATTGTGTTGTTTGTAGACCTCTTGATTAGAATTATTAGATAAACTCACTGAACCAACCCTTGGTTGATCTTGGACTACTAGAAATTGTTTTCGACCTTTTGTCACAGAGGTGTTCGGTAGAATTCGTTTTAGTTCGTTATCTGAACATATGTTCGTTGTCCGAACACAAAAATCTTTCGTGAAAGTGTTCGTTATCCAAATTGTTCGCAGTCCGAACTGTTCGTTCACCGATCACCCACTGTACTATCAAATGATAGATGTTTTCACTAATATACTATATTGTAATATTTATTAATATACATGTTATTCATGCCAAATTACTTGTTTAGAACCACTACAAGATGTTATTTTCCGAAAGTGACTTTTTCTACTTGATCCTTTAAAAAAATTTTTAGTTATATATTGCAAAATTTTTGGAACAGCTTCCCGATTGCCCCGGTTTCTCGCCAAGCCAATTTTTTTGTGCCAACCTTGGCACCATTGTTGTTTACCCCAGCCCTCCACACGGCAAGTGAGTGGGACTGGTTCTTAAACCCCGCCCCTTCGCACTATACTCGTCTGATAACAAAGCTAATTTATTAAACTTTTGCAGTTAAATAAAAGTGCAAAGAAATTTATTAATGAATAAAACTTACTTGTAAATATCCGATGAAGATTTTAAAAAATAATATTGAAGTTTATTATTTATAAAAACGTTGTCGTTCTTGAAAAAAAGCATGCTTACTGCCGATTTTGCAATCCGACTTATACAGTCTGACTAATGCAGCTTGATATTTAGAAGCAATACTGCTAATGGGCAACATAACTATTAAGTTTAATTTAATAAAGTTAAAAATAATTAAGAAAATTTTTCAAAGTAAAAATAATTTTCTAAAAGAATATTCAATTGACAAACTTAATCACTACAAATGAAGTAAAAATAAATTCAAATTTACCAATCTAATTCAATCTATGTTAATTTAATATAAATATATTAAGCAAAAATAAAATATATAAACCAAAAAAAATCAGATTAAAATATCATACAAATTACTCACGTGGAAAAGATCTGTGCAATCTATTTCAAAATTTAATGTAAATATATTATACTAGCGACCCGTCCCGACTTTGTCCGGGTTGAACAAAATATTATACCAATAAATTTCCAGTTCATAGCCAATAAATTGTAAATCTTTTTTTACCTTAATAATAACCTAAATAATACCTTAAATTAATTTTATGTTATTTAATAATTGAAATAAATTTTTTAAAAGAAAACGGCTAGGTTCGAACCGCTAGCGTCAGAACAGAAGCCCACCGTGTTAGCACCACGATAAGGATCGTTGAAATCTTCGGAACAAAAAGCGATAGAAGACAGTAGCGGTAACAATGGAGATTGTTAGGATTAAGCCCCTAACTTTATTTCTACTGATTAGATATGCATAATATATAGCCTATGTCCATCTGGAATACTGTACCTTTCAAACAGTGAAAGAATTTTTCAAATAGGTACAGTGGTTCTGAAGATTACCCTCCACGTACAAAATCGCTCTCTCTTTATATATAAGTATAGATAGCACCACGCTAAGGATGGTTGAAGACTTCGGCACAAAAAGCGGTAGAGGACAGTAGCGGTAACAATGGAGATTGTTAGGATTAAGCCCCTAACTTTATTTCTACTGATTAGATATGCATAATATATAGCCTATGTCCATCTAGAATACTGTACCTTTCAAACAGTGAAAGAATTTTTCAAATAGGTACAGTGGTTCTGAAGATTACCCTCCACGTACAAAATCGCTCTCTCTTTATATATAAGTATAGATAGCACCACGCTAAGGATGGCTGAAGACTTCGGCACAAAACGCGGTAGAAGACAGTAGCGGTAACAATGGAAATTGTTAGGATTAAGCTCCTAACTTTATTTCTACTGATTAGATATGCATAATATATAGCCTATGTCCATCTGGAATACTGTACCTTTCAAACAGTGAAAGAATTTTTCAAATAGGTACAGTGGTTCTGAAGATTACCCTCCACTTACAAAATCTCTCTCTCTCTTTATATATAAGTATAGATAGCACCACGCTAAGGATGGTTGAAGACTTCGGCACAAAAACCGGTAGAGGACAGTAGCGGTAACAATGGAGATTGTTAGGATTAAGCCCCTAACTTTATTTCTACTGATTAGATATGCATAATATATAGCCTATGTCCATCTGGAATACTGTATCTTTCAAACAGTGAAAGAACTTTTCAAATAGGTACAGTGGTTCTGAAGATTACCCTCCACGTACAAAATCGCTCTCTCTCTTTATATATAAGTATAGATTTGAATATAGCAAGCTATTTATATATGTATAAATAAGCTATGTCTAAGTATATTTAGCTTAAATAAAATATAAAAACTCTAAAAATGAGGTTAGAAAATCGTATAGTCACCAGCACATGTTAATCCAATGATGATAATCCAGAATAGCCAATAATCCAATTGCACTGACTTTCAAGTAAAAGAAATCTGAACTGACTTTTGACCTTCTGAACTGGCTAGCTTACTATTACAGCAACCCTTGTGACGTACCTCGTTGAGGCGGGTTTTCCGAGCTGAGGGAAAAATCGTGCCTCAAGGATGGCGAGAAACCAGGTCAATAAGGAATCTTAGCCAAATTTTTTAAAGTGTTACCCAGTATTAATTCTATATAAAAATGTTATGACTGTGCTAGTTTGTTATCTTTAATAGTAAATATCTATGCATTTTAGATACTTCTAAATGTTATTGCTGATGTATCTACTTGGTCAGAATGGGACATTCAAGTTCAGGATCAAACAGTCCACTTGGAACTTCCTGATAATCCATCATTGCATGGAGATGCTTACATGCAGTGTGATCAGTTAGTATTGACATCGTCAATGCTTAAAGCAGATCCTGAAGTTCAGATGTTCAGGTAAAATATTTTTAGTTTTTATTGTTATAATCCAGTATATTAAACATTTGTTAGTAAAAGAATAGCTTTCTTTGTAACTATTTTTAGTAACAATGTATAAATGGTTTTTAAATTTTTTCTTACATTTCTCTTTTAAAGATGTTGTTGAATTTTAATCTCATCAATAGCAGTTATGATAGTGTGTAATATATTTTTGTATTTTGAATGAATGAATCTAGATTAGGAGACATTCAAATCTTGGTAAAATACTCATTTTATGAAGTAGGAAGATTTAAGGAGGGTTGTTGAGTGTATATTTATAGAAAAATAGGTTTAATACTTTGAGAAGGTAAGTGATATAATTTTCTGATGCTAAGTGGTCATGAATTTTTTAGGGATGTGGAGGTAAAGTTTAGGTAAGAGTTGGCAAAAGGAAAATTCAAAATTTTTTTTCTTTTGAACTGAATCATTTTATACTATCACATCTAGAGACTTTTCAAGATAGTCTGAATCTAGATATTAATGGAGCAAATGGTAATGCATGAATCTAAATTACAGTATAAAAGTTAATTTGTTACTTATTAAAAATCCTATCATAATATATTTCTGTTGGCTTTATACATGAAAAGCTTATTTAACCATCATTTTTGAGTATCTATTAGTGATAGAGAAAGAAAAACTAAAATTAATTTGTCAGATCTTTTTCAGATATTACTTCTAATAACAATTGTTATTGCATATCCTAAATATATAGAAATCTTAAATCAAAATAACACTGTATTAATTGTTCAAATTGCTAGTTTCAGATTATTCTGTTCATTTGATTAGTATTGCTTAGATCAGTTTTTACAGGTTTGGAAATCTAGAAAGTAATGGTACTGGTTGGATATTGTTATGGAGCGCCAAGTACTTAGACTGGACACTTTATATTGCACAGCCGATTGATAATGATGCAGGTAAGAATGTATATCTTTAGGGTAGAGGAACTGTTATGTTAAATATTTTGGTGTAACTTAACTGAGCCAGATTTCTGATAAACTTATAATGTAGATAATTTTCTATCATATTCTATTAGCTTTTGTGTTTAAATGAAAAAAAATTATTTTGCTATTTGCATAAAAATCATCATTCATTGCCTAATTGAGAGTTTACCTCTTAATACATGCTTTTTTTTTTCTAAAAACAACATGAAAAGAAACAGTTTTTTAAATTTTGATTTGTAGAAATCTTTATTTGAATATATTTGTACAATACTTACATGGGGACAAAAAATATTTATCCTCAAACATGAATTTTATTCTTCAATATAGTATTGGCACAATAACTACAGTGGTTTTAAGAACAAAAAATTAGAAATTTTCAACTTGTAAATTTTGAAGCAAGGTACAGCACATATCCAATATTATTTGATTCAAAAAGGAATTCTACTAGAGTGAATGCAAGTTTACATGTGTTTGCTACTATTGTCCTCTCAAAATTAATTCAAGTGTGCTTGTTAAGTGTTAATATAATGGGTATTTGGGTCAAGATTTTGCTTTGTTTTAATTGCTAATTACTATATTAAATAAACTATCAAGACTTTTGTTATTTATTTCACATTTGTATTCATTAAAAATTCAGTTGAAGTGTTATTAGTATCATCTTTAAATATATGGGGTTAAGATTTCAGCTGCACTAAGTTTTTTCCAGTAATTAGAAATCACAAAAGCTCTTGTTTTGGTCCTATTTTTTTACCTTCGGTCCTTAAAAATTCTTTTTCACATTAAGTATTTTTTAAATATAGATATATATATATATTGGTAAATTTGAACCAGCTATATCAGTAAGGTAAAAATGAAGTGGAAAGTAGTCTAAGTTGAATAGCATTTTTCCCTTATGTAAACACAGAGGAAATGTTATAATTGGAATACATGTATTAAAGTTCCTATAAGACAGATTATATGAAACACAAAACTGAGCATGCCATGTGTGTTCTAATCAACTGGGAAACAGAATTTTTAACTTCCTGAACTTATCAACAGTCAGATAATTGTATCCATATTTCACAGATACACATACTTTGTCTTTTACCATATACTCTATCTTTTGTCATATACTCTACTGACTTATATGACAAAAAATCAGTCATATGAGTCAGTAGAGAACCTTTTCATCCTATTTGGAAGAGTAGCCTGTAGTGAGGAGGAATGGCTTTGGGATCTTTTGCCTTAATTTTATTATATGTATTAAGACATGAACATTCACCCGAGATATTACTCTCAACAGATAGCATTAAGGATGTTTATGTGTCATGAAAAGTATGTGTGACACTTTTTTTAATGAAAACTTTCATTTAGTATTGTGTTATCAAAAAGTAGTTTTGAGTATTATTTAAAAACTGATCTAGGCAGGAAGAATAAAAAGTTATTAAATATTTTTGTTTTGATTGAATCAATAGTTTTTATGTTTTGTTTCTCTAGATGATGATGGGGATGATGAAAGATGTCTTCTAACTACCATCTGGGGCCTTGAGCTGAACCACCCTCATAAGTACAATATACCAGAACTGCTTTGTAGCAAACTCTCAAATCTATCTGAAGCAATTCATTATAGCCAGTTGAAACTCCGTCCATTTCAATCATTGATGCGCACTTCTTCCATGAATACTCCACATTTTCCTACCATACACTCTGCTCTAAATGATCTCCCTCGAAAACCATGTGTTCTTCTTCAGCATGAGAAGAAAGAGCAGTCAACTGTGTCACATAATAAAGTATTAGCTGTGAAGCCAGTGTCTGTTCAGAAGCCACTTACTTCAAAAAATATATCAGGATTTTCTTTGACATTGTACCCTCTGAAAAAAGTGTCTAAATCTATTTTTATGAGTGACTCAGTTACTGGTGATGAAAAGAGGAAGTCAAGACGTAGACAGAAGTTTAGAAGTGATTCAATAAGTGCTAATTTTCCAAGGATAAAAGTAAGTTATATCTAAATTATTTTTGTCTTACAAATTCCATAATTCCTCAATCCAAGAACTTTCATCTTTTACTGTACCTTCTTTTATCTATATTTTCTTTGGTACTGATAGATTCTGAAAGTTTTATTGTAGTTTGCATGCACAACATTGCACAAGTTGATTCTTTATTCATTTAGCAAAATAAACTAATTTTAGAATATAATGATTGAATACATAGTTTGTAAAAATCTAGAAAGGAATTGGAAAAAAGCATGAAACTAATATGGATGTAAATATGAGGGGAGGGATGTAACAGAATTATTGTTCAAAGTAAAATTTGTGGTGTCTTGATGCATGCCTGATGTTAATTGATAATATTAAAAATATGAAATGATTCATCATATTTTCTTTTAAATAATTAATATTAAAAAAAATTACTAACAAAGGAATGACAAGAGGGACAACTGAAATATGATTTGTATTATATTTTACATTTACAGTTTACCAGTTTTACTGAAATGTTCTGTTATTCATAAGTGTAATTATATTACAGCAGTTGGATCTAGAGAATAGACGGTCTTCTTCACTTTCTACACCCATTCGAAAGAAGCCTCCAGAGCTTACAATTACTCAGCCAGACGAAGACCCTAAACCACCGAAAAGGTCTTCTAGTCATTCTTTTCTTGGTGTCTTTTTTCAAAGACGACGCTCATCAGATGCCTCAAAGGGAAGTAGAAGTCCATCACCTTGTAGGAACTCACCCTCAATATCAGACAAAAGGAGTAAATTTTCTTTTGAAAAGACATCGTCAATGTCTAGTCAAGAAGATCTTTTCAATAATTTGAGTCCTAATGCAAATGCAAATGAATCAGATGTGAGTGATGTTGAGAAAAGTTACTTAAAAATTAACCATTGTGTTGAAAGTAAGAATATCACCTTTTTTATTATTATTTTGAAATTTGCAAAACATGAAGTGTTATTAATATTTATTAAATTGAATTTTTAATATTTTAAAGTCAGTGATGTATATTTACAAAATGCAAATGTTGCTAATTCTTTTTTTTCCTTGTACTTATTTTATATCTAAATTTTAATGACATAAATAGGACTTCAGAAACTCAAGTGTATCCTCTGCATTAGATTTTTTTTAACCTAAAAGACATGGAAGGTCATATAAAATTTGAATGTTATTAACTTTCAGATACAAATTAAAATAGCAAACTTTTAAAAAAATAAACTATGATTTATCATTCATAAATGTATGTTTTTAGTAAGTCAGATCTTCAGTTATCTGTTTTATGATAACTGTTCTGTCATATTTATTTTGAACTCTGTAGCAACATTTTCAAGCACTGATGGTATTCATTAATTCTGTAAAAATATCAATATTTTATTATTGAAGCAGACACCATTTTATTTTTAAGCTATGCAACCAATTTTATATATTTTTTATTTCAAATGCAGCAAATCCAGTGGCTGAGAAAATATGCAGATAAGCAAAATGAAATGCAACAAAATGTGACAATAAAATATGTGCTCTTACATCTGCTCATAAAATTGTCTTTTTTTTTTTTTTAAACTGGTATTTTTAGTATTAAAAGTATAGCTTTAAATCCTGTTATCTATTTCAACATTTTACTTTCACCTTTTCTTAGCGTTTAAATTAATCCTGTGATATAATTGTTAATTGCATATGATGTTATAGCATATTATAATGAAACCTTTTTCTAAATATAGGTGATTATGAATCACTAGGAGAATATTCAATATCTGCTGTTTTGCAGGAGGTAAAGACTTCTTGTTTAATCTCTGTCTTGTTTTTGTAGATATAGAATATAATTGTCCATTTTTTAATTATACCTGTATTAAAGATAATTTTTTTTACATATTTACAATTTATGAATCATATAAATTATATTATACTTTTTATTTATTTATTTATTTTTTTCATTTCTGATTTCATTGTAGCTGCAGACTTTTATCTGCTGATCTCTTTTAAGATAACTGCAAGACTTCCAATATCTTTTGCATTAAAATATAACACATTAAATTTAAATTTTATCTGTGCTTTAAATAAAACTCAGCTTTGTGTTCATGTTTATCAATACAATTTATTATATTTAAATGCATTTTTAAACATGTTTATTTTGTTGAGAGATAGAAAAGTCTTGTTTAATTATCTTAATGTCCAATTTTTTATTTATATAGAGTATTTGAAATTTTTTTACAATCTTTTATTATGAAGTATACATCATTCATAAATGCACTTCTCTTTTAGTCTTTATAAATATGTTATTTATATTCATTTTTATTTATATTTGTCATGTAGAAACTCAAAACTTCATTGTTAGATATGAATGCTTCAGAAGATGACCAAAAGAGAGTCAGTGGTGGTTGGGTGTAAGTTCTGAGCATTACATTTTTAACTTGACTTATTTTAAATGTTTCTTTTTTCTGATATTGGAATTAATTACAGTTGCATCGTGCTCACATGGAAAACCTGAAATCACCTTAATATGCACATGGGAGTTATTTCCCTAAGTGAGTTAACCTTACAATTAAGGGTAATTGGCTTAGCAACTTAGGATGATTCCCTGACACAACAATCTATGAAAGGTGTATTTATAATATTAAAGAGGAGTCAGTGATGGGAAAAGTGTGTTTAAAATTGAAGATGTTTGAATCATAGAGTGAAAATTATATTTGGTGTGTACGAATTGATAACTGAATATCTATATCCAAACGTCATACAATTGCTGATAAGCTGCTGACATTTGGCACTGGAATTGCAGTTTCGAGACCTACAGTTAGCATAGATATACTTGTAGCCTTTCAGAATAGACTTTGTTGGTCACAGTCTGTTTAGTTCTCATATGGTAAAAGATGATCTATTGTGCTGAAGAAACTTATCAATGAGCTTGAGCCCTAAAACTCTTTAATTTTATGTTTTTTTGTTTTTTTTTATAAATGTATGGAACAGTGAAGTTTTTCCCCCAAAATTATTGTGTAGTAATGAGAAATGGCAGTGAATCATATGAAAAGATATAACTTTTTTTATTGTGTATCAGGATCACTGTTTTCACATAGACTGCTTGTAAATGAAACTTTGTGTCTGCTCTCAAAATCCTTATGCACTTGTTATGTGCTTTTTGGGGGGTTTTCTTCGCTATATTTAATCTACTGTTTCACAGTAAGTACTGAATTTACATACAGCCCATCCTCACCCAATTCATTTTGCGAGACAGATTTCTTACATCTTTTCAAAACAGTAGTGGAGAGTTGAATGTACTCGAATAAAAGGTGACTGGGCAATTGCTGAGTGACTAGGGCACTGGCATTTGATCTACAGCCTGTGGGTTTGAGTCCCACTGTTGGCATGGATGTTTGTAGCTGTTCAGAATTTGCTTTAAACTGTAGGTTCTGGTCTAATTAGCCCTTTTGTGGCAAGAACTGACCACAACACTCTCAACCAACCAACCATAATAAAAGACACAAAGAAGCATGACCTCAACTTTTTGAACATTCATAGATGTATCTTTAATTTTTATGCTAGCAAATTCAAAGATGAGAGATGACATATTTGAAGGATATAAAAAAGCAAGGTCATAATATTTTGAGCAGAGGCAAAGAGTTTTGCTTGAGAATCTTTTGAAAGGAATAATTTGACTTAACACACACACACACAAATATATATATATACAGGGTGAATCTGAACAAGTGAGCAAAACTTTACGGGGTGATAGAATGCAGCTATACAAGCAATATTCGTCATAGAATGTATGGTCGGAACTCAAATGGTGAGAAGTTAAAAGGTAGTTTTACACTGTCACATTTAAAGAATTAACACAAGAATGAGAGGCGATACTGAAGAAAACATTTTTTTGACAGGAATGTAATTGATTTACATGGTCAAGAAAAGTGCTCAAAAGAGCTTCCGCCAGCTTTAATGCAGGCTTCACACTTGCGGGATAAGGACTGACACAGTTTTGCGAAGACACCAGGCATTTCCTGAATATCGCCAGCAAAAACGGCGATCCTGGCAACAAGTTCCATATTGGTTTCAATGGGGTACTCGTAGATTAGGTTTTTCATATGTCCCCACAGGAAAATGTCCAAACACGAGAGATCCGGCGATCTTGGTGGCCAAGCTATGGTACCACCTCGACCAATCCATCGCCCTGGGAATGTTGCATCTAAATTGTTCCGCACATCCAACCTGAAGCGTGTAGGCGTACCGTCATGCTAAAACCACATTCTCGACCTGATTGGGGTTGGAATTAGACGCAGCAGCTCCGGCAACACCTCTCGTAGCAATGGGTGATATGATTCGTCGTCCAGACGATGTGGCAGGAGGTATGGGCCAACCAAATGGTCATGGAGGACCCTTGCCCAAACATTTGCGGAAAACCGCCGCTGGAACGAATGAGGACGTGTGGCATGCGGATACCATTTACAGCGCCACCTAGCGCCTCGCTATTCGCGTTCTGCCCATACTTTCTATGATGAATATTGCTCGTGTAGATGCTTTCTATCACCCCGTAAAGTTTTGCCCACTTGTTCAGATTCACCCTGTATATATACATACACAGGGCTCGATTTGAGGCGGAACAGACTGGGACGGCGTTCCGGTACCTCTCTTTAGGAAAAAAATTACAATAGTTAAAAACATTTATTTAATCACTTAATTACTTTGTTAGTGAGTGGGCCTGGCCTATTATATATATATTAATTATACTTACACACACACACACATATATATATATATGCTATATATATATATATATATATATATATATATATATATATATATATATATAATTTGGAATACCCCCACACACCCCGGAAGGTTACAGTTCCAGCAGTTCTATTTCTAGAAATCAAGCACTATATATACATGTGTGTGCATTAGTTTATGTATATATAAATATCTGTATTAAGGATGTGATACATTTTGCACTATTTAACTGCCAATTCACTTTTTTTTTTTTTTTTTTTTATAATTTAGTAAGCATTTATATTCATAATCAAAGATGAGAATATTATTCAAAGAAATTACTTATTATTTACCACAATAATTGTTATATACTATTTTATTTTAGTTTCAAAGAAATGCATAAAGACATTTCTGTGTTCAAGAAGATGAGTTTCTTTGATTCATGTGTAGTTATTGGGTAAGTTAAGATATTTTTGCTTTTTTTTTTCATATTAAAATGTTTAACAAAAATCTAAGGGAAGAAATTAAGCTCTCAGGGTAAAAGGGAAGTTCAAAATAGACAATTCTTCCCTAAGGTAGAGGGAGATATTAAATATATAGAGTAGTGGTCTGTGAAAGTATCAGGCTTATGTTACTCATATTAAATGTGAGTAAAGCTGATTTGAAGTTGCAAATTTCCTGAGGGAATTAACAAATATGTAAAAAAATTGATTCAAGAAAAAATTTCATATTGCTATTCTTCATCTTTTACATTGTTGTAATCACCCTGAACAGATTAGCTGTCAAAATCAAGATTAATATATCATGGAGATTGTTGTAACCAGAAAGGAATAGCTCTTCAAAGGATATGCAAAATTTTATACCTGTATTTACAGAATGAGGGATTATTTTTAGTAGAAACTTATTAGCCAAAATAAACAAGATTTAAATTCTGTTTCCTGTGTAGAATTCTGAATTGAATCTTGCCAGTAGGTCTTTTGCCATTTAGAAGTGATGGCTTACTTTTAAAATGGATGGTGCATTTGAAAAATATGATATTTTTACCATTGATTGTTATGTTACATTCATTTCTTTTTATATTTAGTCATTAGATTTTTACCCTAATTTTTATGTAATCTATAAATACAAATAAAATCTGATTTATTATTGTCAAGTTATTCTGTTTAAAATTAATCTGAATGTATCTGTATATCTAATTTGTGTATGTTTTTCAGTAAAATCTTAGAAATTTTAAGAATACTAGAGTTGAAATAATTGTTTTGAACATTTTTTTTAATGTAGGTAGAAATATAAGTGGTACTATTTTATTGATTTGGTTAGTTTTATGCATTAGTTTGTTATAATAATGGAAGATGGTAAATGAATAATCTAAGGAATTTAGGAAATATTTTATTTAAATAAATTCGTAGATATGTTCTTAGAAAAAGAATGCTAAATAGAGATTTGTTTCTCCAACTTTCATTCAAATTCAATGTGTCAAGTTTTCATCTTTTTGTATAATAGTATATTTATAACTAATAATTTTCTACATTTTAATTATATTAATTTTTTTTAGCTACTTGTGTAAAGGCAATATAGCATCACCTCTCCAGATTGTTTGGAGAACTCTTTGTAATCCTCTGACTCGCTTCATGTATGATGACACTGTGAAAGTAATCCTAATTTTGCATTTCTTGTGATTTCCTCTTTCAGTGCTCAATGCAAGCAATTAAAATTTTCCTATTCTTACTTTGTTAATATCATTCACTTTGACTGTCTTAGTTATTCTAGTGTTAAATTGATTTAGTTGTGGTTGAGTTGTTAGTCACAACTTGTTCTAACATGCAAATTAATCTAAACATGCAAACTGTATGTTTAGATTTTAAATTTAATAGGAGTATAATATTAATTTTAGTTTAGCCTATTTGCAGTATATTCTGTGTAACTTTTTAAACTGAATTATAATAAATTATATGCAGCTCATGAGCATAAGAGAGATTTGACTAAATGTTTATTTCAATTAATTTAATGATAAAAATGTAAAGAGAATAACATTGTTTTATATTTTTATTGATTTTATACTTAAAAATGGCTTTCGTACATTAAGGTTTTTGTTGTTTATTCCGTGATAAGATTTAGATCTAGTTATGTTAAATATGTTAGAAAGAAATTTTATCAAAGATGTTGCTTGAAAGGCCTCTATACATATAATATCATTAAAAATGTTCACCATGAAATTTGGATTTGTATGCAATACATTTTATTACAGAATTTTAAAGTTCATTCCTGTGTTACATATGAATTGAAATGCACATTTATATAAAATTTTTAATAATATAAGACATTTAACGTTTTATTTTTGCTGTAGTTCCTAATATTTTCCCTGCCTTTATCTAAATCACATTTATGACACAGCTTAAAGTCAAAGAACTAAAACAGACAGATTGTAAAAATCTAGTCTTATTGTTTCATTTTTAACCTATTTAAGTGCTATCTTATAAACTGCTTCATAATGCCTCATGCAACTTTCACCTAGATGTGTTAAGACTGAACTAGTTTATGATAACTTGGAAGTTATATATTAGCAGCATTGAAAATGAATGATAGCATATGCTGTTTCTACAACATTGGTTGTAAATAGAATTTTTTTTTATTGTTAGTAATTTAATTCATCTACAATAACTCCTTTTGTTTAACTCAGGGGGTTTGTTTTAAACCTTACCCCATAAAACTTAAAAGCACCCAAATAATTGAATAAGAATTATGTAGAATACTTTATGAAAGTTTTATTTATTTTTTTATTTACTGCTACAAAATTATTTGTAAAAATAGAATAGTATCAACTATTTTGGTCTCTGTTTTCTGCTTTTTAGATTTCTTAAGCTACTATTTTCTTGTTTTCCTGCTTTTGACAGCCCTATATTTGTCACTTAAGAATCCATCACCAGTGGCATAGCGAGCATAACTGGTGCCCAGGGCATGATACCTTTGTGGTGCCCCCACCCCGATAAACATATAATATCACAATATATGGACCTTATATTGGCACTCCCCTGAAAAAATATAATATATAGACCTTAGTAATATAATATATAGACCTTATATTGGCACCCCTCTATGAGTGGCGCCCGGGGCATGATAGAACCCCTTGTCTCTCCCCCCCCCCCCTCGCTACGCCGCTGTCCATCACAACTTTAAAGTATTATATTATCTTTTTTTATAATGTGATCTTTGTTGTGTATTTCAATGTTTTTGTTTAAACTCTTATTCTTCAGATTTAAAATAGTGGTTTTTGTTTTTTTGTCATTCTGCTTTCTTTTGTGTTTTTTACTATATGGTTAAAAACAATAATTCTAATAAATTATAAATATTCTGCATTTTATGTTATTTTCTTGGTTAGCAATTTTTGGCTTTTATTAACTTGTTTAATTCGTCAGAAATGTAAAATAAATGTTTATTTTATTATCTAGAAGATAACAGTTTTGAATGAATATCCAAATGGTCAGAAATTGAGTAAGTTCATTTTGTATGTATTTTATAAACATTCATGGGTTTGTAATGTTATGTTTATGAGTAATGAATACTATAAAATCTGGTGTGTATATCAAAAACTTATGATGAATGAAGAAGTCAATAAATCAAATTTTGAAACACCTTTAGTTAATGTGAGGAATGATGGGAAATACCTGAAGATATTAATTGGAAATTTTTGGATAGTATGTCAAGGTAGTATTGACATTGTTTAACGTGTAATGAAACATATTAAAAAAAAACAAAAAAAACTGAATCCTTTTGCCAGTATAGTGTGAGCACAGTATTTATTTTTCTGTGTTTACTTAGAAATTCTTTCTTAAAAGGCTTTAATCCTTATAATGCACAACTTAATGTGCGCTGTTGTTACATATAAATGCATGCTAGTGAGCTGTGATGGCCAATTTAAAATAGACTGAAGACCAGCATGTATAAAAGGTTAGCTTCATAGGGCTAAACTTGTAACATTTTTTATAAATGGTATCTGAAATGCTGTATAAAGTACATATTATGAATTGATTATTACTTTATTCAGATGTTATTGATTATGCCTGTATAATTTGTAAAAAGGCAAATCTTTTTTAAATGATTTTAATTTTTATTCTAATGTGTGAATTTTGCAATTTATCAGAATTTCTAACAAGATATTTGAATTCTGTTTCCATCTCTAAAAAAGATATTCTAAGAGTATCTCGGAAGGTCGAATTTGTTAATTTCTTTCTGGAGTTTGTTTTGTTGTCAGTTTTTTATAGGAAAGGTTGCCTCATATTATACTGTCTACCAAATATGGCACAAAGTACTGAAGAGAAATCATTGTGGGAGAAGAAGTAGAATTTTTTTTTTCAAGAGGAAATTCACTTTTGCATTTCTAATTGTGAAAAAGGCAAGTAATGTAAGGGAAGATTTAATTAGGGATGAATGTTTGTTATGGTAATAGAGGAATGCAAAAAAAATCTAGGAAGCTCTAAATCTTATTTTCTCTTAATGTAATTGGGAATGAATTGACATCATTTAGTAAACAAACAACAGTGACTCTAACAATTGGAATGGTAATATTAATTTACTAAAATTAAAGTAATGCATGGGCAGTAATACAAATAGAATGAAGGCCATATCTGGCCATCAGGGTATGATTTGGACATCATGTTATAATTGTTAACACCATTATACATACTTTACAACGTGATGTCATCTTTTCTTGCTATATACTAAATTTTAGACAAGAGTTGTAATTAGTAATCTTAAATGTGGAAGAATTTTGTTTTGTTTTTGGTTGTTTAACTGCATATGTATGTTTTGTCTTAACCCTTTGGTGGAAACATGATTATTTTCCCGCTTAGTGGGAACATCTTCCTGGAAGGCAGATATAGATGGAATATCTCTTCCCAGGTACTCCTAATTAGAAATTCAGAGGGTATTTGTGGTGTATTACATTTCATGGTAGCCACAATCGTCAAACCTCCTTAATTCTTGACCAGCATCTATTAAACAGAACCAATTATCACAGGTTATATTATGGTTCGTTTTGTAGAGGCATTAGTTAGCCGAATTGGGTTGGGATTTTTAATTTTTGCTCTGATTAATCTAATTTTTACCTGAACCATAGAAGACGTGTTACAAATCACCCTTCCAAACTGAAGACAAGATGTTGACTGAAGCATATGTAGATTCACAGTACCCAAGATGGGTGAGGGACCCAGCGTTGAATAAAGAAACCATAGCTGTCTGAGGCAGATGTTCCCATCCCACTGAAGGGTTAATTAAAACAACAATATTGCTTTGTAATTATTATTTGATTAATTTTAGTTCATATGTACAACGAATCTGTGGGTTTATTGAGGAAAGAAATGCAGGATTTTTGCGTTCTTCAGACTCAGAAAATTGAGGGAAATCAGTATATTCTTGGTTTACATTCAGTGAAGGATGAAGTTTGTCCTCCTGCCAAGGAAATTTCACGTGGTGCTGTAAGTTTACTTTTGTTTCCTTTCCTTAGGAAGAAACTCAATGGAATAAATAATATATTAAGTAAAATTTAAGTAGAATTTAATGTTTTAGTAAATGTATATTAAAATACAAGATTTTTTTGTATTTTTATTTCATTCTTTTGCAGTTTTTTTTCTTTTATTTCATGAGAGTTAGTTTTGTTTTCTATCACAAATTTATTGTTTGATTCTTTTATTTTGTAAATTTTTTCGCTTGTATGTTTGTTGAAAAAAGTCAGTTACTACTCTCTGCTAAAAGTTTTTTATTTTAAAACTGATAATTTTAAACTGTACAGTAATGATTATTATATCTAATTTAATTCTCTATAATACTCTGAACCTTATTTTGTAAGAAAATTTTTCTCAAGTTTACATTAGATACCAGAATTCCTCTCATATGCATACAATATTTTTCTTGTTTCTTACTTGTATTTTGTAGTTGTTTGTCAGTGTGTAGTGAATTCTGAATATGAATTTGAAAAAGCAAAACCAAAAGACAGGAGTCTGTGAATGATGCTTTATTAATTTTTTACTATCAATACTCCTATTTTTACTATTTTTCTCCAGTCCTTAATGTAAAATTCTCATTCATGCTTTTTGCTTTGATTTCTAATTTCAATTAGCTAAATCTCTAAAATTTCTCAATTTCTGTGAAAAGGCATCAAACACATTAATTTTGTTCAGACTGTGTTGTTCTGTATTGAGGGTTACAAATGTGTTCAAAATGCTGATTTCTGTCACTTGTATTTACAGAACTATTTTCTCCTATTTGAAAAACTATGCTTTCTTTTGCAGGTTATTGCCAGTGGTTGGGTGCTAGAATCCAATGCTGAAGAATCTTCTACTCAGATTTCATACCTTGTACAGGTTAGTTGTTTTCTTTTGTACAAACTGTGAATGTACAAGGTGCAACCAATAATTTCCAGGACTGTTCTAATGACTCAAGAAAATATTGCATGAAATACATACCAATTTTATATGTTTCAAAGTAACTCCCACCTGCCGTACTGCTCTTCTGTGCTCGGCTGTATAAGTTTCGGAAACAACTTTTTAAGTCCTCTTTCAGAATGCTCTTTAATGTGGATGTCACGTTTTTTTGATGGCTTCAGCATCCTCAAATCTTGTTCCCATCAGCAATTCTTTCAGTTTTGGAAACAAGAAAAAGTCTGCCTGTGCTAAGTTTGGAGAGTATGGAGGATGCTGCATCTTCAAGACCTCATGCTGGGCCAATTTGCTGAAGGGAACAAGATTTGAGGATGTCGAAGCCATTAAGAAAATGGTGACGTTCACATTAAAGAGCATTCCAAAAGAGAACTTTAAAAGTTGTTTCCAAAAGTTATATAGCCGAGCACAGAAGTGTATTATGGCAGGTGGGAGTTACTTTGAAACATATTAAATCAGTAGTATGTATTTCATGAAATATTTTCTGGAGTTATTAGATCAGTCCTGGAAATTAATGGCCACACCTTGTATTTTATTTTTTCAACTTTTTGTTTTAACTTAAGGAAAACAAAAGTATCTGGAGAACTTTTTCTTTCTGAACATTTTGTGTTTGTGAAGGTTTGTAATCAAGAACTTGATAACTTCCTATGATTTTGTGGTCATGAATGGAATCGGAGAATTACCAGAATCGGAATCACGTACTAACTGTATTATAGAAAAGATTATTTCTTGCTCGTTGCCAGTAATATTTTGTTATATATTTATTCTGCATTTATTTTACATTTAGATGCTTGTCAGTAGTCCTGAGATCAGCACAGTGGAGGATATCAGCAGTGCACAATGTCAATGCATCCACAGCTTAAGGATTTATTTATCAACGAAGCCACCATGTTCCTTTCAAGCTCAAACTGATGGTAGTAGCTGTTAAATCTCAACGCACGTTAAAAAAAATATTTTCAGCTGTGTGATATAAATGTTGTTTTATACTTTTAGAACAAATATTTTACTATGACTTCATTTTTAGAAAGTACTTAGAACTTTGAGCTTGGTTTAATTATTTTCTATGAACTAAATTTGCATGTAAAATCATGGTCAGCTGATGTGTGAATAACAGCTGGTTCTACTGGTGTCTAGAGTTAATATTATTTGACATACAGAGCCTTGGAATAATTTTATATATGCTAAGAAGTTTGTTGAATTTTTATGTTTTAGTATTTATATTCATTCTTAGTTAGAATATTGCATAGTTGTTAAACTTAATATAATAATGAATTTTAGATTAGTGAAGTATATCTGTAAATATGAGAATCATTTTTGGGAAAGTAAAATATCTATATATTTCTAAGTCATGGATATATTTTCATTTCTTTCTCATTTTTAAATTGGATCTGAGTGATATTTATCTTGTGCCAATGAGATTCTCATTAATAATGTATAAAATGCTTATGAATTATAACATTTTTTAAGAAAAGTCTTAATCTATGTTGATAGGAATATTATTTTATGAATGAGGTATGCATAGCAATAATATCAAATTAAGCCAAAATCCTTGTACATTGTACAACGTTGAAATTTATTTTTAAAAAAAATGAACCTTTGGTACTAAAAATTATTGAAGACAAAAATGTGTTACATGGCTTAGACCTATGTCCCATTCATTTTATTATGCATGCACTTACCTGTACGCTCATATGAAATGCTCACATTCCAAAAGGGCTTCAAATAAATGTGAGTAAATTATTGAGTGCCTTTTGTTGTCACATGAAATGTTTCCCCTTCTCCTTTTTTGGCCTGTGTGTGTAAATGATGACTATGATGAAAGGAACTGCTTCAGAACTTTCATAATATATAGCTTCCGTTATATATTTTTGAAAATATTAAAAAGATTGATGGGGAAAAAAAGAAGTGTTAACTGTAGCAAAAATGACCAAAATACATAATGAAAAGCTGATCAAAGTGGACATTAATACAATTCTTTAGTAAGGAACAAATGCAGCTCTGGTCTGAAAGAGATTATTATAAAAAAGTGTTGAAACGGAAATTCGAAGTATGATGGCTTCAATATCTTTCAAATGGGCTTAAATTATAGTTAAACAAATTATTATTTTTGAAAGGGGAAATCTTGAGTATAAGCACACCAGGACCTTGAATAATCTCTCAATAGATATGAAAAAAGTTATATGGCACTTGGATGTGTAGCGACAGAAATTCTTAAAACTCAGGTGGACTCCAATTAAAGTATATTGATTCACCTATTGCATCTTGGGAGAGCACTGATAATACATTCTGAGTAAAAAAACATGGAGTAAAATTGCAAGTGAAAATCCTGTCAAAGCTCATACTAATGTAATATTAGAAGGTGATTAACTGATAGGTAAAATTTCTTAGAAAAAATAATAGCTGAAATTAATCTACATTAGCAAGAGTTAGAGGTTAGAATTGAATCACATAAAATTCTACTTTAACAGTTATAGATGAAAATTAAATAAATGCTTCAAAAATTAAAACAAGATATCAGTTTATTTACTTTAAAAACCAACATAATAACCTTAGTTATCAAAGAAACACTCAGTTTGAAATAAATAAATATTTATCTAGAAACTGTTCAAAATGTATAATGTTAAATAATTTACCTAATCATTCCATTAAATATGTGATATAGAAGATAAAGTAAATACTGTATACAACAAAGTGATACAAATGTGTAAATTTAAATTAAACCAGTGGTGTGTCTGATAAAACTGTCAGGGTTTCTTTAAAGCACTTGGTGTAAATTTATCTCGTGTTATATCCATTGCTTTTTGAGCATAATATATTTATTTAAATGTCCTTATAATTAACAACATTGCTTTTAAAACATTAAATTGTGTTGACAAGTATTATAAGTCTTATTCAACAATATTAGAAAGGTTAGAATCTCATTAGAAAGGTTTTCTATACTCCTGTTAAATGTCTTCAAATCGTAAATAAAAATTGAAACAAGTCCTATGTTACCAATCGTAATAAGAAAAGTGTTCCTCTAAGTTCTGGAAATCCTGGTGCTAATTTTCATTTTCAAGGCCTTGAAAATCCTTGAATCAAGTGAAAATTTTCATAAGAATCCAAAACTTTTTATGTCAGTTGTTTCTGAATTTTCCCATTTTATCATGGCAGGAAAAGAAAATATTTTCATCTGTGTTAGATTTGTTTCTTTCTCATTCTGAATTTTTTGCCTTTATTTTTATCATGTCCTAAAATCAAAACTCAAATAATTGTCCTTATCTTGATCAAATGGCTTAGTGTTAAAAGTAAGAAAAAGGGGGCACATAAATTTCCTAAGATTTTTTTTGAATGCCAGGCTGCCATCACTCATTTATTTTGGAAGGGCAGCGATACCTTCACTATTATGCTCGAGTTTGAAGTTTGAGTTTTAATGCTCTATAATTGTGAATTGAAATTTCTAAAGGTACATTTATGGCAACTTATACTCTAGTTTTGTATCTAATTTAAAATTTAAAATGTTTACATATGTTCCTTTAAATTAGGGGTTCCCAACCTTTTTCCTCCATCGACCCCTTTTAAAATAATTCTTTTCTTCATTGACCCCCTCATATTTTTCTGTATAATATGCAGCATACAACATGATTATAAAACTAATAATTGCACATAAAACACATAAAGATAACAATTTGACTAAGAATATGAACAAAAAATTAGAAATAGTGGTTCATTAGGTTTATGTTTTATTATTTTTGTACTATTTTAGCCTGAAATTCCTTATCATTGTATAGTCACAATAACTAACATAATGAATATAAATATATATTTTACTAAACCATTTTACTGACATATGTAATTATAATGTAATTTCATTCGACACATATACAAAGGCGTCATGACTTTGGATGGGTGGATCACTCCACCCTGTGCAAATCTGTATTTATACATATTAGAATGGATATTATTATCTAATAATTATATTGCTAAAAATTAAATTAAATTTTAAAACAGAAAAATGTATTATCGACCCCCAATCGACCCCTGGTATACTATAGACCTTTTATAACTTCCATCGACCCCAAGGGGTCCACCCAGACCCCGTTGGAAATCCCTGTTTTAAATCTTTATATTTAGCAATGTAAGAATCTATCTAATTGTTTACCAAAACTAGAGCTTAAAACATTCTCTCAAGTACTGAATTTTTTGATGAATAGGCAGTCTAAAAAGGAACCAACAGAAACTTTACAAAAACTATGCCATTCATTATTACATTAAAGATCTAAATATAAAATGAGGAAACTTTTTTTACTTTGAAAATTTTGAAACTCTTAATTAAAAAAACACGGTTTCTTAGAGAAAAATAATCTTTTCAGTATAAAAAGTATGGCTTGTTTTTCTTTTATTTTTTCTGTTTAAACAGTATTAAGTGTAATTTCATATTTGATGCCCTTATATAAGCTGTAGGTAATACAGTTAAAAGTTCAGACATTATTATTTTTTGTAAATTTAATAATGATTTAATTTCAGAACATATTCTCTAGAAAAGTCCTGGAGTTTTGTCTGGAAAATCACTAGAAACCCGCACCATGCATTCGTAAATTTGAACACTATTTTTAAAATCTGCTTGTTATCTCTAATATAACTATTTAAAAAAAACTATATTTAAATCTTCATAGTGTATATTGGGGACAGTTTGGAGTTGTTATGGTTTGACTATCAAGTTAGGCATCTAAGATTACTTTAGTAAAAATATATCATTTTTAAATGAAATTTTTTTTTTTTTTTTAAATTTAATTTTAAATCCTTGATTTATTAATACAAACCCCGCAAATTGCCATGGTTCGTTATTTAGTGATCTGTTTATAGATTGATGTTCCATAGTATATTTTAAATAAAAAAAAATTATGTTATCATGACTTTCCTTTGTAAACAGTTCGGAAATTACAGTGATACTTGCATGTGTGATTGGTTACACAAAATCAACTTTGAGCTGACACTTAGGTAAAAAATTGTGACAGTTATTTAATGTTACAATAGTACTTTGTAATTAGAAATGTAGGAATTATTAAAGATGGTTGCAGTTTAAAGTCCCTCATTGCAAGAAAAAAAAAATCAGTACAGCAAATTTCTAAATTTGCTTTATGGGCTTACACATTTAGAGAGTAATACAGTTCACTGAATGTTAACCATAAAATAATTCATAATAGCATTAAAAATGATACTTGTGACTAAAAATGCCTTTTAAAGAAGTTGATTTACACTAGTGAATTGCCTCCTTTCATTTCAAGATAGTCTGTCATAGTTGTGAGTTGATAATGAAAGGTTGCCACTTAGAAAAGATGTAGAGACACTTGTTTGATATCATAGGTACACAGACAATGAACTTGTCAAAATTTGAGAGAAAACTACTTAAAGAAAAGTGTGTATGTTACTGTTGAAATTAAACTTGCATTTTTGTTTATTTTTAGTGTAATACCTAAAATTTTGTATTTAATTTGCTTTTTTTTTTTTATCTCAGTTAGTGCTATGAAATTTCGAGTTAAATTATTATTTTTTAATGTTTTAATATTTTGTTTTTTCATTTCATTGCATTGAATATATCATTGTAGAATGTGTGTAGAAATATGCTATCGTATTTTGTCTTTGTGTTATTTAAGTGCAGATCTCTTGCCTGTTTACTTTTGTTTTAGTATGAGAATCCATAGTGAATTTTTTCTTTTTACGTAGTTTGCATGATTTTTTTTTCTCTTTTTTTGTATTTGTTTTCAGTGAAATTCTATTTTTAATTTATCAATATTTTTTAGTTTCTGTAAAAACAAGATAGAAACTTAAAATTTTTGGTTTTAGTATGTAAATGGACTTTAACAGAAAAAAAAAATCATTTAAAGTAATGTTAAACAGTTAGCATAAAATTTTTATTATATTATTCCTTTTTATACCTGTGTACTTCTAATGACAGATAAATATTTTAATTGATTTTAAAGTTTAAATTTTTTTCTGTTATGAGTACAAATCATCCAAGATCTATAAGTAGGCAGTATATTATATATATATATATATTTATGATATTTTTGTTTTAGTTATTTTACATTTATTCTGTTTGTATAAGAGGTAAATTTGTTATGTTTGAAACTGAAATGTTGATTACTCAGAAAAAATAAGTATTTTTGCTTATAGCTTAAATTTGACTTAGAGCAACAATTAGGGAGATGTATATAATCTACCCTAAATCATTTTTATATCTTCCATATGCTGAGCTATGAAAGAAATATTTATTTGTTCTGTTTAGTTTGTAAATTGTTTTCACAATTTTATCCTTAAAAATTTTGTATATTTGAGTTATGTGCATTAGAATTAATGAATAAAGAAAAGTGTATCAGTTTTGAATTTTGCTTCTTTAATATTTGGATATAATAATAAAAAATGCAATATTATTTTAAAATGCTTGTTTTTGCTTTCTCTATATACATAAGCTTACAATATATGTTATTCAAATATTTTTTGGACATGTATAAACTGCTGCAGTATTTCCCTGAAATATGTTAACAACATTTTTATAAAATAAAGTTACTTGTATAATATGTACTAAACTCTTGTTAATTTTTTTTCAATATTTCTGGTAGTAGTTAGTTTAGTAACAGAAATAGTTAAATCTGTGCATAATCTTTCTAAACACAAAAGGTTGGGAAAAAGTGTGTTAAAAGTTAGAAACATATACTGGTGAGACAGTGAATTAATCAATTTGAAGTTTTAACACTTTTCTAGACCATTAGCCTTAGTCTTGGGGTATAAAAAATTTCACTGTATTAAAATGGCATCATCATGACATACATTTGTAAAATCTATTGATCAGCATTATTATCAATTTAGAAACATGATAATGCAATTTATGCTAAGTAAAATTTTTGTATATCCTGAGTTTAAAGCCTCATTAGTCATTTTTAAAAATAATTTGAGTTATATATATATTTTAGTGATTGGATATTACAGGCAAGCAAAACTGAGTGACCATGAAAATTATTTAAAGTTTGTTTATAAGGCCTTTCAGACACATAGTTTGTATTCCTAGATTAATTTTTGTAGGAAATTTTAGGTTAAACAAACAAACACAATTTGAATATGCCAATCTGTGTTAGTTTTCAAGGTCTTTCTTTGATCTTAACTCCCAATAATCTGTGGGCAGATAATCTGCTTTGTGGATTATCTATACATAACAAAAGGAAAAGGTTTGAATCAAAATTCAAATTGTCTAAAAACTGCTCTCACAAACAAAGGAATATAACAAATATTTCTCACAAGATAATCTGAAAAATGTAAATTTTAGTATTATCTCAATTAAAGCATATTTAAATAACTATATTCTCATTTAAATAATCAAATTGATCATATTATGATATAGGTGGATAGCTCTGGTTTAAATCTGATTTGGGGTTATGTGTGTACCTATTCATTAAGTTGCAAAAATAATTAGGAGTTCTGTATATTATTTATTATATGAATGCGTGGTACAAATGTAAATTTATATTTTCAGGTATGAAATCTTGTTAATATAATTTAAAATTTCTGTTTTTTTTCTGAAAAAGGGGGGGGGGGGTCTTATAATTTTAAAGCTTTCTTTTTTGAATCACAGAAATTCTGTTTAGTAAGGATTGCTTTCATTGGTAAAATGTTATGACTGAATATGCTTCTTTACATATTTGCATACATATATATGCATTTATCTTGATACTATTATATATATATATTTATATATCTATATATATATATATATATATATATATATATATATATATATATATATATATATATATATATATATATATATTGCTTGCAGTGCCGTAATAGCCATTCATGTGCCCCGGCCAAGAATTTACATTTGGGCCCCTTAAATAGTTTTGGAAAAATAACAAACACAGCATTTTGGGCTCCCCTTCCTAGTGGGCCCTGGGTGGGTGCACCTGTTGCCCCTCCCTAGTTATGGCACTGTATGCTTGTATGTATTATACATCAAAAGATATAAAATTTATTTATATTCTGAAATAACAATACAAAATGGATCCTACTTTTATATTGGTTGCTTATGTGTGTAAGATCTGATTTGAGGTATTTAAAAATCTCTACCATTTAGGTGGTATGGCTGATATTTCTTTAGTGTTATTTTTTTTTATTTTAAACTATGCATGTGTAGCTAGTATTTTGATAGTTACATTATCTTTTGTTTACAAGGGGAGATGATATTATAGGCTAGTCTAAACATTGTAAATTTCTTTTTAATGGTACTATTTGAATAGATAGATGGTGATAGACTTCTCTTTTTCTACTAGACCTGAAATAACTCCCCCGCACATGCACATGCACACATTTTATTAAATTTTCAGATTGGCATGCCTCTGTAATGAAAGACTTATATGCCATTAAGCAGAAATACTTGAGGAGTAGTAAATATTTTATTATTCTTTCGAATGTAATTAATTTTGAGCTATAGATTTTTGATTGTTCTGACTGTGAAAAATATCCACTTAAAGTATTGTGATTTTGGAGATGTAGGAGATAAGATTTGATATAATGTGATAGATTTTGTGCTGCAGGATAAGCTTGAATAAACTTTTATGCAATGTATTATACTTTATACTTCTCATAACAGGATAATCTTTAAATTTTCTTTCATTCATGTGTGTCTTGTCCTATATCAGTATGTCTTCCAAACTCTTTAAAATATCTCAAATAACACAACATGTCTCTGAAGTTTTGGATTAGTTGTTAATGTTAGTTTCTAATTTTTTTCTTTTTTTTACAAATTAAAAACATAATAGAAAATTTATTAAACTTTAGATATTAAGGCCAAGACCTGTAAATAATAAGTATGTATCATTTAGAATATTTTATGTTTTTTTACAGTTCTTATTTCTCCAGGTGTTTGTTTTGAAAACACTCATGAGCATGTTCAACGAAAAACTGTTAGTGTTTGTGGTTACATTCTATTTATTGTTATTATTTTATAGCTGTTTTAAGTGGTCTCTAGAAATTTATAAGGCTCTAAGCTAATAGGTAGGATTCCAATGACAGATTACTGTTTATAATTATGTTAAAAGGCTGTGTAAGTTTATGAAGGCTTCAAATGTTTGATAATGTATGCTGTCTGAGAGACTGACAGTCAGAAGATTTCATGTATAGTTCCACTTTCTCTTACCACAAATAGTGCATGGCAATATGAATGCTAGAGTGTTGAGTATTATGCTAGAGCAGGCCTCCTCATTTCAAGCTTTGCATATATATGATTAACTTTGTATCTGCAAAAAACCGTTTGTTTTGTGTCGAAAGTGCTGAGTTCTTTAGATATCTATTTATACATAACAGGTAAATTTGTAATTTTCTGAAGCTTGTCACAGAGATATGTCACATTTTAAGGGAGTATTAACTCAAAATATCTTTTGTTATTGAAAAGAAAGAGAGAAAAGTAGTTTACATAGTTTTGTGATAATTTTAAAATTTAAACTTTTTATGTTTGTCATTAATGGATATTTGGACTCTTCAGTAACCAATCTTTGACTTTATTATTGCTAACAATGTTTTAATTGCTGTATCAAAAAATGTGTTTATACAATTTGAAAAGAACTTGTTTACATTATACAGTAAAGTCCTGATAATCCACACTTTGGTGATCCGAAAGTCCGCTTAATCCAAAACCAGAAGTCAAAAATACTAAGGTTACAATAAAACCACAGTGATACTAACTAATATAAAGTATCTTTCTGAAAATTACAAGAAAATTCAAAGTCAGACAATGTATTGAACTAATTATTGCTGAACTACATTGGTTTGAAAAAATGTTACTTTTTTTTTGTCTAAGAGAAGAATACCTTTCCCTTGAAGCCAAATTATGCCAGTGTGTGTGTCCACTGGGTCACGGCGAAGTGTTGCTCTACGTAGCGTAGCGCTACATCAAATACAGCCTCCTTGTCTGAATGAGATACCCTCTGCTCCCTGTCACCGTCTGCTTCACCTTCACTCTCGTCTGAGACGTTGATAGGTTCTTTCAAAACCATTTCAACAATTTGCTGATCGTCTAAAATCGTACACTCTACTGAACTGTACTAGGCAGCATTCCGCTCTCTTATCACCCATTTCGTCCCGAGATTTGGTAATGTTTAGACAGACCTTATAAAATAAACTGTGTAATCACACGTAATATCTAATATTTATGTAATCACATGTTATTATGTAATTTAAGTTTATTTTAAGAATGATTTCACATAATCCGAAAAATTCATTAATCTGAAAAGGGTCTGGTCCCAATCGCTTCGGATTATCAGGACTCCACTGTATATATATTAATTTTTTTATTATTACTGAGAGTCTGATGAATAGTTCATTTGAAAAACTAAGTACTGTTTTAAATCCTTGCCTTGGGACATGTGCCCTAATAAAATTTTAGAATTAAAAATTCTAAAAATCTTGTTTCTAAACATTGTGACAGCCTTCTACATTACGTTAAAGATCTCACTTTCTAGAAACAAGTCTTTTCGTTTATTAGTAATTTTGGTTCTACTTTAAAAATTGCTTCCCTTTTAATTTCTTCATTATATTAAGTGCATCTCCTTTCATTCTATTGCATACAATTTATGTAGCAAGAAGATTCATCACACTCCAGAAATCAACCAAACCCTCCCTCTTCTACACAAATATTTGAATAAATATACAAAATTATTTACCTAATTTCAAAGAATACTTTTTAATAAATTTATATTAATGCTATGCTTTTCATGTAAAATTATTTTTTTGTAAGCTCAAAAGCTGTATGTTAAGCCAAAATGTTTTAAAATTTTTGAGAGATAATGTGGAAAATTTCTTGCAAAAATACTGTGTTCAAATTTGGAATCCTTAAGAAAAATTAAAGCTGGTATGAGGTTGCAATCTCTCAGGTGTGCTTTTTATATTTTCTTTATCACTAGAACTACCAACAATTAACAGATATCCACTTCTAACAGTGTTGAAACAGTCATTTTGAATGGTTGAGTATTTCTGGGGTTAAATCTAACCAACATGTTTATATACTATATATACACGAGGGATGGAATTTTAATAGTGCCAACTCTGTTGTAGAGCTCCCACGCAGCAGAACCCAGGAAAGCAGCTTACACACCACACGTACATCACATACCTCCCATACTTCAGAGCGAATGCGCTCTTCACACAAACATCACATGCCTGCACTGTGACAGGATGAACACAGCCATGTTTTAGTTACCGGTCTATCGTACGAAATAATTTGTTGCATCGTACTGCTGGAAGGAAAATACTTGTGCGCACACTGTGGCTGATGTGTTTGCTCACTGGGGCTGGGAAGTGCTTTACCATCCCCCATGTTCCCCGGACTTAAGTCCCTGTGACTTTGATCTCATCCCCAAGATGAAGGAACCGCTCCTTGGATTCCACCAGAGATTCTGCAGGCTGTAGACCGCTCCATTCGAAGGATCAACAGATCAGGTGCTGCCAACGGTATCCTGCAGCTTCCAGAACGTTAGCAATGGTTGCTAAACAATGCTGGTTACTACTTTGAAGGGCTATAAAAGTTTCCCCTCTGTATCTCTTCAGTATAATTTCTACATACCTAGTTGCCACTATTAAAGTTCCACCCTATATATATATATATATATATATATATATATATATATATATATATATATATATATATATATAAACTGGTGTAAGAAATTAAGAGAATTTGCAGACTTGGTCCATTATCTCTAGAACTACTGTACCGATTTTAATGAAATTTGATATGTACATCCATCATTTGTTTTGTATTGATACAATACAAAACAAATAACCATTCAATATTTGTAATACACACGCATGATCGTGTTTAACACTCGTCGGAGTCGGAAGGTATGAAACAACGGTTGCAGAATAAAAAAAAAAAATGGTTAATAGGGGGTATGGTCCCCTCTTACAGATATACAAGTCTCGCAGCCTGATTTCATACTTGAATTAAGGCAGTTTGTAATTTCCTGTGGCAATTGGTCCCACTCGTTCAGCAACGCTGTTTTCATTCCCTGGATGGTTCTCGGAGAGGGGTTGCGAGTTGCAATTGCCCTCCCCAGAGCGTCCCAGAGATGCTCTATAGGGTTAAGGTCTGGAGATCTGGCAGGCCAATCCATCGGGCGAATATCCTCACTCTCTAGAAATTGGTCGACCAGAAGAGCTCTATGTGGCCTCCCGTTATCGTCCATTAAAATGAACTCAGGACCAACTGCACCCCTGAAAAGGTGAACATAGGGCTCCAAGACCTCATCCCTATACCTCACACCAGTCACAGTGCCTCTTTCAACGACATGGAGAGGTGTGCGGCCATCCAACATGATGCCTGCCCAGACCAATAAACCTCCTCCGCCATAATGGTCGATTTCGCTGACATTGGAGGGTAGGTAGCGGGTCCTTGGTTCTCTCCATATGAACGTACGGCGAGTATCGGTGTTTAGGCTGAACCGGGACGCATATTTTGAAAGACTAGCGATCTCGGCACTCGCTTGCCGGTTTGACGAAAGCATCAGTTTTGCCATCTGTTGACATATATAGGAATCTTTTTATTATAAGTTTTTTTTTTCATCAGTGAAGAGAACGGTCGCCCATTGATCCATACTCCAATCTCTATGCTCTCTGCGCCATGATAAACGGATTCTCCTGTTCGTAGAAGTGAGCGGGACGCAAACAGCAGGTCTTCTTGCAAACAACCCTCTCTCATGAAGTCTTTTGGAAACAGTCACCCTTGATACACGGGTTCCTGTGGCTGCATACAAGTCACGAGAGAGCTGAGAAGCTGTAGCACTCCTGTTACGCCTCGCTATAATCGACAAATGGTGATCTTCTCTGGCCGTCGTGGCTCTTGGACGACCTTGCCCAGGCTTTCTCTCGATGGATCCGGTATCCTGGAACTGTTTCCATAAGTTACACACGTCGCTGGGCGTTAAATTGAACTCTCTACAAATTTGGACTTGAGATTGGCCTGCTTCTAGCCTCCCCACAATTCGCCACCTCATTCCATCATCTAAACGTTGGTGGTTACTCATTTTTACTGTTACAATTTGAAATTAACTGATTGCTGCAAAATGACACCATCTATTAACCCATTTTTTTTTGTTTATTCTGCAACCGCTGTTTCATACCTTCCGACTCCAACGAGTGTTACGCACGATCATGGGTGTGTATTACAATTATTGAATGGTTATTTGTTTTGTATTGTATCAATGTATGTACATTTCAAATTTCATTAAAATCGGTACAGTAGTTCTAGAGATAATCGACCAAGTCTGCAAATTCTCTTAATTTCTTACACCAGTATATATATATATATATATATATATATATATATATATATATATATATATATATATATATATATATATACAGTGAAATCTCGATCTATCGTTTTTCAAGGGACCGATTGAAATGAACGATAAATGCGGTAAAACGATAGATGTGGAAACATAGCAAAGCAATATGATCGTTGGGACTGGATAAAGTGAACGACACATACGGAAAAACGATGGATCCGAAAACGATCGATCGAGATTCCACTGTATATATATATTAATAAAAGAACTTGTCTGTTTGTTTGTCCGCTATAGAATCATAGACTGTTTCACCCACCGGGACCAAATTCGGCACAGTTAATGTTTAGGACCCAAGAAACTTAAATCAGGAAAACCAAAATTTGGGGCTCAATTAGTTTTTTTAATTAATTTTTAATGATTTTTGTGCCCCTAAGCGCACCTCTTAAATGTGGCATACATGTCTTAAATGTGGATACAGCCCCTTTACCACAACCAGTCTAATTCGATACGCGGGGGAAAAGAGGTTTCTTCTGAGGGGTGGTTTGAGAGTTGGTCTGGGGGTGACGGGGGGGGGGAGGGCGAAGTGTTTATTTTGCGGGGGGTGTAGCCCAGTATTTTTTTGATGGAATGCATGAAAAATTTTATATCTATATATCTTCCCGGGCAACGCCGGGCAATAATGCTAGTATATATATATATATATATATATATATATATATATATATATATATATATATATATATATATATACAGTGGTACCTCGACTTACGAGTTTAATTCGTTCCATGACGGAGCTCGTAACTCGAAATACTCGTATCTCGAATCAATTTTCCCCATTGAAATGAATGGAAATGCCATTAATTCGTTCCGGGCTCCCCTCAAACACAGATATTTTTGGTTACATGTCTTTAAACAAGAAAAAATTTCTTATAAATGACGAACGTTGTATAAAAACGCAATAAAATAGAATGTACTGCAATAAACTTGTTTTGTTAAGTGAAATGCACAACATTTACCTTGTAGATCAGACTTGAAGATGCTGGTAAAAGAGTAGGAGAAAAGCTGAACCGAAAAATTAAATCTTGTTCGTTGATTTTTGATCTTTTCACCACATTTTCCTAGCTTTCGCTTTTATTACGAGCTACCCTCTTAAAGCGAGACACAGAAGCTGAGCGAGATTTGCACTGGGATGTAATGTTCAAATTCCTCTTTCTGAGAATCCGAAGATCGTTTTCTCAGAATTCGTAGAAGGAGGAGAGCTTGCGATCCTAGAACCAAGGTCATCCCATTCCCTAGAACCCATGGCGAGTACCAGTGTGGGGGGAGGGGATATAAGCTATATCTCTGCGAGAGAGGTTGGACACTGTTCGGTTTCGGAGGGCGACTCAAATGTGGGTAGAGCAAGCTGCCCCGGGTGATAATTGTTGAGTGTTAATCTCTTGCTTTAATCTGGCATAGCCAAATTGTAAGAATGACCTCCAGGCATCATTTGACCGAAGAACTGCGATGGCGAGTTGACTAGAGGCAGGACAAAGTCAGACAGAAGTGGCCAGATGGCTAAATGTGAGTCTGTCTGTGGTTCTTAGATTTTGGCAACAATTTCTAACCACGGATTCGGCATCTAGGATGTTCAGCCAAGGACGGCCATACTATGCGACGAATGCCGATGACCGATATTTGTCATTGTGCGCACGAAGGAATAGAACCCCAACTCTATCTGAACTCAGATCATCCCTCGCTGAAAGCTCCGGAAGGTTGGTATATCAACGTCAACCGTGCGTAGAAGGCTTCACGAAGGTGGTCTTTTTGCGAGGCGACCAGCCATTTGCGTCCCGCTCACGTCACGCCAGGGCGGGAACATTTGCAGTGGACACGTCAACATGTCCACTGGATGCGTGATCAATGGAGGGCTGTTCTCTTTACGGATAAGTCCAGGTTTAGCCTCCAAAGCGATAGTAGGCGTATTTTGATTTGGAGAGAACCTGAAACGCGTGTTCATCCATCACACATCCGTGAAAGAGATGCATACGGATCAGGCAGTGTCTGTGTTTGGGGTGGTATCTCTTTGGATGGACGCACAGACCTCCATGTCTTTCTCCGTGGAAATGTGAATGCTCACACCTATAGAGATGACATCCTTGATGCTTATGTGCGCCCTTATGCCGGGGCAATAGGTGATGCTTTCGTGCTACAGGACGATAACGCGAGACCGCACAGGACTCGCATCGTGGATGCTTATCTTGAGCAGGTAACAATTCAGCGTATGGAGTGGCCAGCTCGATCACCGGACCTGAATCCCACCGAGCATGTTTTGGATGCTTTAGGATGACGTATAGCTGTTCTCAATCCTCTTCCTAGGACCCTAGCCACGCTTTCAACTGCTTTGCAAGAGCAATGGCTCTCACTTACTATCGAACTCATAGACTGCATAATTGACAGCATCAAACATTGCTGTATTGCTTCTCGGGCGGATCATACGCCATATAAAGGTACTTTTCCTATACCAAACTGACACATCCGATTTGTTCATTGTATATATATGCTAGTTTCTATAACACCATAATTGTCTGGCGATTTCTTTTTATGCTATTTTATACCTACCTATGTGTTGTATAATGTGTAGAAGTTTCATTTAATTCTACGCGTAACTTTTTGAGTAATAGCTATTTTTGTGACTTTTCCTTAATTTTTGATAACCAGTGTATAAATATATATATATATATATATATATATATATATATATATATATATATATATATATATATATATAAAAGGGAATTGATAATTAATTGCAAATGTTATAACAATATGTATACAGCAGTTTAGCATTTTAAACACTAGGCGAATTAATGCGCAATGAAATTCAGACGGAGGGTAAATCAACACCCGAAAAACATGTAGTGGGTGCATCAAACCTCAAAAACATTTATTAAGTTCTGTTGTCGATGGGGATGTTATGCAAGGTAATTTACTAATGGATATATATATATATATATATATATATATATATATATGTGTGTGTGTGTGTGAATGAGGGCTCGAGTTAGCCTAATGGAAGGGCGTTGGCGTTTGGTACTAAGGGTGCTCGGATAGAATTCCTCCAAACGTCATTAAATACCTCCGTGTCTAGGCTTTATGTGGGCACGTTAAATCCGTAGACCGGAAAGTTCCCCTATGAGGGACTCTCTCTCTCTCTCTCTCTCTCTCTATATATATATATATATATATATATATATATATATATATATATATATATATATATATATATATATATATATATATATATATATATATATATAAAGAGATTAATTGGATAAGTATTGTGACCCTAAAATTCACCTATTGTTCATTATTGTAAATTTCCACAAAGTGAGGTGTTAATGGGTTTTCTCTTGTTTGTTCTCACGACAAATATTTTTATTTATGCGGAAAACATATATTACACTTGAATAGTGTTGGTGCAATTCATGTCTTATTGAATACAAACTGTTCTGCGTGTGTATGTAATATAAAAAAGTAAGATGGACTGACACTCATATTCAAATGTACTTTAATTAAAAAAAAATCACATAATAAATATGATGCATGATTTCATCCCGTACATAGAAATACCCTTGCACTGGAAATCTCCATAGTTATGCAATACATGGAAAATAATGTAATATTTACACAGGAAAGGAAATATATGATAAATCTCATATATATATATATAAATATAAATATAAATATAAATATATATATATATATATATATATATATATATATATATATATATATATATATATATATATATATATATATATATATATATATATATATATATATATTGTCTAACTGTTTTATAAAATTGTTTATTGTTCAACAAGTAAACAGCTAAGACTATATTTACTGAATATCTTTTAAATCAGACAATAAAGTATATATTTACTACATATTTAGATTAATTTATTAATCAATCCAAGATAATGTGATTAATTAAATATTGCGTTCGGACTTTTTAATCTCATGCAAATTATATTCAAATGCACGCTATATATATCTATGCATATCAAATAAAGGTAAATAAAATGTTTTGTTTTTAGTGACAAAGCTTAGGGGAAAAATGAGATTTCATTCTCCTTTCTTTGTTTAAATTTTCTTCTAGTTGGTCTAATAAAATGCCGTTAAACTGCGCGTAAATTAAGAGATTTACAACTGCTAAAAAATTACAAACATACAGGATTTAATTCTATGTTGTGCTATTTGGGAGAAATTAATGCTTTTAGTTTATCATTTGTATAATTAAAGGTTTTATAACGCTTATTGTCTGTTTAAAAAATATTCGTTAAATAGCAATTGAAAAAAAAAAACCTTTTCTCAAGTTTGGTTTTGAATTATCTGGATGTAAAACAATTTGTTCCTTTTTGCATAACTATGTAAATTTGTTCGTAATGCCTCCAAAAAACAATGACCGAAGTTTCCCAATGCGCACTGTCACAAATAAATAACAAAAAAATGACCTAAAATGAGCATGAAGATGAAGTCGCATATAAATAGTTGATGATTCATGGCAACACACACTATAAATTAATGGATATGTCCAAAACACAAGGAAAATATTTACCGAGGACAAGCAAGCATTACTTCTAGCTCCCTAAAGGCTCATTAGGATATACCATATATCACTTGAAGCTGTAAAAAATATGTACAAAATGTAAGACAGTCTAGAAATATATGAAGACCTGCTTTGTATTTCGAGGCAGGACTAGGAATTTTTTCGTTTTTAGATCGTCATTAGAATAAAATAATCTCGAGAAAAAAGTACTCTTCAGAAGTTAATTGGTTAGAAAGACATGCGGTCATTTTTGATTCTACGAGTTAAGTAATGCGAATTGAGCTGTAGTAAATTAACGAAAAAGTTTTAACACATTCCTTCTCTTTTTTATAAGTCAAATAATCATTTATAATTATAGTATTGAATCACTGACTGTGTAATTATCTGTGTTTTAATATCTAATATGATTGATGCAAAATGCGGCAGTTAGTTTATTAGGCGAAGTTGAAGTAATTTGAAAAAAAAATAAATAAAAGTTGGGGTTATCTTTCTTAGACAATTAAATAGTGAATCGTTTGTTGAATATGACATTCTGAAATAGGCAAACTATAATATAAAGCAGTGACTCCCAACCAGGGGGGGGGGGGGGGGGTCGTCGCGAAGAGTTTTCTGGGGGGTTACTACGGTTTTATTCAACTAAAAAAACTTTTTAGCGAATTTCCCCGGAAAAAAAAAAATTGCTAATGTCTCTTTACCATGAAACTACTAGGAAATGATTTTTAAAGGGAAAAAAGTATCATTCAGAGCACAAACTGAGTTCGTTTAAAATCTACCGCCTTTATTGAATGGTCAATGAAAATCGCGGTTTCTCACTACTACGTGCAGTATATACCTTCTAAACGTCAGCTTGTCTTTCATCAGTCTACAAAGGCGTAGCGTCGGGGGAGGGGGCACGGGGGGGGGCCCAACTTAACTTGAAATAAATTAAAACGTTAATAGAAGTTCAGTTAAAATCGGAAAATTGTAGAAAACTTTTAAGAAAGTTGTTTTTTTCCCGCTTTTTTAAACTGTGAGACTGAAGATTCCGATTATGTCTTCAGCCTTAACATAGTTTTTAACAATATGATCCATAGCAAAAATTCGATGTTATATTTTTTTTCTCATTTTATTTATATTATATTTATTTTTCTCATTGTATAACTTTTGAATACTACTCAATCATCAATTCAATTCTATTATTCAATTTAAAAAAAAATCATAATAATTCATATTTTAAGAACCGTCCGGCAGTCAATGTGCTGTGGAGGGCCCTAGCTGAATTCAATTCGGGACCCCTCCCCCCTCCCCCCCCAAAGGAAAAAAAAATGTTAGAAGCACGCTACGCCTATGCCTGCCTGTGCTATCACTTTTGACTTAACTGTTGCAGTTTCCCCAACGGAATAAAATTTTTTATTTAAATCCATACGGCAGGCACATTATTTTTGTTGAAGTTCTGGTCTGTTTTGTTGTTACTTTTACACACCTTTGACTGAGGGATGAATGTTTCTTAATGGGCTCCATATCTTAGAAATTTCATTTTTGGTACATTAAACGTTCAGTTGGAATTAAATCATGGAAAATGCATGTTAGTTTATTTTCTTTGTCTTAAACAGGCATTTTTATTGAAAATAGGCAGAAGAGGAAGGGTTGGGGGGGGGGGGGACACAGGATGAGTGGAAACCATCGAAGGGGATCGCGACTCGAAAAAGGGTGGGAAACACTGATCTAAAGGGAGGAAAAGAATGTTGGTTCTATTGAGACGGAAATTACAACATCGTAATAATTCCGAACTTTTCATATTATGTAACTGTCTCTCAGAAATTGAATTGAAAAGAGCGTTACAATGTACTTCCGTTGGTGTCTATGTTGAAAGAGCATGAAGGTATTGAATGCGTGAAATAAAGTTTTTACAAATGATATATTTATATAAATGTCGTCATTTGGGGGAAGTCCGAGGGGGTAATTGTGAAGATCATTTTAGGAATATGAAATAGCGTTGTATGCAATAAATTGTCAAGAGGGTAAAAAACTGGCGTTCGGAATTTTCCATTTTCTTCTTGCATTAGTATAATAAATTGTAGATTATCACACTTTTACAATAATGTTCTGTTAAAAGAAACATATTCTAGTCGAAATATGAATTAATAACATGGCAGGTATTAGCATCTTTCATTCATTGGTATACATAGTTACTTATGTTAGTGTAAGCCATATACATCTGCTCGACCAGAATTTTCGATGAAACATAACTCCGAGCCGTTGTCCAGAAATCTATTGAATAAACACTATTCACATTCTCAAAGGTAAGATATTCTTGGACGGATGGTATAGACGTCTATTCTTGAAATTTATTTGTAAAGCTTATTTATTCAGAAATATTTAATTGACGGCCTTGAATTGAATAAATAAACCAAGGAATCACATAAATGTTAGGTACCCTCTTATATTTTTAACAAAACCAAGTTTAAATTTTAGAAAATTCGGATATACTTCCAAATAAGTAGATTCTAGGTACTCTTAAGTATTAGTTCGCTGGCCAAAGATAAGTTAAAGTTAAATTTGTTTTAACTGCTGAGAGAGTGTTTAACATGTTGTATATTATAAATAATAAATAAATAAATTAGTAACTAAAATGTACACTCCCACAGCACATAAAAAAACCGAGAATCCACTTCAAAGCCTTAAGTTGGCTTTCATTTTGATTGGTAATGAACATATGCTTATTATGGTCTCTAAGCCTCGTATCAAATGGATTGGTATGCGAAATTTAGGCGCCAGCACCATATTTTGCCGTGCCAGCACACACACGCACTCACACACACACATACATAGTAAGGCCTTTGTAAGTCTATTCCAGTCTATTTATTCTCTGACTTCTTTCTGCACCCTGTTTTGAGCAACGAAGTACGCCACTGTGCAAACGTAGAGGACGACGAGAAGTGCTGTTGTTACCCCAAGAGCCATTACTGAAACTCGAGACGCACAATCTTCGGATAAGAACTCCACTGGATCAAAATGGTGCACACTGCTCTCTGTTAAATGCAATAAAAAATACGTCAAATTAAACATAAAAGAATCGAATGTAAACACCATTGCAGCAAATGTACCATAGCTCTAGTGAATACTTGTTCTATGATGAGATCACCTCCATGTTAGGTAAATCTTTTATAACTAAAAGTTAAGCCAAATTCATAATTTGTTCAGTGTCTCGGTATGAATGAATGACCACATTTCATTATATGTGCCTGGTTGTTGGGTTAAAATCAGATCAAGAATGATAAATAAAATGATCATTTCATAACATACTTCACATGCAAGCATAATAATTCGTACGTATGGACTTGTAGAGCGAAATGCTTCTTTCAAACTTGAGTTTAACAGGGTTAAAACTTTTCAAAGTTATTCTCCGAATAGTTTAAACATTCCATTTTAAGTTTTTTTTATCTCCTTAAAAGATTAAAGAGGTGGCAGTACTGTAGTAAATGATATGAGCTTACACCGACAGATTATAAGTTATATTATACTACTAGATGCAATAACGCAGTACATCAATTTCTCTTTACTATGATTATGAATAAAAATCTGGAGTTGAAACAATTTTTTTCTATGTGTTTACGTTTACACGTTAAAATTGTGCATGTTGCGATTCAAATTAAGATTGCTAGGGCTTATTCCATATTAAGACTTACCAGTCCTTCGAATTTGATTTTTTGTTTAATTACATTAACTTTTAGAAGCTGTGAAAAGTTCTATTTTGAACCTGTATCGGATCCTAATTTGTAAATTTCAAAGAATTTTTATTATTTTTTTTTAGCAGCAACTGGTGTATTAGAAGGAATAATCATGAAAAAAAAATCAGTAATGGAGAGAAATTAGGTACTCGTGTTATTTAATATTCAACTGTGTTGTACAAAGCTATAGTTTTTCTTAAAAATCAGTGCAATAAATATGCTTACCATTCGCTGAATGAGGTAGAGTGTTATGTAGAGCCGAAGCCCCATCACCAAAATCGAGTACTAAAATTTCCTTGCTTAGGGTCATTTCATCATTCAAAGGCCCAGGTTCTGATGTAGGTGCCGATCTTCGTTTGCGTCCCCAGGATTCCTCGCGGTTAAGGCTCAAGTAATCTCCACATATTGCCTGTGAAAGAAGCGCGTACAATATATGCAGTAGATATTTATCAATTATAAGTATACAAAGTTCCTACGGCCCTTAAAAAACCTTAATAGTAATTATAATTGTTTTGCTCTCACAAATCCACAATTTTTGACCAAAACGTGAAAAGCCCTTTATAGTCCTTTAATTATCAGTCCATGAAACCAAAAATGTTGAAAGAAACACTTTTTTTTTTCAGATCACCCACGAACTAAGAAATTATTTTTCTCTTTCATTCTGGATCAAGCTTTGCGAGATAGGAGGGGAGGTGTACTATTTATTCCCCATGGCCCATGAGCCCTAGAGTCCAAGGAAGGCAATCTACTTTTGGTTTGGGTTTGTTTCTACTGCTAAGAGAGTAGGGGTGTGTTAAAGAAAGGATAAAAAAATAGGAGAAATCGCAATACAATCGCAACTCTTTTTTTACACGGTAGATACGTTCCTCAGAAATCCGCGTAAAAAAAGATAGGTTTTCTATAGTAAAATGGGGGATACGTTCCATGTCATCCGAAAACCGTGTAAGATGAAATAAAGAACTGTATTTAGTTCGAAAAACCGTGTAAAAAAGTAATGAAACTACTGTAACTACAGTTCTGATATACATACGTACGTACATAATATGCATTTTTATGGAGCAATTAAGTTCAAAATACATAATTCATAGATAAAATTAGTGGCGAAAAAAAAAACACAGCTGGAAACTTCAAATAAAAATATTAGGTTAATCCAAAAACAAGCATAGAAAACTTCAAATTAAAAATAGATATAAAAAATAATATTTAGGAATTATTCGTCGCTACTTGAAAATAAACTCAACTGTTTACTACAAACTGGACCAAAATCCCTATCATCAAGCGTATGTAATGAAATCCATAATTGAATATTTTTTCCATGCATCAACGATTGTGAGGTTGTCCTTTTCAACTGCATCCAAAATATGTTGTAATGCTTGTTTAATATAATAAAGCTTAAACGTGCATTTCTGTAAAAAAACACACATTTTCTTTTCTCATTTAAAGAGCAGAGCTACTAGTTTTTTACGTGTGGTAATAGATTTTTGAAATGTACATACATTTCAATGTACTTACAAGACAATGATTTTGAAATCTTGTTAGACCAAATAAAGCATTAAAAAAATACCTTTTTTTTTTCCTTGGACCGTGTAACTTCAAATTCGTGTTATAAAAAGGTATGAAAAAAAGTTGGGTGTACTTATTGTTATTTGATGCAGATGGTCAATTTATTTAGAAAATCAGTTATAACTGAACGACATTATACAGTTGACATCATGGAATTATTCATCATAGATTTGACTGAAGTATTAGGTGCTATGAACTTTGTATTGTAAAGTTCACATTTGCTTTATTTAAATTTTTTTAACTTCGAAATGTCTCTTTTGTTTTATGTGTTATATACATAATGCCCTTATTAGTATTTTTTTAGCAAAGTAAATTATACATCGTTTTTTGCTAACAAGTTTATCGAATTATTTGGAAACACTAAATCAATGCCATATTTGTAAGTTCAGTAATATATTACCTTTTCATCCGCAACACAAGAATAGACCTTTAGATAGGTTCTTAAAATGCCTTAAAAATTAACCTAACTACTTAAAAGGTACTCAATTTTTCGCATCAGAAGCGAGACCCTTAATTATATGTCACCGACAGCTGTTAGATTTAATTGCCATGCAGCAGTATTCTCAAACAGTTAAGTTTAATTTTCTAGATGATTAATTTTGTAGCAATGAAGACTCTGGGAATTGAATTGTATAACCATCTTATGCATAGTGAGAGCAAAGGACCATATCATATTGAAAACTCCTGCCACTTGCAAAGATTAGGTTTTTTTCTGTCATGTCTGTTATGTTCTGCTACAAATATTATCATAGTAATAGCAGAAATATAAAAACTTAAACTAAAGGAAAATGAAAAGGAAATGATATGATTAAATAATAACGTCAAGAATTCACGGTTAGAGGCTTTGTTATGGTGAAGCTACTTTGTCATGTTATCCTAGCAAATGACTCGGCTTTTTGAATTCTCAGTCCTCTTACATGAGTGATTACGTATAAGCTCCCCTCACGAAATGTTCTACCGACCACTTTAAACCATTCTATTACTGGTTGCGTGTACGTCCTTTAGTGCCACGATGCAGCTCTGAATGCAGCAAAAGATTCTTTGGACAGAGAAGACTGACAGCACTAGTTAATTCTGAGGTTTGGTAGATCCCCTTTTAAATCAAAACGAAACAAAACCTGTGTAGTAAGTGCCTTTTATTACCTTAAAGGTAGAAGAGGTATTTTCTGCATACTTGGACAATTATACAAGAACAATTTATCAAATGATTTTTAATATCTTTTACAGTGAATAATTACCACGGAAGTGCGCAAACTATTTACCAGCGATTCTCTTTCTTTAGTGCCACTGAGTTATTGCAAATATAGGAGGAAAACTTTGAAATTAGCAAGAGATTGATTGAACTAGACAAATATGGCGGACAGAGAAAATATTTTTCCTTTTTCAAAAACCTTTTTTTCCTAGTTCTAGAAAAAGCTGATACTGAAGTAGTAAATAACTGATCGTTCGAGTTGTTTCTTTCATTTTGATCCAAGCAAGAAGAATCTACTTGTCTGGCCAGGAGGCATTAGAAACGACAACAACAGAGTCTATTTGTTACTTTCTGTGGATCATCTTTGCTTAATTTCTGTGATTATACACAGTAGTGAGAGACACCATCTAGTTTAAAGAATCACGACTCTTCCGGTGATAAAAGAGAACAATAGATATGGCTGATGCTTCATTGTTGACCAGAGAAAGTAATTCTCAGCTGTTTTATGTGAAACAAGAACCATAATTACATTTCGAATTTTCTGTGGATTAGCACGCAGGGCAACAGTTGAAATTTTGTGTGGTTCTTTTTTCTTTTTCTTTCAGAAAACTAATCTTGTTCTTAGCTTTTCTTCTTTTGAAACTCCTTTAGTATGAATTGCAGAGCCATCCCTAGATATTCTTTGCGAAAGTATTTCCGCATGTTTAAGTTTTCTTGTAAAATTCTTTTTAAAAAGCAGAATAAATTATGGGATATCCCTAGATATTATTTGCGAAAGTTTTTCCGCATGTTCAAGTTTTCTTGCAAAATTCTTATAAAAAAAGTCTATATCTGTGTTTGCACTCTGTAATTTATATGTATGGAAGAGGTTATTTTTATTGTAAAATCACTTTCTCTTGTCGTATATTAACCTCAAGTTCGAAAAACCTGTCATTTTATTTCTTATAACAGCTAATCAAAGCTTTTTTTAAAAATTTTGTCAAAGCTTAAAAAATTATACTCTTCAAGCTTTAAGCTTTTAGAGTCTAAATATTTCTTTAAAAGAGCGATTATCTGTAACCGATTTTTGGTCTATGTATGTGGCTTGGTACGAAAAGTGCCTAAGTCAGATTTCTCCAAGATGACTTTGTTTGCTTATGTCTCTTTAAAAAAATATTATTTTCAATGTAAAAAGTACCCAAGTCTGTACAATGGTTTAGAAAACAGTTTCAACGCATACATTGAAAATAATATTTTTTTAAAGAGACATAAGTAAACAAAGTCATCTTGAACGTTGATACTTTGCTCATACTTTGTTAGGACTTTATTAACTTTACTCATACTTTGTTAGAACTTAGGCACTTCTTGTACCAAACCACAGATGTCAAAATTTTCCACATATTAATTTTTAATTTTTTTTCTTTGGCTATTTTATTTTACATATCAGATTGTTATACGTACAGATTACTTTTCTAATTTTCCCTTTGGAATTAAATATTAATTTACTGGAATAGGTTTTCTCATTTAAAATATAATGTGGGAAAGAGCTGGTATTCAAGCAACGGCTGAATATTGTAATGCAATGCTTACAATAATATGACTAGCTTTATACTTTAATTTCAGCGAGTTTACAAGGAACACGCATCCTTAGAATTAAGCGTATGATGGAATGGAAAAGAACTTTGAGACTGCATCAATTTCAGCTATATACCTAGATACCAAGAATGCTGGTGCTAATGAAAAACGACGTTCATGCTAGCATTTTTCGTTAATTACTTTGAGCTTAAATAACACTGAAAATAGTATAAATGCCAGAAATCGGTTTTTCGAAAATATTTTTACGCAAAAGGAGCTCTTTATGATACCTATTTAGTGAGAGAGAGAGAGAGAGAGTAATATGCAAAACTTTTCTATGAACAATTTTAGCTTGAGTAATTAAACTGAGTCTAGTGTCGTTAGTTTAATGTGGATATATTGCATCAATGAATTAAAAACATGCAATATTGACGTAAATAAAGCTTCTTGCTTAGTATGATCAAAGCTGCTGTGTATTAACCCTCGATTCGCTCACCTCAATGTTAACCTATGGAGAAAATGTGTCTACTATTTACAGCTACATAACATAAATGCCTATAATCCAATAAACATGGTATTTTCAGGTAGCCTGAACTTTTCTGCACCTTGCAGCAGGATTCATTGTATAAATTTCGTCCACCAAAGGAATTTAGGAGCGTTTAAAACACATTAGACCAAATTTTTCCCCGAATAATTTAAATTTTAAAATATTATTTGCCTTTTTTTTTAAACGAAAAATGCCCCAAGGTGTAACCTGTCTTTCTCTATTACGGAGTACAATTTAAAAAAAAAAATCTTTCAATCCGAGTCGGCAATCCTTGGACACATTTTCTCCATAGGTTATTATTGAGGCGAGCGAATCCAATAGGGTTAATACACAACAGCCTTAATAGAGGCTGCTTTTAATGTGGGACCATTCTCTCTGCTACCTACGCAAAAGGTGTCGAAATTGGTTGGACAACTACGTCCTACCAACGAAACAGATGGGGGAGGGAGATAGGATGCTCCAGGCCCGTGAACTTTAGGGGCGCGGAATAAAGACCCCGGAAAGAATGTTTTCCTCGGGCCAGGCAGTGGCTCTTGACAGGGATCAGTAGCATCAAGGCCGCGCATCAGTTGACTTCTCAGATCTGCAATCTTCTTATTAAGCTACGGGGAATTTTCGTTTTCCTCTCATTATTTCTCTACTCACAGATTAGCGTATGAATATTTTGGACTTCTGTTTTCAGCATTTGAAAAAATATGTTTAAATGAAAAAATCTTTCAAATTCAGTTTAATTTTTTTTTGCGAAAATAATTTTAATATTTTAGTGAGAGACACCAAGAATTTAATGCATGGTAAAAAATTAACAACTGATGACTTAAAATTTTTTCAAATTGATGCGCTAAGAACAAGGTCATTCATACTAGAGATAAAATGGGACTAGGAAAAAAATAAATGTCTGATAAAAACTCCTACTTTCACTTGCGATTCTTTATGATATTCTCCCTTACTTGTAAAAAAAAATATTTCAGGTAGTCTCTTCAAACGAAACTACCGCGGGTTATTAACGTAGGATTACTTATCGTTCCTAACCTCTTTTCTTTATTTTTCTTTATTTATTTTTAAAATTTAAAAATTTTTTATTTATTTATTTTTTGATTTTTTTGATTTATTTATATTTATATTTATTTATTTATTTATTTATTTATTTATTTTTTGACGCATTTTGGTACTTTTCTGTTTAACTGTTTACTGCTACTGGGTTTGGCGCACTGCCAAAATTATAACTCGCGACTCAGGAAGGATAATTTTTTTCTCTCCGGAGGACCGTTATTCAGGAACGCAATCCTACGTTAAAATAATAAATATATAAAACTTAAAGAAAAAATTGTTTGTCCTAATTGTAGGTACTGAATAAAAACTAACGACTGAAAATTTAGGACTGCAAATTATTTCTTTCTTTAGGTCCCCAGACGAAGATAATTGCAGAAAAAGACATTCACATAAAGAGCGTTCGAGAGATTTACAAGGCCAATCATGACTTTTCGAATAAAGAAATCAGAATTTCATTTTGTTAGAATCTTACCGGTTCGCATCTTCCAACGCAGTACTTAACGTTACACTGAAAGATGACGCCGTAGGACTCTGTGAATCGAAAGGCTTCGTACGAGCTCTCCAGAGCTTCACCGACTTGCAGGAAACGGGGGAAGATTACGGGATCTACAGGGCACCTGCGAAACAAAAGGAAAAGAGAGCTTCATTATGGGATCATAAGGATTGAGACGGATTATCATTCTCATGCCTGATTACTGTTCTGGTCGTCACCACTGTTATTAAAATCGAAGCAATTTCCCAGATGGGAACGGAGGAAGAATTTCGGAGGGAAAAATTTATACATCATGCCAGACTACAGATAATCCGCAGGTATCACTCCCATTTCTAATCGAGAGAGCGGGTTGAATAAGTCTAAAATGATATGACATCTCTGAACACAAAGGAGAAAATTAATTTGAAATGTTTCGTGAAGAACTTTTTTTGAAGGTGCATATAATTAGCATCACAAAAAAGGAATTTTTTTAAATCGTATTTTTCGCATTAATTTGTTTTTTAAAGTAAGATTTTTCAAAGATTTAAAAAAATTCCCTGTATGAAGAAAAAACTTACGCTTATGAATAAAAAAATGGTAGTTATGAAATGTACCGGTGATTAAGAGGCGCGGTGGCCCAGTTGGCAAAAGCAGCGGGCCAGTGATCTGAACGTCCCTGGTTCGATGCTCGTCGCCGCAAATCCATCGCAGTGTTCACTAATGGTGGCCGAGGCACGTAAAATAGGTCGTGGCCATAATGTCCTCCAAGTTCTCAAATTTACCTCTGGAGGTGCGGGGTCAAGTGTTCCGGTCTCGTCACTTGACTTGGTTAAAAATTACGGGACCGATGTTCTTCGAGGTCAAGTCAGACTTCAGCCCTTGTGGTACCTCACCATAAAGTGAAGCTGCTTACTACCCTTCGTCAAGGACCTAGGATTTGAGGACCTAGGTCCTTTGGACTTGGTGTAAGCTTTCCTACACCAAGGGGATTGGAAACAACATCGGTGATTAAGAAAGTAACCTAAGTCAAGACAAAAGTCATCTAAAAAAATGAATTTATCAATTATTTCATATTGCATTCTTTTATATTACCGTAATCTGAAGCAATCTTTGTAAAATTGTCAAAACTGAACAGTTAGATTGAGTTGGTTGTTGTGTCATTACACAGAATTCAGTGGATGTTCAAACTCAAACCTTCAAACATCTCTAAACGAAAAATATATGACCCGGCACAAATATAACTTTTGGGACCTGTTCATATAGGATTACGGTAGCGGAAGCGTTAAAGTATTGAAATATATTTAACCAATGACAAACCTCCAATCGATTAGCAGCGAAATTTTTAACACCTATGATTGGTTTATTTCCGTCTCAGCGGCATCTTTCCTTTTACGCTTCCGCTATGTGAACAGGCCTATAACGTTTGATATTTCCTTCAACATTTTGTTGGCGAATCAACGAAGGTGCGAATTCATGGTTTCCCGCCCAATTCCTTAATAACGCTTTCATTCTTATGATGTGTTATGTTTAACGAAGTTTAAGAATGCTTTCAAATGAAAGGTTTGTGAAGCTTCGGTTTTCTTTTTTTACTGGAATCAAACGTATGATTCTCTGGAACTCCAAAACACTCAGCTTATGCAAACACCATGCAACTTTCGCACGAAGACACACTCACACACATACACTTTAAGGTCGATTAAAGGTCGATTTATATAGGCACGTGAAGGGAACGTAACGGGAACGATCCGAGCGCGCGACGAGTCGTCGTAATCATTTCCTCCCTTTTTTCAATAGAACTGTTTATACTGCGCCGTGACCCGTCCGTCCGATTCTCGGCCGAGAATCGGCGCCAACGATTCGGAGCAGGAAGTCTTTCACTGCTCGGCCGTCTCTCGTTCATGGCAGAAAGTAAAAAAGTGGCTATTCAAGATATAATTTACATACTGTTATTTATGTTTGATATTTGATATGGATGATGAAAAACTCATTGAGCTGGTGAGAGGTTTTGTACGATTTGGCCCATCAAAATACATGGATCCAAAGTTCAAAATGACAATTCGGAAGGCAATAGGAGAAAATTATACTTGAAATTACAATTGGTCCACTAAAATATAAAATTTATCAATGTGTATGAATAATGAAACAATGGAAAAATTATTTACACGATTTAGAAAGTGTAAATTGTTAAAAACAAATACTTACATTTATGGATTTGTTGGTTATAAAGCAATTTTTCTTGTTTTCTGAGCAGCAAAATTGTATATTAAAAGTGAAAAGTCCAAAGATGATGAGAGATCATTTTTATTAGAAATAAGTGCCAAGGAGGACAGGCGTACAATCCGTATTCAAAGCATTCTGATTGTACCTGCTTTGTAATATTTTCAATTCTTGTGGGAAAAGTGGGAAATAAAATCCATTATAATGATAGAGAGAACAAGTAAAAGCCATTTTTTGTTTACCTCACTCCTTCAGCCTTCAGACCCCTTTCTTCCCAACAGGTTTGGAGCGCATTTACTTATTTGTCTTACACTCCCTGGAGAAATGTCTTGTCTATTATTTGCTTTGAATAGACCAAACATTGGACAAAAGGTATTAGCATTCGTTCACAAAGATATGTTCACGTTTTTCTCAGTTTGCAACTATTCTGTGAAAACGAACAAAGTCCGACAAAATGGTTTATAATTCTTCAAATGACTGTATGTAGTGACTGACAGATTGTAGAAACTGATATTGAAAAAAAGGATTGATAATCAAGGGTTTACTATAACTGAATTGAAGATAAATCATGTTTTTTTAACCGAGAAATTTTTCGAACCAAAAGGGTAGTTTGTCAGTTAAGATTCTCTCTGCGATTCTTTAAAAAAAATCAAAACATATATATTTTTATTAGTTGAATTATAGAAACCGCGAAAAAATGAGGGATTTCTTTAAAAACCCGCAACATTTAGAAAAGTGTTGCTATGAGAAATAAAAATGGCGGCCCTGGGCGGTTGCCCTGTTCGCCCACCCCTAAGCACGGCCGTGGCTCTCCTCTTCCTCCTTCTCTAACAAAAGTGTGATAATGGCTAAATCTTTAACTGAAAAATGAAACCGCGCCATGACGTTACAAATCTTTCACAACTAATGAAACACGTTCCCGCCACTTTCTACTCCCGTCTCTGTATAAACACATGCATCCGGCGCTCGGGCTCGGCTCGTTCCCGTTACGTTCCCTTTACGTGCCTGTATAAATCAACCCTTATGCGGAAGAATTCGATCAACCAGTGCTCCTGATATCTTGCATAAATATAATGGGATATTTTTAGTTTACGGTGTTATGTAAAGTCCTTTAATTGAGTAACACACCACTTACATTACATATTGTCTTACCGTGAAGTAATCAGCAACCAATTCTTGTGAAAGCAAAGTTTACTAAAAAATACACCATCTGCAAACCGAGTCAATCAATTCCACTTAAATACTGGTGTGACGTCTGCTTTAAATGAGTTCCTGATATACAAATATTTCTTCCTCTTTATTTTTTTTTGTGAAACTAATTAAAATCAACTCATCCCGTCAGATTATTTTGAAATGATTCGTTTAATGTTGCATATCGAAAACGTGGTGAACGTACACCTGGGCCTTGCTACTTCCTCTTTACGGTCGATTTAACTGTGTGAAAATTTTAACTAATTATCGACCACCAACCAGAGGTCACATTATGTGATAATGACCCAACTCAGTTACGCATGACTATCTACGCCAATAGAATGCCATTGGGAAAAATTTAACCGTATTGTTTGCCCAAATATGTTTTTTTATTTGAAAGTGTTTTGGAACAAGGAAAAAAAAAACTCATTCCGGAAGTGATTCATATCAAAAATATTTGTAAAAAAAAATGTGTTTTATGGATACAGGTATTTGAAGGTAGTATTTCAGATCACAGATGCCATCAAAAGAAATGAAACTAGAAGCATAAATTAATTTGAGGAATACTTTGTGCGGTTCTTATAAATGGTATTATTCACCTATGATACACGTTTTCTTGGTGTTATTAAGGCAGTAAAATAAAACTCTTTTATCTATTACAAAGATGCAGATAAAACCTGAAGCAGTAGATATCCTTCCATCAATCTCTGGCAGAAAAATGTCCATACGAATATCGACAAGAAAGCATAAGCATTATTACGAGTCAATAAATATTTGTGGAATATTTTTTGAGATGATCGCATGAAATGATCTTTTAACTTGGGATGAAAAGTAGATTCTCTCGGAACAAGGCAATATTTCTTATATGCTAAACCGTTATTGCACCCACAGGCATTCTCCGAGTGTTTTTATCGCCAGGTTGCGGGTTCGATTCCAGCTTGTCCGAGGACAAGGCTGAGATAAGGGAGCTATGTTGGCTCACCTATATGGTGCTCCCATAATAAAGAAGCTAACAAATTCGCTGTGTGGAGGGACGAATGTCGTAATAGACAAAGTGCCTGCCGCGTTGGATTTAAAAACAAACAAATAAAAAACACTTCCGTAATTGTATGATATTGTTTTGCATTTTTCTTTTTATGGTTGTTCTTCATGATTTGAAAATTATTAAATATATTTTAATAAACCCCCTCGAAATAACTTTGACTTACTGCTTCAGGATTTATTAGAAGATGAAATATTTATTACACTTAAGATGATACTGACAGTATTCTTGTGGCAACGGTTACTTACCCCCTATCATCGATAATTTCAAAGGTGCTTCTTCCATCCTTGGCCATGGCGAAGCAGCTACGAGCGAAGATACCATAAGGAGCTGAAGGAAAATAGAAATATAAAGAGATAAGAATAATTGAAAGATGATTCCCCACATAGAAGGCATTCTAAATGAGAAAAAGATATAGCAAAAGTATTAAGCTAAAAAAAATTTTGCAGCAGATATTGAATGAATTTGTACAACGCAGAGAATAAGCGTATACCAGGATATAAAAAATGTTGAAAATTTTTCACCGCCCAATTCATATAAGATTCAAATCAATAATGAATATGAACTTTCTGTCTGTAGTGCACGTTTGATAACAAGTTGCTTTTTCATAATATAGGAGATTTTAAAAGCAACTCGAAATTCTAATCTACTCTATAGATGTCAAAATTTTTATCTGTTGGTTTTACACCATGTTTATCGAACACAGGTTTCGCACGTATTGTAATATATCTGAAACTAATTGATCTTATGCCTTGTAAAAGCGGTTCTATAAAGCCACAAAAAAGACGAGGTCGAAATACACATGAACTCAATTTGTAATGAGAAAAAAGGATTTTGTGTGCGGAAAGACTTAAATGGCTGAGGTAAAAATTTTTTAGAGTATTTTTCTCAATCTGAAGCTTTCTTCTCTAACGCTTTTTTTACTGATTAAAACCTTTATTGTTTATAAAAGCTGTGGGAATTCATTGGATAATAGAGGTTAACTAAGCTTATTTTTTGGTTGAAACTTTTATTAAAACTCGGAATTCTCTTTACTTAACGCTTTTATATTTACAGTTAAAATTTTCAAGAAAACGACAGGCAGAGGTTCAATTAATCATTTTTGTCAGCTTCATAAAATTTTATAAATTTTATAAAAGTTTATAAAAATTATAAATTTTTTATCTTCTTCGTTCGTGATTGCATAATTTTCTATTTTAAAGTACTAGCTCTTTCTCATGCAACATAATCCTTCTTAGAACGAATAATAAGGACATTCACTATCAGAAAATCTTACATTTAATGACTGTTCAGAGGATTTTCAGTGAAGGAATAAACGACTAAACGGATCAAAATATTTACTTTATAGTTTTATATGAACATTCCTGAAGTTTAACGGCTGAGTGAATATTTCTTCATATAAAACTTCTAGTCTTATGTCTAGTCATAATGTGTTCCATTACTCTAAGGGCCTGTTCACATAGAAATCCGCTGCGTTGCGTTAAGGAAAAGATGACGTGGAGACGAAAATAAACCAATCATATGCCTCCAAACGATTAGCAATGAAATTTTTAACGCCTATGATTGGTTTATTTTCGTCTCAACGTCATCTTTTCCTTAACGCAACGCAACGGACTCCTATGTGAACAGGCCCTAACACTTTGTCACAAGTTTTCAACAAAAGTATACACTGAGATTTTAAGCAAAACAAAATCCTCTGAAATAAGCAATCCAAAAGTTTCGCAGACACTCCATACATCAAAAATTTATTTGTAGTGACGATAAGAGAAGAAGTACTCACTTTCATGGGGAATTTCGATGTGGAAAGTCAGTCTGTCTCCGATACGGACGGTACTAGCCTCACGACCATCTTGACCAAGGATAACAATATTTGGCAGGGGAGCCTCAGGAGCTCCAGTGATTTCCACAGTGGCTGGATCCCTGAAAACATGTAAATAAATAAATAAATAAATAAACATATATATATATATATATATATATATATATATATATATATATATATATATATATATATATATATATACACACACACATAAGATTCAAATCAATAAGATACACACACAGTTTAAAGTGTAATGTTTCTTTTTTTCTGTTCTTAGAGCATTATTGACTCTTTCGAAATGGTAAGTTGTCATCAAATTTTATACTTTTCGGGACATGAGCTTTCGCAAGAAAAAATAAAAAAAGAAGAGAAAACTTAATTCTAGTTTCGCTAAAGAATACTGAGGTCTCCGAATTGTTTAAAAAATATATAAATTGTTTTCTAATCCGTCAGTTATTTTTCAGCGTAGTCTGTCGACAAGATCAATGCTCTATTCAAATATGAACCCTCTTACACCAGCCTAGAGTATTGTGAAATCTTAGTGGTTTGAAATACGTTCATCAAGGATATGAAAAAAGGTTTTATCAATAAGCAGTTTGATGGTTAATCGCACTTAACCTTTACTGAGTGTTAACTGATTATAAGCAGTCATCACCTGATATCTCTGATCCCCTCAATCAACCCCTCGTAAAAATAAAGGAAGATAATTTCTTTTCATTCTTGACCATAGATTAATTCATATATTATATCGTTCTCCAAATTTGTGATTATTTGATAATTATTCGATATTCGCTACTCATCTCTTAATCTTTCATTTTCAAAGCATATCTTCATGTTCATCAGATAATTAAATTTTTCACTGTAATTTTTTATGCTCGAAAGTAAGATTAATGTGCTTTAAATATATTTTTATTGATGAAGACTACGTTTAATTATATTTGCATTATCATATGCATGCCCGGAAGAACAAGCAATGAATATTATCGTAAAAGCCGAAGGCCTATGAGGTAAACGTTTTCATTGTTTCACCTTTGACAACTTACTTTTGGTTATATAATTACCATAATTCCAGCGGTTACATGGCATCTACATAGGCAATTAGTTCTTACCTTACGGGTATCATTCCAAAGGAAACGTTTCTCGACGTAGTCTCGTAAGTACATCGCACATTGTACATCTTGTCGGCTTTCGTGAGCACCACATTGTGATGCTGCAAGACGATGGTGTTTGTGTAAACTCCAGCCTGCAAGAATATGAGACTTTAGGATCATATTAGTTAAAATAAAAAAACACAAATTGAGGACTTAAAGAATATCGTACCTTACAGTCATGCCTTTCTGTGTGAGTACTGTTTTATATATGACAGTAAATGCTCATAATTTATTAATCATTTAATATTTTTGGCATCAGAACTGAGATAGTTCACTTCGGAAAATTTACTCTAAAACTGATTCTATGCATTGAAAAATATAGAAAGATATATCTGTATAAAAGTTAAATAAAAGTGTTTAATTTTCAGATTGTAATTCTTTCATAAAGGGAAGAATTTTAAATTTTTCTTTTTAAAAAATTTAAACAACAATTTAAACATACGTATATTTGGATTAGGGGCTTGTGGCGGCCCAGTGGTACAGCGCGCTGGTTTTCGGTGCTGAGGGTGCTCAGATCGAATCCCAACGTTGCGCCGCGAAAAATGCCTCCGTTCGTGTCGTCCCTTCATAGGGGGTAATGCTGTCCACCTATACGGTGCCCTCATAATAAAATGGACAGCAAAAACTTCGGCGTAGTTTAGGCGAATGTTTCATTACAAGTGTCTCCGCATTGGTGTAAAATATTTGGATTAGATAAATACTATCTGAATTAAAAATATATACTAAAATAAAGTGGAATATTTTATTCCTAATTTTCTTCATGTCATATCGGATAAACGCTTCTCCTGTTAAAATATTATAGAAGGAACCGAAAACTTTATTAAACATAAATTTATGAAGAAGTGATTTAAGTAAGATATAAGTTGAAACATTTTGCACTTGCAGATTTATGAAAGATTTTTTTCTTACATCCTGAGAATAATTATTCAATTAAATGATAAAAAAGAGGTTAAAATATTTTGACTTTATTAAACGGTAGTATAATATTCTACAGAGAACTCATTCGCCCATACTCTCTGTAGCTTAATATCAGAGGATATTTTACTCAGCAGTTTTTCAGGAGGGAAAATCACAAGCATGTTTCTTTGTAAAATTCCCCCCTAGTCTTAAAGAGCATATGCTCAGATTAAATTTTTCAAATAAGAGGCTGTGATAGAGGACTATAATACATTGCTTATCTATGAGAAAACTGTTTGAAAAGTAGTTCTTCTTTAAATTTACTTAGTTTCAAGATCATGCATAAACAATAAAAATTGCAAAACTTTTAATGTCTTTGCAAGGAATAAAACACAGAAATAACAGCTCTATTACTTGCATATACTTTATTTTTTTTTCAATTGTATGTTTCTCAAGGATCGATTTAGATCAGTTACTTTCTTGTTTGCAGCATCGTTGTCTTTAGTTACTAGTAGTAAATATTATTTAGGAAGAAATCTTGTTGTTTAACAGTAGATGATTTTATACAATTGAGACTGAATTTTTTTTATATTAATATCAAATTTTTACTTGAAACCTTTTGGCATAAGATGCTAGAAACATTTTTGTCAATGGCAAATTTAGTAAGAAAGTAATCTTTTGATATGCATTCTAATCAGCTGAACTCATCCATCTTTCTTAAGTAAATCATCGAATTTAGTTATTGGAATATTTACAGAAAGAAGCTGTTCTAACAAAAATGTAAGTTTAAAAAATGCTCTTACCATTGATTGTGTGTTGCAGTCTTGTCCAGTTAGGGAAAGATCAAGTTGGAAGCTCTGACTATTGTGGATATGTGCGTTACATGTCTCACTTCTACCCAAACTGTAAATTCTTCCATGGAAAGGGCGTGAAGTCTCTACCAGAACTGAAATCTTGGTATCACTGCAACGTATTTTTACTGCAGGGGGAAAAAAAGAAATAAACATTGTTTTTAGAAATTTTCAGTACAAAAGCTTTTGCTCTGTTTATGGGAAGAACATAGGAACAAACAATGTAGGTGTTAAGAATACCGAGATTATCGTAGATATTAGATAAAGGCGAGTGATCAAACTAATTAGGCCAGTGATTCCCAAAATTTTTGTACTTGAGTACCACCTGAGAACTTTATAGGGTCGTGGCGTAGCACTGGTTATGTTATAACTTTTTGAGGGGGGGAGAAGGTCAAATAAAATCTATAAACATATGAATAACTTTCCAAAACCTATTTAGGTATAATCTATATATATAAAACGCGTAGGTATGCGGCACAAAAATCGACGATATTGCTACACCCCGAATGGCAACGGCTGCAATTGCCAGATGCAAACATTAGTGGTCGTCCGCAATTTGCGACCGCGTGTCAACATGGATTTACGCACTTAATCAGGATTTCTCAAAAGCAAGCTGCACGATCAAGTGAAAATTGTGAACAGTCTGAAGGAAGAAAGCGAAGAAGTAATTCATTAAGAGAGAGGCGTGAAAGAGAGAGCATATATGATAGCGAGGTTAGGCTTAATTGTCGCCGGCATAGCAACCGATAGCCAGTAATAGTTAATTTTCTACACTTGCTGAATTTTTACTCCATTTTATAAGTGAAGACATTTTTTGCAACAATTTATTAATTGTTATGATTAAGTGTAGATATCTGAATTGTGAACAATAGTACATACAGAGAGTTATGTAATCCACGCTATATATTAGTACTTGATGAATTTTTACTCCATTTTTAAGTGAAAAGTTTTTCCCCAAGAATTTCTTATTTTATGTAATGATAAAGTGTAGATATCTTAATTTTGAAAAATAGTACATACAGAGAGGGATATAATTTATAAAATCACTAGCTGAAAACCCGCACTTCGCTACGGAGTACATTCAAATTAAATACAACGGTCAATGTATGCAATTAATGCCAAAAAAGTAAATATATATATTTATAATAAATGCGACGATCATTGTATACAACTGATGTAATATATATATATATATATATATATATATATATATATATATATATATATATATATATAAAAATCGTAAGGGATATTTATTTTTTTGGGGATAATATCCAATCGTCTGCTGCATTAGAAAGAAAAAAATATTTTTTTTGTCTATTTAGTTGTTATGCACGTGACGATAAATTTATTTAAAGTACCAGAAAAAGAAATCACGTGATCAGCATTTAATAAATTAAATTCTAAAAATTAATCTTTAAAAATTCCCCAAAACTCAAATTCGAGGTAAAAGTTCGAAAAATATTTCATTTTAAAGGAATTTTTATGATCTTTCTCGTGATATAAATTTTATAACCCTCAAATTATTATTTTAAATGCAAACTTAAAAAAAGTTACAAAAACAGCTTAAAAATTTAATTTAAAAAAATCTAAGAAGAATATTTCAAAAATCTTTCTTAGTGCACCCCTACACCATAAGGAGAATCGCCATGCAAAATTTCAGCCCTTTAGGTCCAGCGGTTTGGTCTGTGCGTTGTATATCAGTCAGTCAGTCAGTGAGTCAGTTACGGAACTGTTTTATATATGTAGATTGGTGTTGGGTTTCTCAGTCTTACGTAATGGAAATTCATATTTTTTAATCACGATGTTTTAGAATCAGCCTTATAGAGAATACCCCTTAACAATGTATATTTATGATGACAGTTAATGGTAACATTCCTTACATATGTTACTTTCAGTTGAGTTGTTTTGCAAAAGAAAATATAAAACTAAAAGCGACCATGCTGGTCGCGCAGCGGCTAGTTAAAACAAAATACAGAAAATTAATCCATAAAACTAGGAAAAGCCGTTTATACGTGATTGTTAAGAGCAAATGTCAAATGCAATATCCCAACACTAAAATATCGTTATCAGGAGGCTTAATGTGAAACTTTCTGTTACTTATGCTTATTTCTTATTAGAGCTTCTATGTCAGGTTCAGTAGTGCTTATCTTTAATCTTAAGTTATTTTCCACTCTCAGACAAGAAAACAAGCCTATTGTACTTATTATTATTGAACCCTTCTGCGTACCACCTCAAATGCTCTAGCGTACCGCCAGTGGTATGTGCATCACCACAAGGGAACCACTGATTAAGGCAATATATTTTCCAAAATATGTTTTAAACGTTTAAAAAAATATATCCTTCATTTGGTGAAATAAAAGTGATACTTTAAGATGTCTTAAAAAGGGAGTCAACTATAGCACCCACAGAATGTTTTTTTTTATTAATTCATATATTTTTCCTATTTTAAATAATTTTTCAATAAATATTGCCTAATGTTAGTAATATCACATCAGTTGACCAACGAACTCCCAAAAGGCTAGCTTTTGCTCCACTGAAATACCTGATTTCATTAAACCTAAATTGAACCTGCAGTTTGAAGAGAAAAAATTGAAATTCGTTTTGTATCGCATAGTTTATTTAAGAACAGTCCAATTGACCTGTCCAAGGTACTGGAATAGGGGGGGGGGAGATGTAAAGAATATTATATAAAAGTTTAGTGAAAAAATATGATAAATAAGAAAAGTATGAAGTTTTTTTTAAATTTATTTCCCACAAAACAGTTTTTGGATTCGTTCAAACTGCAGGTTCAATTACTTTATATTAATTTATGGGTTAATATATTAAGAGGTGCATGTTGTAGTAACACATCAAAATGATATTTGCAAGAGATTTTCTTCAATGGATTTTAAAGTTAGGGAGATTTATTGAGAGAGGAAAGGAGATGTCTCCTGAAATTTCCTAAAAAATCCTGGAATATAAATCGGAGATTAAAAAAATGTGAAAAACTATATCTTACCTCTCCTGAAAAGTCTAAAAAATCCTGGAATATAAATCGGAGATTAAAAAAATGTGAAAAACTATATCTTACCATCGTAACAGACACCGTAAGCATCACAGGCTGGGTCATCATCCATAAGGGCTGCAGTTTTTGGTGGAAAAGTTGTCTCTGAGGCTAAAATCATCTCTTGCTGCTGTTGATCAGAAGGAACGCCACCTAGGAAAAGCATTAATCTTTTTAAACGCATGTGAGGGATGAAATTGAGGCCTACCAAGTAAAGTTTTCCCCCTTTATTTTTTCAAATTGATAGGTGTTAATAGATAATAATTAATGACAGGTGGAAACGAACTTATATGTATATATATACTATTCAACGTATGTATACAATTAAACAAACACTTACACTATTGCTGCTAATAAACGACTTTAAGTGCACTATATGTGCTACTAATAATGCTAATAAACAACTAACACACGCTCACACACACACACACACACACATATATATATATACTACTGTTTTTGTACACATATGTGCTCTCAAAGAAGAAATTCTTTTGAAAACACGGATAAATAAATCCGAGCGGTTCTGAGGTTTTCTAAAAGTTTAAGGGATTTATTTTAATGGATCATAACATCGCTTGGTGTAACAATGGTTGATACATCTCTTCGGAATGCGAAATATTCCGAGTTTTATTCATGGATCCACTAATTTATTTTAAGTAGATGATAAAAACGTGAGGGGGAAAATGTGGCAGAGATATTGTCATTATATCTTCCTGATGTAACTACTTGGGCAAATTCTAGGTTCATCGAGAATTTTAAAAACCTTCACCCTAGATATTATCTGAATTCCACAATCGCGTGAATATCGCTGTAGATTCCTACCATGTCCCCTTCTTATATGCAAATTCGAGGCCAATTTCAAATGAGAAAACCAGTCTGTCTTTATGCATTTGACACTGGGAATTCTCGGACACGCATATGCAGATGATAGGAGGTTTAAGAGGTACAGATTAGCAGAGAACATTTTTCGGTTCATTTATACATTTGTTTAATGACACTTAATTTCTACCGTGAAAATTAGGGAATGCAAGCATGCTGTGGTTTACCTGTTCCACAAACGGCTTCCAGGTAATATGACCTGTCTTGAAGGTCGAGCATCTGTTGACTGGGGTGAGTCTCGGTGGCAGCGAAAGGTCTCATGTCCGCGTGGTCTGTATGGAAGAGGACACAGATGGCTCGTCCTGGTCGTGGATCCGTGCGGAACATGACTGATCGGCAGACGAAGGCTTCTTCCGCTGAACATTGTTTTAGACAATCTTGACGGCTGCTCACCTACGTAAATTAGTTTTTTAAAATGTTATTTTAATAAAGGCTTAGGTTTTATTTTATACCTATTAGACGAAATTTTTAATTTTAGTATTTTATGGAAAGTAACAGAGAACCTTTAATAATCTATATATATAAAACAGTTCCGTAACAGACTGACTGACATATAACGCACAGACCAAACCACTGAACCTAAAGGGCTGAAATTTTGCATGGCGATTCTTCTTATAGTGTAGGGGTGCACTAAGAGAGATTTTTGAAAAATTCTTCTTAAGTTTTTTAAAATTAAATTTTTAAGCCGTTATTGTGATTTTTTTTAAAGTTTGCATTTAAAAGGGTTATAAAATTTATATCACGAGAAAAATCATAAAAATTCCTTTAAAATAAAACCTTTTTAAAATATTTACCTCCAGTTTCTGATTTTTGGGGAATTTTTAAAGATTAATTTTTAGAATTTAATTTATTTAATCACATGGTTTCTTTTCTTTTTGTGATACTTTAAATTAATTTTGCGTCACGTGCATAACAACAAAATAAATTGACAAAAGAAATATTAAAATACGGTAAAAGATAAAATTTAACCACTAGACTCATTGAGATGGAAGTTTTTAAAGAATTTAATTCAAATTAGTATGTTTTATGGATATTAAACACACAAATTAATTGCATACATTGACCGTTGTATTTTATTTGAATATTTTCTCCTACATTATTTTGTCTATAAAAATATCCCTTACGATTTTTTATAAATACATATATATATATATATATATATATATATATATATATATATATATATAGTTTTTTTTGCATTAGTTGCATAAATTGGCTGTTGTATTTATATAATATATATATATATATATATATATATATATATATATATATATATATATATATATATATATATATATATATATTTGGCATTAATTGCATACATTGACCGTTGTGTTTAATTTGAATGTACTCCGTATCGGAGCACGGGTATTCAGTTAGTATTTATATAGAATCCCACGATGTTTATGACATTATTATTTATATGGAATGAGATATGTACTAGTTAAGGGGTTAATGACCATAACAAATAATTTTTGAGCAGTGCGTTTAAGTCGTAACTACCCCAAACTAATAGAGTTTTACATTTTTGAAAGAAGTTTAATGTATTGTACGGATTACGTACGAAGCTCTAACTCCATTGCATGTAGTTTAAAGGACGAAAATTGTGAATAATACACTGGTTTACTTGGACTTATGTGCCGACGATGGCACTTTAAGAACACTATTACAAGTAAAATCTATTAAATTATGGGGGGAAATATCTTGCATCCTATATTATGAGTGGACAATATTTAATAATATTTGACATTTATTTTAGGGTAGTTATTACTTCCTAGTAAGGTTAAAGGACTTTTTAAATATAGGATTTCCTTTTCCCAATCTCTATGCAATAATATATTTGTGGCTAGAATTATTTTTCCTTTTAATGGAATTGTCTTATTTAATTTACGTAATTTAAATCACGGATTAGGAAACTCTGTTTTAAGAGGAAGAGATGAGAAGAAAGGTTGGAAAGAAAGACTTTTCTTCTTAAATTATAGCGAATTAATATTAACGAATTGCTTTTTTATCAGCTTCACAATTGCATCTTTATTACTGATATGGTTTATCCACTAGAGATTTAAATCGCACCTCTGCTAGAACAGTGTTACATCTCCGAAATTTTCGATTTTCGGATAATTGCACCACAATGCTCTATAAGAAGTGCTTCTCATTCTCGAATAATGTTATAAGCCTAGTACCAACATAATCTCCTAGATGGCGCTTATTAAACTCTTCCACAACTAGGAGGGGGAACTTGCTCATGCGCGAAGCATGAAAATAAGATTTTTGTCAGTGCCTAATGTTGTTGTATTAAAATGTTCCTGTAATAAAAATGTTCATTAAATTTTATTTGGAAAATAAATGTTTTTATTTGGAAAATAAATCTGTATTTTATTTTCTAACCTGCTGTTCGTGTTATCAAGGTTTTTTCTTTGTATTGGGAAAAGTTTAGATAGATTGTGCATTAGCATAGAAATGTGACAGTATTCCCTCAAGCTTTTCAGTCCATGTTGACAAAATGAGATTGGGTTATATCTTGTAAATAAAATTCAAAATCATGCTTTAAAAAATGAAAACAACTTTAATAGTACATAGTTTTGCCTTCTGAAGTGATTCGAACAATAAGTGTCCCCAAAATTATCATAGGCATTCATAAAACAAGAAATGAAATTTCGACATATGTATCTTCTTTAGCATGTCCTGAAAATATGGCTATTTTGAGATGTAAAACTCTTCTAGCAGAAGTGCGAAATGTGTATTTTCTTGGATGTGCAATATTTAGGGAATAATACTCGTTTTAATATGCATAGTTTAATTAAAACTCAACATGTTCAAACCTACTGATATATTTTCAGCGTACACATATCAGTACGTTCAAAAAATGCAGTTAGATCTCGTGTACAGACCAAAATATATGGAGAATATTGTTGCAGGAAAAATCAGGCATTGCCTTTTACTGCAATATAGTTTTTCCTAAATGTAAATTTGAAAGCTGCTAATAAACGACGTCGTTTACTGCTATTAAACGACTAAAGGTTATTTGGAGAGTTATATACTTACCACAATCTGTTTGTCTGGGTAGTAATTGGACTGTACATAGCTAGTGACAGATGCCTGCGACAAACCAACCTGTAAGTAATTGTAATGCCTAGGACCAGGACAAACAAGGCTTGCTGAAAAAGGAAGAAAATTAACAGCATAAATTATCTTAATAATTTTAAATATGGCCAAGAAAATATTAACATAGAAATACATGCATGACTGTCTATGTTTTATCGTATAATATTGATATAAATATAGCGAAATCATTTATTTGCTAGGTATATTAAATAAATATACAATAGAATAAAACCGGAAATTTATACGAAAAATGCTTTTCGAAAATTTGTGGATGGGGTGTTTATAGCTGAGTAAAATTATCCGTAGTGATCAGCGATATATAACTACAGTTTCGTACATTTAATCTTTCATCATCCTTTCCTGGCTGTTCACGGATGATTGATTTCTCCAAACTCTGGTTCAATATTTTAATGGCTTACTGTAGATTTATAAGAATGTTATTTTAATTCATTCAGAAGAATGTATTTTTTCTTTTTGCAAATAGATTTTTATTCAGTTAGAGTTCAACTTTCTTATGACAGAAGTTAAAAAAATCTGTAATTTTAAAAACCGATAACAGTTGTTTATTCAAATGATTATAATATTTCATCCCGAGAAATTTTTTATATCGGCACTTTAATTTCAATTTTAGATATTTTGTGAATATTCTATCTACGTAGCCTCAAATACTTGAACCTCGTTCTAAACAAATTGTATTTTTTTTACTCTCATCTACATTCCATTCAAAGTAAATAGGAAATTAAATATCATTAGGAAGTAATTTACATTTCAGTATTAAGAAGTTATTACTTAAGAATTATCATTGAGAAGTAATTTATATTTTCGTTTGTAAAAAAATTGGTTTTAAACGTTTGAAAGTAAAATCTCTACATGTGTATTCAATATGATAGCAGTAGTCGGTGAGAGATAGAAACCTGTTGTAAAGTCTTTTGAAAGAGAAAACACACTTTATTTATTCCGTTGTGTAACTTATTGCATGAGTCATAATTTTAGTTATAAAGTTTGCTATGGCTGTTACTCATTCTAAATACATTATCTGATAAATTGGGTTCAGCCTTTGCGCCGAGATTTGCACGTATTGTGACAGATGCTACTAACTGCAATTTTCATTGACTGAGATGCTATTAATAGGAATTTTTACCGACTGTTAGCGCCTCCGAGTTCAGGCGGAGAGTTCAACAAAGCGTGTTGCCATGCATGTCTTGTAATATAATCTAATTGTTATGCATATCGTTCTGTGTGTGTTTTCCTTTGTATTCTGCTCGTACCCGTTATTAAAAGTAGAAAAGCTGAAGTGGTGGTCTTCAATGACTTAACACTAGAAAGACGGGAATTTTTTTCTTGCTAAAAAGACTGAACGCCGTCATTTTGGCGGTTAAAAATAAAATCAAGAATTTAAAATATTTAATGTTTTTTTAAATGGTTAAATACTTTAAATTTTGAACTATTTCATACCAATCTATACTAATATATAAAGAGAGAGAGCGGATTTTGTATGTGGAGGGTAATCTCCGTAACCACTGCACCTATTTGAAAAATTATTTCACTAATTGAAAGGTACATTATTCCAGATGGACATAGGCTATATATTATGTATATCTGATGAGTAGAAAGAAAGTTAGGGGCCTAAATGTTGAGCTGATGCTTCACCTTTATAACTTTTCCTTTGTCAACCATAGTCAAGTAACCATAGCAACACATCAAATGATATTTTCATTTATTATCAGTAAAACATTTAACATTTGAATTTTCTTTGTAAACCATAGTCAAGTAACCATAGCAACACATCAAACTACATTTTCATTTATTATCAATAAAAGATTTAATATTTTAAAGATTCAAGTGGGGGAGGTATTGATAAATACAAAAAGGATTTTTGAAATTGGAAACGTTTAAGGGTTTATTTAAGAAAATTACATTTGGAAATACGCCTTTTTATTGGACATTTAAGGTGAAAAAAGATTTACAATTTATAGGCTATCAACTGGAAATTTATTGGTATAATATTACAGAACTTTATTTAACTTATAAACTTTATGATTTTGAATTTATGTACAATTTTATGCCCAATTTGCGTAAATCGAACTTGAATTATTGAACTTTATTCAAAAATCAGTGTGTTTCATTGAAACTGTGAAATTTATTATTTCGAATAGGCCTAAGTTTATTCCTTTATAAGTAAAAAAGTATTGCTTCAATTGAGCTGAAATTTTATATAGATATAGTTGATAGTTCAGATTAAAACATAGGCATATTATTGTTTGAAAATCGGGCCCCGGAGTTTTTTTAATTAATGTTTTATTGATTTCGCCCTAAAAGTTGCTTATTTCGACAGCTTCCGCGGCTGTCCTCGCTGACAGCGAGACTATGGGGCCGAATCGTACCAAAATCGGCACGCTGGTGGCCCCGGACACGATTCAGTGCCTGACGTAAGCGGATTTTTGAATTTTCATTTTTAAAAAGTTATTAATTTTTTTTTGTCATTTTTGGTGCTTTTTTCATGTTTTTTTGTGTGTGGACTGTAGCGGATAAGCTATGGGGCCGAATCGTATAAAAATCGGCATGCGGGTGACCCCGGACACAATTCAGTGCCTAGCGTTGCAGTTTCCAATAAAAATTTCTTTTGCCATCACCATCAACAAATCCCAAGGTCAAACATACAAATATATTGGACTTGACATATGGGAAGATTGCTTTACTCATGGACAATTATATGTTGGTCTCTCTAGGTCAGGAAATGCGAAAAATCAATTTATTTTAAAAACTCAGAAAAACGAAACAAAAAATGTGTTATACCATGAAGTTTTTAAAAAAATTATACCTACCTAATATCTACTTAAGGTAGATAATTGTTCAACCCGGACAAAGTTGGGACGGGCCGCTAGTATATAATAAATTAGTATAGATTTAGATATATTTTTATGCAGGTATGCCGAGCTGACAACCTGGTATGGTTTATCCGTAAAAATATATGCATGGTTTGTGCAGTTCTTATTTTCCTCACCAATATTTCCGAAGAACCAATATTTTTGTTATTAGCAAAAGGGAGACTAGACGAAAAGTAACTAACATTTTTCCGGTATTATTTTAAAGATTTCTGCCTGTTTTCTATATTGCCGTCAAATTGACGGCTTTCAGTCTTAGTGGGTATACAATACATTTTCTCCCCCTCTTCACTATCAAATATAATTTTGTAAATGTGTGTGCATATTTCACGTAAAATTAGAAAAAGTCATAAAATTTAAGAAGCCTGAGGACATAAATACAGACATAGCGCTCAATAGTACAGTCGAATCCCGTTATAGCGAACCCGGTATATAACGAACTCATAGATATAAAGATCGAAAATTTTAGTCCTGCCGTTTTCCCATTGCACGTAATTTGCGTCAGTTTAATGTAATCGATTTTAGTCGATTTAATCCATTAATTATCATTTTTAATAGATTTTATCATTTTTTAATACATTATTATTGAATACACATTGCTACTAACGAGTTATACATTTTGTGAACTCTAGCATTTCTTTTAACGGTTCGGATATAGCGAACCACCGGATAAAGCGAACAAAATCTTTGGTCCCTTGAAGTTCGTTATAACGGGGCTCGACTGTATGTTCGAAACTGTCAAAATGACGGCAGCCGTCTTTCTAGTGTTAAAACTATGAAAAGTTCTACAGTATACATTTCTAATCAGCAGCAGCAATGAACTGTATATAATTTATCAATTGTAAGCCAAAATACATTTATATCAAAATTTAAATGAATAAGCACAGAAATTGCACTATCCAGAGAGAAATTTATTATTGCCGTGAGAGAAACCTACTATGCACTCTATAAAGAGGTACTTTTTGTTTTATCATAACCTGCATCTTATGATTCGTGACTAAAGTATTCTTTTGAAACCGCTCTGCAGTTTTTCTTTCCCCTTTTACTTTGATTTCCGACATCAGTAATCCGCTAGCTCCACCAGACATGTAACATAAAAGCTTTTGCCCAACGTTTGGTCAGCCAGTGAAATTGTTGTTCATTCTACTTCTTTAATGGCTCTTACCGCTTGAGTTTTTGCACGTCTAAAACTTTTATAGGTTCTGGGAAAAGAACAGCGGCAGATAAATATACACCTTGAAAATACGAGCGTTAGTTTACGACCGCCATAAAGTCATGGTTGGATAAACAATAATGGCTAAAAAACCGGTATTTCGGGTGTTTTTAAACTGTTGGATTTTGAATCCTGTAATTTAGTTTTTATTATTAACTGTTAGAGATAAGAGAATTTTTCCTAGAATTCCGAAATTTTCTAAAGCTTTTTGAGAAGTGATATCGTAATTTTATAGATATTTGGACGTGATCCGGACTGCATGGCAAATTTGACATGCATGTCAAATCTCTCTAAAAATTACATTACAGGTGGAAAAATTTAATACAGCATGAAAATTTAATATTTAATTATGAAGTAAGTTCCTTCTTCCATTGGCCGTTGTTTCATATTGTTTGACTCTCTTATCAGCTGTTATAAAAAATACATCTTTCAATGTAAACTCGTGGTTTTGTTTGTATTCTATATACTTTTTTTGTTCTATACAATTGTATACTCTCATTTTTCAGCTTTCATAAAAATAAATATACAAGCATATCAAGCTTTAACGTTCGTTAAAAAGATACTCTCTTATCCCGACAATTCAAGGCATTTTCTTCCTTTATATTTAAAATGAGCTTTTTGATCACAAAAACACAAGAAAAATAGTTAACGATAATTAAAATCAATAAAAATCGCTTTCAAAAAGGCAGGCACACAAAATTTTTTTTATTTATAAAAGCCCATTTGGCTACATTTATAAAGATGAAAATTTTCTATGTGGCTTAATGGCAACACCCTACAGAGTAAAACTTTTCCCAAAGGTTACGTACGGTATTGTTGAGAAAGACAATGTATGAAACGAAATATTATTTGATGTGTTGAACTTAATAAAAACGAAACATGATCGGATTATATTATACGTTCACAAATGTGTATCAGCAAGACTGGGAGAGTAATATACTTTGCTAAAAAATTTTGAAGAGTGATGCCCTCCTGATTTGGCCATTTAAAATAATCCAAATCATTTATAAAATGAGACCCACAGAAGAAATTTATTGCATTTTACTTTAGAATTAATTCCTCATACGTTGCTAACTTTTCTCTGGGTAACGCAATTTTAGAGAGATTTGCCTTGCCACGGCAGTTTTTATCGTTTCCTGGAAAGGTTGCTACCTAAAGTTCCATATTCAATCCCTTCTGTCGATTACTAGTACCGTCTCTTTAGAAGACGTCATGCTTGAGTCTCATATCCTTTAGAGGAGTATAAATGCATATTCCTAACACACATAGCAACCAATAAAATATAACCTTTGTTATCTTACAATACCATGTTTTTTTAATGTTGAAATAAAAGGTTTAACCCTTCAGCGGGCGTTCCAATTTTTGGAACACCAGCAGGCGCGAGTGGCAGAAAGTGCAACGTCTCTTTCAACCTTGATTATTCCTTTTGTAATACACTTTTTTTTCAAATTGAAAATAATAATTCTGCGTTTTATGACAAGATATAAAATGTTGATAATATTGAGAAATATTTATAATTAAAGGCCAAGGAATGCAGATACAATCGCCTTATTTCAAACCTGTTCGGTTTATTGGATCTAAGGACAACTTGCGAACTGATCACTATTATGTCCAAAAACCTAAAAACCAATGAGATTGTCCATCTTCTTGATATGCAGGATACCATGTAATAGCTGCACATTTGATCGACTACATCAACTCTGGCTTTTGTCGTATTGCAATTCAGTATAATCGGTGGTTTACCACGGTTAAATCACGACTAACAATGAATGTAAAGGAATATAAGTGTCAGAAAATCAGACCAGCATTAGGAAGGGTGTAGCTATAAATAGAAACTGCTTAGAACATTCAAACCTTACTTGCAAAAACAAACCATTCAAAATTACGAAAATGTTGCACTTTGTACACGGGCGTGCCAGCTGAAGGGTTAAGTAACTGGTGAAAATTTAAACTTATATCTCAAAATTGGATTTCATTATTTTTAAATCTCACTGATTTCTATCTGTACCGAAACTTCCATTGCAAGCGAATACTTAACTCACATATTCTTTTACTTACATTGTAAGCAAAAATTTTCAAGGTACTCAACACCATGAGACTCGACAAGATGAGCATCGGCACCAGGTGATCTTCGGTCGAACTCGCTCAGGTGGCATTCACGAGTCACTACATTGAATTCCACGGATCGGCAGACGAATCTTGATTCGGCAAGACATGCGGCGAGACACGAGCCACGGTCCGATGTGAAGATGATAGCATTGTCCAAGCCTCGCAGCAACTTGTTGGGCAGCAACTCGAAGGACCAAAGGCGATCACAAAGGTAATCTGGAGACAAAGAAAACAAATGCATTGTGAGTATGATTAGTCAGTCATAGAATCCAGGTATGTAAATATGTAGATAAACTAATGATAGGTAAGGCCTGTGTCAGATAACTGTAAGGTCAATATGATAATTTTTAGTTAGCAAATATAGGGATGTCAGCAAGGTATGTTGTTAAGGGGAGTTTGCAGTAATGATATGCATATTTTAAACTTCATCTTTAGAATATATTTTATATTCTTCGTTTCGTGATTATGTCTATTTAAAAAAAAATAATTTAAAACTGATTTTTATGAAAACTTTGTGTTTTTTTCTCTAGTGTCCTCAACAAATAAATATACGTTTTAGAAAGAACTGAACAGTATGAGAGATATCAGTAGAAGTTTTAGTTTCTTAAATCAAGTAAGTATATTTTATGCTTTGATTCGAATAATTTTCTAATGGATATCAATAAAGATTTTATTTCAAAAAAGCAGAAACGATAATTTTTCACATGTACCTCGTAAAGATATAGCATACACTATCTGAAAGTATGCCTTACTGTGGATTTCGCATTTCAGTGATAGATAAAACTAGTTTCACTCAGTATAGCATTGATTTGAAATTACGATTAAAAAGACTCAGTAATTTATGTCTGCGATATTGTTGCCCTTATATACTTTTTAATTAATCACAGTTGTTATATATAGATTCTATGGCACATAACAGTTTAACGCTTAATAAGGAATTCCTTTTGATAGCAATCTGTTCTCTTGCTTAATAATTTGAGTAACCGTTTCATGCTATAAAGATTCTCGGAACGTGAGACAGCAACTGCAATAATATAAAAAATATACTTTTAGCGAGAACTACCTTTTGATTCGGAGCTGTATAATCAATACAACATTAATCTGAAGTGTGATTTCGCGATGTCATTAGCAAATTATGTATTCAGTGCGTTGCGAATGACTTGCCATTTTTTTCTATATACACTTACCCGAATCGACGTGAACTTTGGCAAGGTAAAAGGTATTCTTCGATCTCCTGGGTTTGCCGGAAGGTACATTTTCATCGCTGTGGAGAGTGCAAGTGGTCTCAGGTGGAGAAGCATCGCCACGAGGGGCGTAGCTGAAGGTCGCTCCTGCGCATGCATTCTCATCACGGCACCACCGTTGACATTCGTGCAGTGAAACGTTTCTCAGGGTGAAGTATGTGTTGCCGCCATATCCTATGCCAGTGCCTTTCACAAAAGTAACGCTACCTGTAAAAAAGAAGAGGTACATGCGGGTAAAATAGATATATTTCAAATGATTAGCTTTACTATAAGTATGATTTATCGTGTCACTGTAATGAAGGGTGAATAAAGTTTTTTTTAAAAATTATTATTATTATAAGTAACGGTTTCATCCTATGACGATGATTATCAAAAGGTTACACAAAGAAAATGTCTTAAGTTAAATATCAAACTTCTTAGGGTTCTTTTCTTCCATAAAAAATCAGACTCTTATTTTAACGTAGGATTACTTTCCTTCATAACGGTCCTGCGGAAAGCAAAATTTCAGATGTCCTGCGTCGCGAGTTATAATTTTGGCAACAAACCAAACCCAGTCTGTATCGCTTGGGCAAGCAGTAAACAGTTAAACAGAAAAGTACCAAAATGCGTCAAAATTTTGACTGACACACACACACACACACACACACACACACACACACATATATATATATATATATATATATATATATATATATATATATATATATATATATATATATATATACATGCGTACATATATGTAGATACATATATACATAACACATACATACATATATGCATACACAAGAGGTAAGCAACGATAAGTAATCCTACGTTAATAGCTCGCGGTAGTTTCGTTAGAAGAGACTACCTGAATTTTTTTTTTAATAAATTCCTTCAGGAAGTTTACGAAAAACTAATTTTATTGTTAAAGTTTCCGAAGCATTAGGCCGTGCTAAATTAATTCTGAAACTTTTTCGAAAAATTCTCTGGGTTCCAGAAGTCAGTTCAAGTAATTTAGATGATCAGACAAGCATACTCATCTGTAACACTACATGACTCGTCACCAAAAGTGTTAATACTTAACACGTCTCATCTTCTTGTCTACGTTTGTACGAAAGTAAACGAATGCCTTGAAATTTGAACGTATTAGATATGCATCCGTGGACAAAACCTGAAAATGTAGTCACAGAACTGATGTAGCGATTCTGAGATTAGAAATTAATTATTCGGAAAGATGGGAAAGATGTGATCCTTTTTCGATTCACCCTCACATCTTTCTTCTTTCCGTCACTGACCTTAAATCCGATTCTCCCAAACACCGCAGGCCCTAAATGAGGCAACATTAGATTTTTCTTTAAATTCCTACACTTGACCGATTCAACTTTTTTTTTAAATTTTGCGTTTTTGTCCCTTCATTGAAAAAAAGAGTTTCCATCTTGAGACTAATGGTTGAAATTGTAGTTGAAGCGAGTCTGTGACTTTAGACAGAGACGAGAATGTAGATAGAAGGCCAAGATTCCTTTATAGTTTTATAAATGTTTCCAAATACAGAGACTTGAAATGTAACTAATTCATTGTTTAACTAGGATCACTCCATCGGCAGAAGAAATCGAGAAATAAATACTATGGCGCCTTGAACCTAGTCATTTGTTATGCATCCTTGACGTCACGGTAAAAAAAAATTCACCCTCAATCGTAATAGCAAAAGATGTCCGCACTCCGTTTCTTTTTTGGTCTCTTTGAAGTGATATGTAAAAGTAATGCAGTTTAAGTTTTGAGAAGGATTAAAATCATAACAGTTTACTTTAGAGTTGTTAAAATGTCTTGAAGAAGCTGGTCATGAACGTTTATGTGTTTATCTTATTTGAAAGAAAAGAATGTTATTGCTATAATAAATACGATGCTATAATAAACACAATTTATGATATATATATATATATATATATATATATATATATATGTGTGTGTGTGTGTGTGTGTGTGTGTGTGCTTCTTGTGACACTCGAAAAGATAGAATTAAAAATTTTTGTAAAATTTCTAGATTTTAAAGTTTTTCTGACTATTGAAATAAGTGTCAGTAAAAGTGAGGTTTAAAATGAGACACACATATATATATATAATATGTGTATGTGTGTGTGTTTGTTATTATATGACATTAAATGAAAGCAATATATAAAATTGTAATCTTTTACTCATGCCAGACAAGAACATTCACAATTTAAATGGGATTTAAATAACTGAAATACCTTGATTTGTTTTTAGAATGAGGACATTATCTGCATTACAGATTTTTTTTTACATTAATGTTGCTTGTCCATGCTCTGAAGTCAAAAGTTTGAAGCATAAGTGTTGATTATTTTTCTTAGTAATATAAAAAAAGGATAGAAAAAATAATTTCAAAACTATATCTGACATGGTAAAAAAAATTAAATATATTTAATTTAAAACATTGTTAGAATAAAATTAATATTTCATGGAAAAGCTGATAACAGTTGCTTGTTCAAATGATTATAATATTTTATCCCGACAAATTTTTTATATCCGCACTTTAATTTCAATTTTAGATATTTAGGAATGTTCTATCTACGTAGCCTCAAATTCTTGAACCTCGTTCTACACAAATTGTATTTTTTTTTTCTCAATCCACATTCCTTCAAAGTAAATAGAAAATTAAATATCATTAGGAAGTAATTTATATTTCAATATTAAAAAGTTATTACTTAAGAATTTTATCATTGAGAAGTAATTTATATTTTCGTTTGTAAAAAATTGTTTTTGAATAAAGGATACACATACAAAATATTTATATTTGAAAAGGCATCTAAATTTGTCCATTACATAAGTGAGCCTAAGAAATTTTTCTTCAAGGAAATGTTTTCCGCGAATTTTTTAATGAAGAAAAATTTTGAATATTTTTATGTCGCATTAATTATCTATGTTTAATGTTTAATTTTGTTAATTAATTTCACTAAGAGGTTGATCAGATCAACAAAATGTCCTCCAACCTCCCTGTTTTTGTATTATCCCTGTACTCACCCCTAAAAGGAAATTTTTAAACTTCAAGGCCTTTTTCTAATATATTATAGACATTTTTTTAAAAGCCCGATATGCAACTGATATTTCCTTTGAGCATTATCATTAAGAGTTTTTTTAACAAGATTCAGTACTATTCAATGGTTGAGACTCCTGACTGAAAGCCTTTAATAGTAAGAATTCACAAATACTTTTCAAAATTTCTGTACTTGAAGCATATCAGTTATCAATGTCATAGTATCAAGCAAACTTTTATTAATGCAAGGTACAAATGCAATGTGAGGAGTAATGTTCAGATGCAGTGTTGAATGCAAATCCCGCTGACAAAGTCTTTAATGTTGTTTGTAAATTAGAAAACCAATTGAATATCAGATAAAAATGTTTATCTTTCCTGTTATTCATTAATTTTATAAGTACCATAATCTTTTTGACCAGTAAATGATATCTCTTTTATGGCCAGAATCTCATTATTGCCAAAAGATTATTCAAAATATTTTCGTTCTTCTGCATATCATGATTCCAGGTACTCGCATCCGAAGAAGCAAACTTGAAACTCTATAAAAAATAATTTTCTTCATGGGGAGCATATTTAACAGCAGTTCCGCACACATAATGACAAGATCGTGAAGATTTTTTTCGTGTGTGTTTGTGATAATTTTTCCGTTAAATGCTCGTAAAAGGCCTGTTTATTTCGAAGTATTGGAATTCATGTTACATAGCCAAGATTTCTATATCCGGTTTGCCTAAACTAAACTATTCAGTTCATCCGTAGGCAGACAAAGGATTTTTCTACTTTGCTTTTTTTTTCGTTTGTGGAGGGCAGGACGAGCAAGGAATGGATTTTGTTGAGTCGGAGCTTTACTTGGCATGCAGAGTACACTCTTTGCATTATAATGAGTGCGAACTACTTGCTTTTTTTAGCTAACTAATACCTTGTGACCGAAAGTTCCTCTCTCTGCATAATGATCACGAGAGAGCCCAGAAGCGGAAGATATCCCGTGACACGAATTCTAACGCACAGGTCACTGAAATTTTTGTTTAGGCAACAATAATTATCAATTCCGAAAGCGTCTTGCGAGGCAGTATGAGGTAGTTTATTCTTACCAAAAAAGGCATTTAGTTTACTAATTAGAGACATTGTCGCTTTCTAATAATCAAAATTCTATAAATTGATACAAATAATTTTGAGAAGATTTGATTAATTGCTAACGTTTTTGTCCATCTTGTTTATTGATTAAAGTAAAGCTATTAAGTCCTCACAACATAAATTTTTGCGGTGAGAAAGGTCAAAGCATTTATCGGATTTCCTTGTTCATTAAAAAAGGGAAATGGTGGAATGTTCTGTTGTATATGTCAAAGGTTTCCCGAAAAGAAAAAGGTAAAATGTTTCATCGCATTTATAAAGACAATTAAAAGAACCATTTTGTAAGTGTCCCAAGGAGATGCTTTAAATATTTTATATAAATGAAAAAAAAATTATCATGCAGTCAAAAAGTTAAATAAATATTAAAACAATCATACGTAATTGCTGACAGTAAATTTTTTATAGTGAATTTCATTAAAATGTTTATTTGAAAATATTAAACCACTAAAGGCGCGTTCGTATTTTCTTCATTAACCGTATCTGTATCACGCTACAATAGTGATGATATACGAAGTCTTTTTTTTCTAACTAGTGGTACTTCTATCCCCTTCTCTTTCCCCCGATCAACCTGATCTGTTGTTCTCCCCAGAACATTTGCATATGTAATCCTCTTCATGTGAAGAAAAGTGTCCTCACTGTCGCTTCTGTATCTCGAGCAATTTCAAAGGCTTCTTAGTGAAACTCCAACACTAAGAAGATCATGGCCATGTCTTATCTACGTATCGAAATTTGTTACACAGAACCGATACACATGGCTGATTCATGGCCCAAAGGATACCAAAATTATGCAAACGTGCACGCACCCTAAGAAATTAATCATACTAGGGGCTTTTTTTAATATTATATGTATTATGTAGAGATACATAATTTTCGTATTTACGAAATAGAAGCGAATAAATGCAAAATTTACAACTTTTCTGCGAAAACTCTGTGAATAACTGAGTGATAAACGGCTTTTTAAGCGATATTAGGTAATAATAGTAATAATTTTTAACCTAATTGCTAATCTAAGACCATCCAAGGTCTTTAACTGAGAGATCTCACTCTCGAAACTAAGAATTTTGATGCTTATCTAACCAAAAAAGTAAAATTATGATTTTTTTTTAATAGATGCGAAGCCTTTGAATATATATATATATATATATATATATATATATATATATATATATATATATATATATATATATATATATATATATATATATATATATATATATATATGCGACTAAATGCGAAATTTCGATATTTTTTATGCGAAATTTATGTACTCCTAGTATATTTTAGGATGTACAAGTTAATAAAAAATACATGATTATGAAAAACTTTAGATTTCATTCAAAAGTGAAAGAACGGACACACACACACACACATGTATGCGAGCTCGTGTAATGCAGAATTTCAGGAGTGTTTAAAAAAAAATCATATATTTTAATAATAACCTTCACAGACTATGAAGAGCAATATCAGTCTATAACCAAGTTTCCTTAATGAAAGCCTTTCTTGAAAATATATGCTACTTTGCTGTTTACTCTATGATTTTTTCATCTTACCCGCTCATCAGATTTTATTGTGGCACGAGGGACAAACACATACCAGCGAGATCGGAATTTTCCCACTCTCTGCAAGAATATAAATGATTGAGCGACCCAGTACGTCCGATACTGCACTTGCCCGCAGATGCCCTATTTCCTCGAAACGGGGGCATTCGAGTCGCGACCTTTGATCTCGACTCCTCGTGTTTGGCCTTCAAAGAGAGAATGAGCCAAACTTTCGGCAGGTATTGGAGACGCTCCATCTCGTCTTCCTTTGTTTGTTTTTATTTTCTCTTCGAGCGATACCTGTTGTGTGTGGGGACTCACTGAATATGAAACACTTCGACCCGATGACCGCCGATGATAACGGGCCGACTGTCTCCTTAAAAATGAATTTTCCTTGATGCCAGTGATGCCGCTTGAATTGCGGTGGGAAGAAGATGTATTAATCGGATGCGGGTCATTACCATATTCTTTTCTGTTTCTTTTTTCTTTAAAAAGCGATTTCTCAAATAGCATTTTCTTAGGGATACAATAATGAATAAATTATCAGAAATTTACCTGATGTGAATGCACTCTTGCCTGAAATATTTTTTAGAATTATTATCCGTTATTTATGTAAACAAAAAGTTCATGCCAGTTATTTTAGATTTCATAAAAATTACGAAAGAGAAGCATAATTTTTTTTTCAATTTAAAGTGATATTTATAGTTTTTAAAACTAAAAAAAGTTTGCATACTGAATTTTTTTAAAGCTGTTTTTTATTTTTAAGGAAAATGATGGTGTTGAAACAAATTTTCCTTTTAGATTATAAGTGATTATCAAAATTTTCTTAATTAAACAATAATGAATAAATTATTAGAAATTTACCTTGATGTGAATGCCCTCTTGCCTAAAATATTTTTCAGAATTATTATCCGTTATTTATGTAAACAAAAAGTTCATGACAGTTATTTTAGCTTTCATAAAAATTGCGAAAGAAAAGCATATTTTTTTTTTCCAATTTAAAGTGATATTTATAGATTTTAAAACTAAAAAAATTGTGTACTGGATTTTTTAAAGCTTTTTTTTTATTTTTAATGAAAATGATGGTGTTAAAACAAATTTTCCGCTTTGATAATAAGTGATTATCAAAATTTTCTTATTTAAACAATAATGAATAAATTATTTTTTACACTGATGTGAATGCCCTCTTGCCTGAAATATTTTTTAGAATTATTATCCGTTATTTATGTAAATAAAAAGTTCATGCCAGCTATTTTAGATTTTATAAAAATTACGAAAGAAAAGCATAATTTTTTTTCAATTTAAAGTGATATTTAAAGTTTTTAAAACTAAAAAAATTTGTGTACTGAACTTTTTTAAAGCCTTTTTTATTTTTAATTAAAATGATGGTGTTAAAACAAATTTTCCTCTTAGATAATAAGTGTTTATGAAAATTATCATCGGTGCATTTGAGAAAAAAATAATGATCAATGTAAGTTTTTTCGTCGTTGGAAACGATGACGTCTTGTACATTTTGAGATTTAGAAAGGCAATAAAGTTATTAAGTTAAAATATTTGCTTTAAAAATTTCAGATAATTTAATTTTATTATTTGTATTTGGGATACATTTCTATCTTAAAATTGTTCATAAATGAAGTTGAACAAATAAATTCTAAATTTATTGAAAAATATCTTCTTAGAAAATTTTAATCTTTTTAGTAAATTTACTCAACTATCAAATATTTTAAATTGCGTCAATCTAACTAGTTTAAGATAGTAGTATGTACTATGGTTAATACAGATCTAAGAGTATTTACTTTATAAAGATCAATTTAATTTATCTCAATTATTTTTATTTTACAATACTCACTCTTACAATTTCTCCATGTGAGTAATTTATGTTATTTGTTAACCAAAATTAAGTTAAGCATAAGGCCTTAAAGAAAATGCATGAAGGGGGAGGTAGTCTAATTGTATATACATCGTGGTTACTAAACATATTCAAGAATCTTTCACATTTTTCAACTAACAGTATTTTAATGGGAAAAGTGCAAATATTAACTTAACTGGGTGGAAAAAATTTTTGATAAGTGTGAAAATTTTGGAATGCAATAATTTAAAACCCCATTTTCAAATATAATTTCAAAATTTTCGTCTTCATTTTAGTATATTTCATTTGATTATTTACATTCAGTGTTATTTCGAATTACAATAATTGGAGACATGGAAGAAAACAAACACATACATACATATATATGCAGATACATTAGAAAAGCTTAAATCCTATTTTAGTTTTTATTGCGTATTAGGTTAGTTTTTAATAAGTTTTAATTTTTAAAAAAGTTAACGTTCTCACTCTTAATACTAATTGCTGTTACTTATCAGGAGAAAACATGCAAGAAAAAATTCTGTAAAACTTCAAACCTTCTTTCAAGTTTAATACCGAAAAATTAATAAAAAAATATCATTCCCGAAATGTTATTTCTTTTGCAAATTTATTAGCGATATCTACGTATGATTTTTTTAAGATAAATTTTATTAAATTTTTTTATATATTCCCTTGCATTAATAAAACCTAACTCCCTTGTACCTATCCCTTATATAGAGAGTATTTTTTCAGATCATAATCAATCGAAGTTTGTTTAATGGTAACTGAGGTACCTGTCTGGGGAAAGCAATGTCGGCTTGTTTGGCTCTCTAAAAGGAAAGTGTATCCGAGTTCTTCGAACGAAAGATAAATAAATCTAGTAATTAAAATGTTACAGGCATTCATGAAAGGAAATAAAAAGTATGCAGTCTATTACACTGAGTTATTTTTAAACAAATTCCGTCCTCTGACGATACGCAACATTGTATTAAACAGCAAGTCCAAACAAAGCATTGGCAGGTCAACTTTGTTCGTAGGTGTACCATAAACTTGAAAGTCATGAGAAAGATGTGTCCATTTATTCCGTCGGTTGACGTTATATAATACCTCGTTTCATTAGCTCTAAACGTTTGAGGTTGTGAGACATATCAGTCATAAATTAATGTTCTTCCTGAGTTATCTTAACGAGAGATGCGGTGAGTCTCAGAGGTGCAGTGTCATTCAGTCACCCTCGCGTGGGCAATTTCTTGCCGGAGGTAGCAACCTCTAACGCTTCTTTCTGAACTTGACCGTCATGCTCTCCTGTCTGCTTGAATGTGTGGATAAAAAATGAGATCTCGGGGACACTGATTGAGGATGCTCAGTCTTTTGTTTAGACAGCGATTATCAAGAGAAGGAGATGATTTTTTGATTGATATATCACCAGAGTGACACGACCTGACAGACTTACTGTGTGAACCGTAAGTGGCTTCAAAACTTACACCAGCTTTTATTTTTGCTTCGTAAAAAAGAGTTTTCAGCGTTCCCTTAATATTTATAGTTTTTTTTAAAAATTTTTTTAACCTTCTCCTTACAGGGTGGGATAGCATGTATCCCAAGAATACTGGACCATTAATGAATATATATATATATATATATATATATATATATATATATATATATATATATATATATATGTATGTGTGTGTGTGCATGTGTATAATTCCATTAATAACCGTTCTTACAAAGGGGATATAAAATATCCCGTTCCAAAGAGGGAATCGAAAAAATGGGCCCCGTAAGCTAAAGGTTAACATTGAAATCACATGTATGATCACACGATTTTACTAATTTTTGATGTGATTTAAACCACTTTTACATGTTTTTACACAAATGGATGTACCCTCCCAGTTTGTGGAGATAAGGTACGGAGGACCCCAGCTAAAATGGAAAATCCGTGAATACTTTTGGACCTTCATCTTGACTTTTGACACTTTTAACAATATTTATAACGTGCAAAAGAGCAAAACAATGCACTCTCCCAGTAGCTACTACAGTCTATTTTCAGCACTAAAGTGCCATTGTTATCACTTTTACGGTTTTACATTTCTGCCCTTTTTCAAGTTCGCCAAATTTCGAAAAATAAAACAAAGCAAGTAATAAAGCAATGTCAGACGCCCGGTGGCGTAGTGGTTAAAAGCTTCAACTGCCACACCACAGGTCCAGGTTTCGACCCTGCGACTGTGCAAGGTTGACTCAGCCTTTCATTCCTTGAGTGAGTCGATAAAATGACGACCAAGCATGCTTGGGAACTAACTCTGGGGGTCCCGTGGCAGGCTGACCACCTGCCCGAGACATATGCTGTATTGCACCCCAAGCCCAAGAAAGCTGAGATGGGCACCACAGGCCTTGGTCTACAATGGACTGTTGCGCCATTGATTAGTTTGGTGACGTTCAATGAAGGAAGAAAAAAAAATAAAATTAGGAATTTAATCAGTAAAACTTTGGTGCGTGTATAAAATCTAAAACCGAATTTCTTTATAGTTTTTTTATATTTTTAATTTTAAAGTTACAATAACAATAATGAATCTTAAAATTGCGAAACTAGAGTCGACTAATATTGCACATAAACAAATGCATATAATTAATGGACTTTTCAAGAGCATAAATTCCTCTGATGTAATGATAATTAGATAATAAATGAAGTAATGGAAGCCACAGTGGCTGGACAGTCAAACATATGCTGACTGTCCAGCCACTATAACTGCCCTTTTCAAATTTGTTTTGTCCCCGCAAGGCAGCTGTTGTTATCCAGGCTTTTGGTTCTATCTAAGGCTATCCTTCTGCTCTATTCATAGACATAACAACATCAACAACAAGTAATGGATGTGAAAATTTTAGAATTTGCTTCCTCAAGGGTTATGAGATTTCTTAATAATCTAACAGAGGTTTTTCCGGTCTTCAGGCATGACAGCTTATTTCGATAGCAAATATTTTTCATGTATTTTAAAATTTTCAAATTTATAGTAACAACTTCGGTTGGAATGAACAGAAGTTGACATAGTACCGAACCATTTATAGTTCAATACTGTATCCGGAACTTAGAGTAAAATTACAGGTATAATAATAATATTGCTATAATTTTCCTAAGTTCTCGACATTAAACTATAAGTCTACATTTTACCGTCCAAAGTTGTATGGCAGGGTATTAAGAATGAGGATTTCAACCTGAAAACTCATGAATAAAACAGAAGGAATGAAATCCAATTTTAGATTTTCTTGCTCGCGAGTTTAGTTGAGAAAATGCAATAATGGTATGAAACTTTAAAGGAGAATATATCTGCAATTTTTAAGCGCGAATGCCACAGCAACAATTACTTTAAATCTATGACCTTTTTTGCTATTGTCCAGTGGTAAGGTAATCTGCATTCTCGGCGAGACAAGAATATCTATCCTGTTTCTATTTTTGCTTGAACTTTATTTTTCCATTCGCCGCAACGATATCTTTTGAATAGAGGGTTCGACTTTAATCTCTCAATATTTTAACTCAATTCTTCCGGTTCGCTCTGCTAATAGATTTTCCCCTTCAAATTGTGCAATTTTCTTACCTGCAAATGTTAATTTTTTATTCAACTGAAATGTATTTTTTATTTTCACTTTGAAGATATTCGTGTAGCGATAAGACGCTTTTTGTGAGGTTAATAGTTTCGAGCGTGCATATATTATTATTATTATTTGTAGATTTCAAATCTTTGTACTTTGTTACAAGTTTATTTTATATAGACCGTGAGTTGGAAGTCGAATAATATACAAAAGTGATATCAGCTATCTATGATTTTTTTTAATCTTGTAAGTTTTTCAAAGTAATTGTTTAAGAACGCTTTACTATAATTGCTGATGTTTTGTTTGTAGATTTTATCTTCGGAAAAAACATTATTAGCGCACTATGAAAAAAATTGAAAGAAACGCCTAGTACAATATGTTCGAAAACGAAATCCTGCTCTGAAGATAAACTTATATATTACGATAGCACGGGCACACAATTACTCTTATATATATATATATATATATATATGTATGTATGTATGTATATATATATGTATGTATGTATATATATATATATATATATATATGTATGTATGTATGTATGTATATATATATATATATATATATATATATATATATATATATATATATATATATATATATATATATATATATATATATATGTATGTATGTATGTATATATATATATGTATGTATGTATATATATATATATATATGTATGTATGTATATATATATATATATATATATATATATATATATATATATATATATGTGTATGTATATGTATATATATATATATGTATATATATATATATATATATATAACATGGCTTGAGCCAAAGTGTGTTAAAAGCGGAGGACAGTGATAAAATCCTAAGATCAGTGGCATATGAAACTATAAATATCCTCTACACCGTTTTACATTGGCTCAGGGTCTATACGGATGGCTCTAGAACAAGTGATTGTGTAAACGTTGGAGCCGGTGTTCATTGTGGGCTGTTTTCATTCTACTCTCATGTTGGTAGTCATGTGTCAGCTTTTGATGGGGAAATCTCAGCTATCCGTTTGGCTCTTATCCAGCTTCAGAGCCGATTAGTGCGTTTCTCAAGAGTGGTGATTCTCTCAGATTCAAGAGCAGCTCTTCAGGCTATTGACTCCCCATGTTTCTCTCGATCGAAAGATATTGATGACTGTGTTAACCTTCTGGAACGGTTGTCGAACCATAATAAAACAGTTGTCTTACAGTGGATCCCGGCCCACTGCGGAATCGAGGAGAACGAGGTTGCTGACTTCCTAGCGAAAAAAGGGGCTTCTGTTTTACAGTTAAACAACCAGGACTTGGCCTACCATTCCATCAAGACAATTGTCAAAAAGACCCTCAGGTGTTCCTTCTCACAGGTTGTTGCTTCTAGAAGCGATCACAAGCCCTGGTATGTCCATGTCCATGATATCCCTGAGTGGCCTAGAGGTAAATCTGTGACAATGCTACGGCTTTTTTCTGGCCATGATTGCCTTCGCAAGCACCTCCACAGAATTAACTTGACTCCCGACCCTCTTTGTCTCCTGTGTAACAACTAGGAAGAAATGGACATGCTTCACCTTGCTTCTTGCCCTGCTCTACCTTCCGTTTCTTTATGGGAGCGCTATTGGATTGCCAGACATAAGTTGATGGATTAACGGATGTCATTTTTCTATCTTGTTCTTGTAATTTTGTCTTTTTGATATCTGTTGTCCACTAATACTTGCCATTGGAAATAAATAAATATATATATATATATATATATATATATATATATAACAAATACATTTATAGGATAAAAGTATAACTTTGAATTACTAAAAAGTATTCAAAGGCCTTTTATTTATATTAGATAGTCTAATTTGAATGTTTTAACACATTTTTAATTCTTGTAGAACCCACGAGTTATTATTTTTACCTCATAAGCAGATATAATATTCATACATAGGAAAGAATAACGACATTAATGAGACATACTTGAAGAATGAGGTGCCAGTCACTCTTTTCGTAAATTCAAAAAGTTTGATTTGAATGTTTAATTGCTTGCTTAGTATTTGATTGCTTTATAATTTTTTTTGTTAGAAATTTACTTAAGTTTCCTTTCTTTTATTTACCAGCGTAAGTAATAAACATATGCATGTATTATTTCGATTTGTTGGAGTGAATTTGTTTTTTTTTATTTAAGGAAGAATTAAAAATGGCTAAATTTAATTCAAACCCGCCTTTATAAACGTTAAGGGTACATTTTAATGAGAATCCTCAAAAATGTGTCTTTTATCCTAAACCTTTGACCATTGACAAGAGTTGACAAGTGTTCGTAATTTCACGCGAGAGACATAATTTGAAGTAACTTTAACATCTACGTTTCTTTTTTTTTTGCGTTTGGATCGGTTTTCTCTTTTACATACGTATATTTATTATACATTTGAGAATTTGAAGCAGAAAATGCTCCGTAGAGAGCACAACTTGAAATATGATGAGGGACGTATAATTTTATGCAAAGCTGCAGCGAGCCTCAAGAAAATAGCATAGAGGGGGAAAACGAAAAATATTTTATCTAGCAAAAAATGAATTACTAATTATTTAAAAAATTAAATAATATTAATATTTGTTGTTTTATATATTTCTTTCGTAATATTATAAATCTAAAAATAATATTCTAAAAATAAATAATTTTAGATTTATAATTTACGTCTTCACAAAATCTTCGTGGGACACAGAGAAAACGCTGGTTGGCCGCATGTTGTGCAGGCCTGTTCTAATATACAGTGAAACTTTTCTAGCGGGCTACTCCTATTCGATGGTCACCCCTATAAACTGCCATATTTTGTTCAGAACCGATTTAAGACTCCATTGAGACAATGTTATAGAAGAAACCTCTTTCTGACGACCACCCCTCAATACGGCCACTTTTTTTAGTAACCATCACTGGCCTCATGATGTGCAGGCTTGTTCTAATAAACAGTGAAACTTCTCTAGCCGGCTACCCCTATTCGATGGTCACCCCTATAAACTGCCATATTTTTTTTTCAGAACCGATTTAAGACTCCATTGAGGTAATGCTATAGAAGAAACCTCTTTCCGACGACCACCCCTCAATACGGCCACTCTTTTTCGGAACCATCGCTGGTCACCATAGAGATATTTTTACCATAGGCCACCATGTATTAAAGAGCGACATGGACGTTCCTTTGATATACCCTCATAGTAAGCAATGTTAATTCACCTGTATGGTGCTCCCATAATAATGTAGCCAACAAATTCGCGGTTTGGATTGGTGAATATCTTCACGAGGAAGTGCCTACCGCGTTGGGAAAAAAAATTCACAAAAATACGTTATATAAATAATTAACACTCTCCCCACTCAATATAATAAAGTCTATTCTGCTTATTATTCAGATATATGGGGAAGAAATTCGTTTTCGGAAACTCCCTTTGAAAGGATTACTTGGTAAGTTTGATGGCCTTTTCTGATAACCATTCGATCACGGTCACGGTCATAGATACAACTGCAAACGGAAAATCCGGTGACACAGGTTTGAAGCCTTTGTCTGCAATTCAAAGCTCCTCTTTTTTTTCACTAATATTTCAAAGGATTTACATATAAGACAGTGTCACATATGAGGATTATAACTTGTTTGTGACAGGTAATATATATTCTTAAAAGAGTGCAGAATTTAAATTTGAGTTCTTGGTAAGTTCATCAGACGTAAACCACTGCAAATGAACACAATTCGTATCACACAAAATGCCATTTAATTGATGGAATTCTTTTTAGATTTTAAGAGAATGTAAGAACTTTATAGGGATATAAGAGTAGTTATAGACATGCAAACGTGGCTCTTTGATAATGTTTAAATTTAAGTGCATAAAATTTAATTTTTAAAAATAATTATAGCTTGTCCGGGGAAAATATTCTTGCAGTCGTTACGGGTACGATAGACATAAAATAGAAGAGCAGTATGAAGAGGAGCTACTGATATATTTAAATTACATTGCTTCATTAATCTTAATGCACGGCTTGCGTGAATCTTGCTAAATGCAGTAATTCCGCCCCACATGAACCTTTTGAAATAGTATACAAAAACTCGTGGAAAATTTCAGTTTTGCCTAGTATTGTATAGGGAATGGTGTATTCATTTACTTATGATAGAAACAATTAAAAGAAAAATATTATTTTTCTTTCTCATGACATGCGACACAGAATGTATTCAAACGTAAAGTTTAAATACATGGAAAAGTTACAAACTGAAGGAAAAGTCATACATTCAGACAAACTGCCTGCCAGTAAATATATAGTTTTATTATAATGGTTCGATTGCTTGAAGCAGCTGAACCATAATAATGTGTTTATGTGTGCGTAAGGAGTATTTTGCAGTTACTTTTCACTTTGCCATGATACGCCTCTCCGAAAGGTCACCAGTTACGCTTAGTAGGCGAATTTCGCACATTCGATTTCACTCAAGCGCTTGGAGTTACTCTTTCGCTATTCACATTACCATATAATATAGCACTTTTCAATGGCACATTCGTGTTTATGACCTCGTAAGCGAAATGATACTTTGTTTTTCTCTGCAGGTTGAATTCTTCCTTTAAAAGAGGAGAAATTCAAGGTCGGAATATCTTGCTCCAGTTCAACAGGACAATAAAAGAGACGATATTGAAAAAAGAAAGACAGGAAAAAAAAAACGGTTCCATGCGGAAGTTTATAGAACAAAGGTATTGTGTAGAAAGTTAAAGATACAGATAAAAAATATAAATCATTGTTATCCGATGAGAATCTGTTCTTTCTCTTTAAACGCGTCCACGTGAGGATAAACGCACCAGATAACCCGAATTTACAGTAACGTTTTCACACGTTTTTGCATACAGTAAGTAAGATAGAATGCGGTTACAATACGAGGCTACAGGACACGAAGACTTGTTGAACTCACGGCATTTATCGCGAGAAGTATATAAATAAAAAAGCAGTGCGTACACTCTGTAAATAACATTGCACCGTGTTCTCAGTTCCTACAAAATAGTGTTTAACTTATTTCCACTTTCCTTCGGAAACACAGAGGTAATATTGCCGAGTAAAAAGCTCCTCTTTCTTTCCTGTATTGTTTGCATTTGTATAATCTTTAAATAACGCAACCTGTTCCTAGGCAGGAGAAAAGTAAATATAAGGAGGACAGAGCCTGCCCAACACCTTCTCTCCGCTGAGAGAAGGTGTTGGCCTGCCTCCCTCCCTTCATTAAATTAATTTTAAATCGATTCGAATACCGTTGTAGCATATGAGTCTAACCACCCCTTGGACTTGACGTTTCTTTTTATATATTTTCTTCTTTTTCAAAATATCCATGGCATATTTCATATTCGATATGTACCCTGCGTTATAGTAAAGTAGGAAAAATAAATATGCTTCCTGGTCGAAAATTTTTTGTTCATTTCGAAAGAATTAATTAGTTTTTTTTTGTTTTTGTTGTCGATTCTTCCTAAGAAATTCCCTGCAAAGAATAACATCCTGTTCAAGAACGGAAACCAACTATTTAATTATTCAGAAAGGGTGCCGAAAAAAAGGATCAAAAGACGTTGATTTCATAGATGAGAAAAAATAATAAGTAATATATTATATTTTTCCGCTTCAGAATTTTATTTAATACTCGTAAAAACTTATTAAAATATTACTACTTTTTCATTATCTTTCTTTCATTTCCTTTTACAGTTGTTGCCTTCGACCGCTACTGCTATAAGAACCGGGTATCAATCCACAGATCCTTGAATCGGCACATTGTGCTTTAGCCTGTTATAGGCTACACAGGGGAGGGATGGGGGAAAGTAAGGATGTTTTTCTTTCCAAGTTAATGAAGAACAAAACTGACTCTAATGTAGAGCGCAGGAGAAATACTTAAGCTAATATTAGGTATGCATTGTTTAGGCTCGTATACATGAAAAACCGCAGTTTTTAGAGGTAACGCTTTCATTGTCATGCCTGGCAAGTACGAAATGTTAATCAGGGAATTTTGAAAGTCCTGCAAACTTAAACAATGAATTTGCCATCAGACTCTCCCTACAAGTATGTAAGTATATATTTTAATTTTGATTTAGAAACTCTTAATTTAATTTTTGTAACTTTAACATAATTTGTGAAAATAAAAATTAAATAAGAGTTCAAAGTGGAAACTTAATGCTATGATTTGCCTTAGCTAGTAAAATGTTCACTCATTTATATATATATTTCTAATGTTTAAAAGATAGTTTTATAGTTAATTTTTAAAGGAATCAGTTACGCAAAGAGGATAATTATCATGATTTGTATGTCCAGTATTTCAGCGTTACGCATTTACCTGAAAATTTTGAGTTATTTATGAGCCCGCAATTGAAAACAAATTAAGCTATATATATATAAAGTCTTACGATTTCAATAATTGATAGTACAACTAGAAAATTTCTACATTTGGGGAAGAATATCTGAGAAGAAGAAATACAAATACAAGCCGTTTGCTTTATAATGTAATCAACGGAAAGTGTAATTACCAGGAAGTCTAAGCCGTTCATCAAGATATCAAAGTAAGTTTACAGGTTCCACTTGTGATTTAACTTTAATAAATAAATACGCATATAAACTATGTTTATATTATAAATATTAGCATTTTAAAATGAGATCTTTTAAATCAGATATGATAAAAAAAAAAAAAAATTACGCAAATTTTTTTCCCGGAGCTCAGAGCTGGTTTTAATACCGTAAAGTAGGCTAAATCTTATAGAAATTATTTTTATTTGCATAATTATCAAGTGTATGGTCTTTTTAGTCCAGGATACATTATAACATAATTTACTCTAAATAATTACTACTAAAATGTATATTTTGGGTAAGAGGATTATAAAGCTGTAGATATGAACTTTTCAATAAACTGATTTATAACCTCGGGAGGTAAACTAAAAGTTATTCCTTCTCAGAAATTAAAAAAAAATAAATCAATTCTGCATTTTAAAGCTTTTCCCGGGCTAATTTAATTTAGAGTTTATATCAAATGTCATTAACACCTTAATGCTAAATTATTTGTTTCATATTTGCCTTCTACGTATATTATTTACTTACGAAGAAATGTTTGACCTCTACATCTCAGTGAACACCGACCACAAAAAAAAGAGAACCTCGAGAATTTCAATGTCGTCGAAATAAAAGGATGAAATTGGGAATCTTCTTAGCTTGGTAAAACCTTTGTACTTAGTGTATCTTTGTCACTGCCTTGTCAGATCAGAATATTATATTGTGAGGGTTTCCGCGTCCACTCTAAGCATTATTAAAGTAATTTTCTTCCGCGAGTGTAATCTTGCTAATAAGGATGAATTGCATTCATAATCTCTTCAAACCTGTCGGGAGAATTTCGCTTTTATTTGCTCGCGAGTAGCATAGTGTCAACAAAGCAGAAATAAAATATAACGACGTTCTCTCTATTGTGTTTATTTCTGCGTAGCGTTTCTTATTGCTCGCAATTTTGACAAACAGAAAGAATAAAAACCGGTTCAATGGTTTTCAGACAATGTTGTAAAGTCCACCTCAACTTACATAGCGTTTTGTTTGAAGTTTCATTATTTCTGCACTTATGTAAAGAAACATGTTTTTTTCCTGAACGATGATAGATTTAAGCGTGCATGCATGAATTTCTGATTACCATCAATTTGAAGCTAAGGGCGACAGATATCATTCAACATTATTTCCTCATCTACTGTTCAGTATTTTACTGTGACAGGTTTAAGATTTGAACTGTAGGCAGGTTTTTATCTGACTCTTATTATCCGTGAGAAGCTAGAGGTTTCTTTTATTTAGATTTAAGAAGGTATTATAAGTACGCTTTTGTAGCATGACTTTGATATCTTTGGTAAAAATTTGTGTAATTTATTTTTGCCTTTGTAGCCAACTCTTTCGACCCTACCAACGAAGCTTAATGCTTGCCGTATAAAGGAATTAGAACTTACAAGAATGGTTTTCGATTTTTTTTTTCAGAATGATATGAAATGATATAATATATTATTATTAATGAAAAATCAATATTAATATGAAAATCTTTGTCATCATACTGTTACGGATAAACTTGACAAGCATGGCGGTTAAACAGTTAACCGTCAACCATTCAGTTTCGAACTTAGTGTCCTGTTTCAGCATTATTAATTCATTTAACGTTATTTTGCTATCTGAAATTTAATTAGATTCCTTCAACTTTTGAGAACTCCATTTTCCTATCTAATTTGTTAAAATTCTATACATTTGTTTATCTACTATGTTTTAGGGTAGAGCCTATCACTTACTAATTATATTTGATTTTGAGAACAAGGAAGAATATTTAGATTATGTATATTAATCTTATACATAAGTAATTTTTAAAATATCCAAATGCAGCAAAATTTTAAAATTCATTCCATCGAATGGTGTTTCTGCAATGGCTTCATTTACTAGTGAACGTGTATTTGGGAGAAAATTAATGTCAATATTTTTATTTCTGTCTTAAGTTTAAAAATTTGGAATATTTTAAGTGAATAGTGTAACACAACGGTAATAACATTATAGTGGAACCTCGCATAACGAGCATAATTCGTTCTACTCGTAATGCGAAACACTCATTAAGCGAAACAATTTTTCCCATGTAGATTAATGTAAAATACGATAATGCGTTCCACGCCAAAAAATTCTCAAAATATTTTAGACGCAACGTTTATCATTTAAAGAAAATTACTTATACATAAATTCTTTAGGAGCAAAATCATCCATATGCAGTTTAATATTTACAAATTTAGGACACTATCTAATTTTTTTTTCTAGAAAGCTATCTGGCGAAATTTGTTTTTCTTGGCTCTTCAAAATTTGCTGAAAATGTGTCACCGCATTGTCATTGAATAAATTTATAGCGCGCATAGCCGTTGTCTTATCAGGGTGATGCTTTGTAACTTACGATGCAACAGTTTCCCATGCTTTCATCATTTCTTTTATTGAGCCAGAAGATTGTTTCTTTGCTGTTTCTTCGTCCTTCTCCACTGACAAACTCTCCTCTACAACTGCTTCCTGTGAAAGACGCTGCAATTCTATTAGCTGTTCGGTGGTCAGCTCTTGGTTGTGCTCTTCCACAAGCTCCTCAATATCATTGTTACCCTCCAGTCCCATGATATTTGCTTCTCGAACCATCCATGACTACCCTTAAATACTTATTTTTCGGCCGTTGATGATCCTGGTGACGTGAAGAGGGGATTTCCTTCCACGAAACTCGTTATGCGAAATGTTGCTCGTTAAGCGAGCCATTTTTTTACGGTTTATTTTGCTCGTTATGCGAAATACTCGTTAAGCGAGGTTCCACTGTATTTCATTTAAATCGTTAAATTTATAGATAGCTCCTATTAAGAAATACCTGAAATTAGTCGAAAGGGACTTCTGAAAAAAAAAATTATGCGTAATATATTACGGTAATTTAACAATTTTAAACTTGCAGAAGTTTTATATACGTTTCCGAAGGCTGATAGATGGAACAGGCCTAAGGGGTATATCACTTCTATCCCACGTTTTCTTTCTGCGTCCACGCAGATCGACGCAGATCGTTCTGGACACAGAGATCTGAAGCACGATAAAGGGTGATATAGATCTTCCAAAGTTTCGAAATGCTCTGCTCTTTTCAGACCGTAGTAGATTAAGGGCAATCAACGAATGCCATTTTCTGTTCATTTCTGCAGAAGATTCACCGCTAGATGAGAGAACGAAACGGGTGGAAGAGAAAAAAGCGAAATACAGTCGCGAATTACAGAAATAAAGGACCTACACGGAAGTGTACCAATGTTAAGGCTTTGTGTCCTTCCCTTTTTTTCCCCTCTAACATCAGAAAATAATCGAAGCGGAACGGATGGTCTTTCTCTGTGCATTTTTTTTTTTCGGCCAGAAGATCAAGAGATTTAACATGGCGTAAACACTGCATTAGCGGCGTAATCTCCTGTTCGTCCTAAAAGCATAAAGACCAGAAATTAAGAAAAAAAATTCAAAGCGCTCAGTAAGTTTCCAAATCTCCAAAAAGTTTATAAAGGAATAAAAAAAATCTGACATGTTTTCTTTTTTCTTCTTGTTTTTAACATATAGTGACTATATTTGTAACCGTAACTGCGCTGTTTTGGAATATTATTTGAAATCTCATCCGACATCAGACTTCAATGCATTTTTAATAATGAAATGATCGCAAAGTTTCAAAACATCAAATAATTAATAAGAGTTTTAAAACAAATCTCATAAATCGGTTTAAGTGTTTTCTCCTAATTCTTTGGCTTGTCAATATATGTACTCGATGTTAAAATACCTGCAGGAATTTATTTTTTAATAACTTGTAGAAAAATTTCCCAAATCAAGGTGAATTCAGTCTGAGGTTTCTTGACCTGGAGGAATTACCGGGAATCGTTAGTTACTGCGATGAATCAGGGATGAAACATTAATGCTTTATTCTTCCCAATTAAAATTTGATGTTTGGAATTGCTTTGTAAATAACGGCTAAAAATGCAAGAGTTATCCTACTTAATTTCGAAATTCATCATAACCATTTTCGTTAATAATAATATTTATCAAAAATCTCCAGGTACAGACTAAGATGATAATTATTGCAGGCTTCTGCCTAATTTATACTTTAACTTTATTGAAAATTTGTTTGATCAAAGTAATACTTTACCTCTATATTGATCCATTTATGGCATAATTGCAGTAACTCTTTTAGTCATCAAATTAATGGTAATATTTATCTCAAATCTCAAGAACTGTTTATTGTCAACTAAAAATAATTCGGGGTAATGTTAATTTCCGAGATCTTAGTCCAACTGATAATAAACGAGATTAAGATAATTAAGATAAATATCTGCACCTTAAGTTAGAAATTTATAAATTACAAAATCATAATCAGTAATACGTTTTTAACAATTTAGTAATAAATTCACTTATTCACATGAATGGATTAATTATGTTTTAAAAAGATAATTATCATTTTAAAAACCAAGCATATTAAGAATTTTTTCAAAAAGGTGGTAAAAAAATAATTATGTAAAAAATAAATTTATGTAGATATTTCAATAAATATTACGTAGTATAAAATATTACGTATATTAGACAGTGGAATGTATTTTTGTTCTATAGACAATTAATAAAAATCTTCGAAAGGATTCAATTCATCCTCTTCTGCATCAAATAAAAAATACCTTGTTTTCCAGGTGCTAACATATTGTTTATGTAAAGAAAACATGCTTGGAGAATTCTATCAATGGGGATAGTAAATTCTGTCGGCAGTCATTTTTTTGTTTAATTGCCGACTTTATTTTGCCTGTTCTGAAAGCACATTACTCGAATCACCTTAAGTTTTTTTTTTTTTTCATAGTGTAGGGAATTCGGTCAGAGATGTCACTTGCGCAGTAAAAAGAAACTTGCCAGAGGATAAAAAGAAAAATTTCGTTGCTGTCATTTTTTATTTATTTTTATTTTTTGTAACAGGTCTTTATAACTTGATTCGGCCCAAGAGGCTACTTTTTTCTCAACTTATATGGACGAAAGAAGAATCTGTCTAAAAATGTCGTTTGTTTTTGAAAACGATTTTGGATTTATTTCCGTGTATTTTGCAGTGTAATTGGGTTTGACAGCCAGGCGTGACGGTCAGAGCAAACTTTTGGATTTTTTTTTCTTTTTACGAACAGAAGTTTTAACTCTAGGTTTGCGAAACAAGATGGCAGGTTCAAGTTTAACAGAGTAAAAGAGCAGCTCGATTACGTGAAACCTCTTAGGCGTGTCCAGAAACATCTTTTTTTTTTTAAATTTCTGTCATACCATTCTTATAACTATATTAAGACAAGTTTAGAAGCACAAACTTTATTTTAAGAACTTTATTTAAGAACTCCTAAAATCATGTTAAACCTTTGGCCAAAAATCTTTTAAGACGACTTTTTATTGATTTTTTAACGAGATTGAATTTAATACTTTTGTGTATTGCGCATTTCTCTTAAATTATATCATAGCCATTAGCCGTCACAAATCTCGGAGGACACCATAATTAAAAACTCATTAATTAACGTTTGTAGATGTAAGCACTTAATTTCATTAGTATGATGGGCGGGAAACCATTTGGTGGGCTATGACCTTCGTTTCAATAATTTTTTATTAACTCTATTTTCCTTGGACTCTCCAGTAGGTAACTTTGATATTTTTTGACAGTCGCTGTCTATACTGTCAGCTCATTTCAGTTTAGTTGTCATCGTTGGACTGATAGATTTATGCAAGTTGATGTGCGTTGTTAAACTTTTTAAGTTGGGCAGTCAATATCCACCCTGCAAGTATAATCAGCAAACATCAATCTGCTGATTTTAGTAAATTTAATCCTATCGTTTTCTTCATAGTGTTTGAAAAATTCAATTTTGTATGTTCTGTAGAATTTATCCAGTTTAATGCCCTCTAAAATTTTTCTAACAACACGTCTTTCATAAATGACCAAATTAAAGTTTCATCGCTTATTGTAAGTGTCCATGTCTTTGAGGCGAAATTGAAAAGTAGACGAATCTTGCGCTTAACAGGTAAAAACCTGGTTTTTACCATAATCTTAAAAGTTGCTAAGACCGTAGATGCAACAATTAGCGGCCAAAACCTTATTTTAAATCTGGTTTATGTTATTCCCGCAGTTGATTTCTGAGCTTATGTTGATGAAGTTTTACAAATCTATAGACACCAACATGTTATTTTTAGAATACTTTAGAGACAATGAATGAAAATTTGTAAACGTATTGCTAAGAGGAAAGGGATCACAAGGAGTAACATGTAGTAAGTGTCTTGAATTACAGTAGTTTTATACCACTTATTTAATATGGCTCATAGGAAATTTTTTTTTTGCTTATTTTCTTTCAAGTGAATCCATTGTTTCATGCTATTTCTGAATATTTACCGTATTTCTATTTTTTAAGTGGTAAATGAATTTATTTTAGTTAAAGCAAATCTGTTATTTTGGCAGTGTTGACTATATCAGCAGGTACTCAAATAAAATTTTATGAGGTTCAATAGTGATATACTAAATTACATGATTTCTGTAGATAACTAGTACTTGTATCTTATAAGGTAAATACTCATATGCTTATTTCTGTATAAAATAGGCCGAGAAATCAAGAAAATCATGAAAACTATTTGCTTTTTCGTCTCAGACAGTATGCGTATTTTATTATGATTTAATTCAGAAGACCCTGAAAAAAAAACTAGTGTATTTTAATAACCTTTCCTCTGATAGATTTGATGACATGATCTATCTCAGACATTTGTCATAGATATCCTATAGAAATTCACTGAATGATGGAAGTCCTTTTGAAAAATAATTTCTTCATTTCCTCATCTCTGCGAAATAATTAAGGATAACAGTGGCAAGCGTGACTATCAAACAGCCAACCGTTAACTGTCCCATGTCGAACTTAAGAATGTGCTCTATCACTGACTATCTCTTTTTTTTTTGGTTCTATTTGAACCTTTACCAGATTCTTTACATTCTCTTTCCGGCTTTCAAGTTTTCATAACCCCTGAAAGCCTCAGTTCAGAAAAAAGGAAACGTAAATACATGAAAAAATTTTTGGGGACCGTGATAAGTGCTGCAGACATTTTATTCGGTTGAATAATTGAAAAAACGATCGACTGTCAAAATCTAATCCGATTTCGCACTTTCAATGGCAGGATTTGCGCGTTCAGGCCGTAAAACTATTACCGAGTAAGTATTAGATGGGTTGGGCTTATTTCTTTTAAAAACCGCCATCTGCTTTCAAAATCTAAGATGGTAAAAATTTCTGCTTAACGGAAGCTTTAGAGGCTGATTCGTTAGATAAACTATTCCCTTCAAATGTTCAGTATTGAGTGCATTCCTTGTAATCACAGTGCGCTCAAAATGCATGAGAACTGAAATTTGAAACAAGTGAAATTTTCGAAATTACATGTTGTTTTTCTAAATATTTTAAAAGTATTGTTATCTTCTTTTATCATATTCTTTTTAATATAAAATATACTCAAAGGGGGGCCAAATATTCACAATTCTTGCTATGTTGGTACTGGCCAATATCTAATAGAAACTTTTTGACCAACCGGGGGAAACATTTTAAGTTTTTCCATCTTGTTGTATATTACTTCCTTAAGTGTTTCGGCTTAAGTAAAAGTTGTAAGAGCTTAAAGATTGAAAACTAATGTTATCAAAACTGAGATTATTAGGTTCTTTTTAATGGAAACAAATATTGTTTTCCTGTATGATAATGTACTCAGAAATTCTGTAAGATAGTGAGCTCCAAATTTTATGGAAGATTTATTAAATATTATGCTTTATTTTTCATTTCCAAGTCATTATATTGAGACTTGGATAATTCTAGGCGTGGTGAGGGTAAATGTTCGACTGTAAATTTAAAATGTAAAATTAAAAACTCTACTGAACTTTAACACTGTGAAAAGGGAAGAAAATACTTAGTTTTACGGGTAGTTATTCCAACTAATTTTAAATTACCAAATTAAATTTTAAAATATATTGTTAAGAATCAATCACCAGCTAATAAAGTCATCGCTGAACAGCATAAAATTTTACAGGAAGTCAAGTTTATCTAGACTTTTAGAAAAACACAATGGAGTAGTCTTCTTCAGTAACATGGAGAAAATTCTAATCTTGTAAATTAACACCTTATTAGAAAGTCAAATAAATTCAACATTTATCCCTTAGAAACTCCGATGGCATAACTTTATCACTAAAAGAATTATTTATTTTTGATTCCATCGATATTTGGTATCAGGCTTTACTTACTAGGTATTCCATGATCAAATTTCCGAATCTTCAAATTCATGCCATGAATGTATCGTGCCTCTATATGTTGTTTACATGTTATTTATATGACGCCTCTAAAAGTTATGATATTAAGATAATATTTCAAAAGTAAATCGAAACAGATCCTATTCTTACAGATCGTTAAAAAAATTGTGTATGAATTTATTCATCTAACATATTTACTGCTCACAAAATTTTAATTTCAATTTTATAATTTTAAAGTTTTTATTGTATTTTGTCCCCATTTAAAAGTCTGATTCAGAGCTTTTCTTTTTGCTGAAGTTTAAAATGTAACAGTTAATTGTTTCCATTAATAAAAATATTTCCTTTCGTGTATTTACTTGATCAATTTTTTGGAGTTTTTATGGCATTCAAAAAGCCAAATTCCAGAAAACCGAAATAAGTTACTATTGCACGTTTTATAAAATAGCTTGTTTATATTTGAGTTAATAATTAAAATTTGGCTGATAAAAATTCCAATTATTGACTTAAGCTTGATATAATGTCCTGTATAATGCAAACTAATACATAATGTTCAGTTAGAAATACTTGAACAGCTATTAAAGAGTGTAAGGGATGGTATTCATTCATGGATGAGATTCCCTAACATCCCCCGGATGGTTTAAAGCTGCTGTGTACTAACCCCATTGGATTAGCTCACCTCAGTGTTAACCTATGGAGAAAATGTGTCTACTATTTACAGCTCCATAAATGCGGAAAATCCAATAAAAATGGTATTTTCAGATAACCTGAACATCTCTGCACCTTGCAACAGGATTCATTTTTTAAAATTTCGTCCACCAAAGGAATTTAGGAGCATTTCGAACACACTATACCAGATCTTTTCCCAGAATAATTTAAATTTAAAAATATTATTTGCATTTTATAAAACGAAAAATGACCCAAGGTGTATAATTTCTTTCTCTATTACGGAGTACAAATTTTAAAAAGAAAAATCTTTAAATCCAAGTCGGCAATCCTTGGACACATTTTCTCCATAGGTTAACATTGAGGAGAGTGAATCCAATAGGGTAAGTACACAGCAGCCTTAATGGTTAGTACGCTTGATTATAAGTTCAGAGGGCTTGGGTTCCATCAGGAACCCTGACGTATGACACTGAACCATGAAAATAGCATTGGTGAATGGTTAGGTAGCAAACAGAAAAAGATACTTCGTTAAAAATAAAATCAGCATCGCCGTAAAAATGTATGAATCAATACGTGCGATCAACACCCTGCGTTGCTCGTACGGTCAAGATTTTCTGATATGGTCGCGAAAAAAAAGTGGGAGCAAATGTGAGGGACGGCATGCAGTCCAGAGGTCGTGGGCAGGGTTCAAACTGCGGCTGGATAGGTAATCGGTAGGAAAATGTGGAGGATTAACTACTTTAGCCTTTAGATTTGACCCTTTGGTTAACAATAAAGCTGTATAACAGGATGTACGTTCTGTACATCCAGAGCTGAGTTTGCTCCTTTACCCATTAATAACTTCCATTGTTATAGTAAGTTAATGGTCCTCCGATTCTACTTACCTATGCGTTCAAAATCGAGGACAACTCTATTTTCGTTTAATTCTTTTAAGTTATTTTTTAAATTTTTAAAAAACCTTTGGGTAGAAGCTTTGAACTTTAAGTGGGAGCCTCGGTAATAGAGAAATTAGGACTCCAAATGGTTTTGCAAAAAATTTTTATTCTACGTTCTAAGACCATTGTTCTACGTAACCTGCAATAACCCAACCTGCAATAAATACCTACCTAACCTGCAACCATTTTACGTTCTACCTAAACTGCTCTCTTCTTCAATAACTTATACATTGTAAATAATTCAACACAAAATAAGAAATTATTATGCACAAAGAAGGCAGAGGCAGCCGAGCGAAATTAACAGAAACACACTATACCAGATAGGTTGAGGTAACTGATTCGGTTAGGCCTCCTGATAAAGAGACCGGTCGGTTGCCTCGTTATATGGTTTAGTTCTTATACTGCTACAAAATCTCGCATTTATGGTGCATTTAACTCTAAGTGCAGGATTTCTGTCTATTTCGTTTGACTGTCATTGCATTCTTCCTGTTATTTAATATCTTTCTCTGTTGAATTATTTACATTTTACTAGTTATAATTGTCCCTCCTTCAATTTTACTTATTGTTGAGCACTTTTTGCCCTTTAGTGCAGCATTAAATAATAATTTGTGTGTCGCTGTTAACTAAGAAGAAAATCCCATGGAACAAAAAGTGAATCTAAGGTGTCTATTTTTAAATTTAATCGGACATGTAACTCACATTTCATGTTAGGAAAGTTAACTTTGAGTATTAATATGTATGAAGAATACTCGTTAAAAACCTTAAAAATGGTTTCACCTTTAATTCTAATTCTCCTCACTCTGCTTTAACCCGTCGTTGTATATTCTTTGCATTGTTCCCAAACTACGCCACATTGTAAAACTGAGGTTTGGAATGAGTTCTTAATCCGAATTCAATCGAAAGGTTTTGAAATACGAATGCGAAATATTTATGAGATTAAGCACTGTGTGTATAAAGATAGAAACAGGTGTGGTCCACACGAGATTTCCGGCATAGAATTTATATCTCACAGATTCAAGTCTCGTTCAACCACACCTACGTGTCTGACCGCTTCAAGGTTTATGAACACCTTAGTTTATTATCTTTTTCAGTGGATTCAGGTGTAGCACCGTTACCTTAGTTTTCCTTTTTTAAGGCATTCTTCAAAAAGAGTCCGCTGATAATGCTTGATTATCATACAACCCAACTGGTAAGAGAGTTATTTCAAAACTAGAAAAATTTGTGATTTTTTATTTGAATACATCTTGAAGTTTAGCAAAATGGTGTCTCTGTAAGTTAGTTATTCCCCCTTTTTACAACTATGAAACACGCTAAAATAAAATATATTTATTTAAGTCAACAGCAAAAGGATATAACAATTTTTTAAAAACTATTTTGCTAAGATGTTGGAGAATTGCCTATTTATTTTTTTCTGTCAGGTCAGTTTACATAGTATAAATCAAGTTTGTAACCGTCTTCATCTCATGTTTTTAATAATATAACCTCAAATTTTTATACAAAAATTTATTTTCTTTCGTTTTCAGTTTTTAATGCGCATTAGATACCCATTTAGAATCCCATGGAACAAAAAGTGAATCTAAGGTGTCTATTTTTAAATTTAATCGGACATGTAACTCACATTTCATGTTAGGAAAGTACACTTAATATTTCAATCACAATCCTCAAAATTGCGAAGTATTTCGAGTTAGATAACGCAAAAATTTGCATATAAAGGTAAGAAATACACTGTTTGTTACTGTGCATCAGTTTATCACAAATGAAAACAGTGTTGAATTTCTAAAGTTTTTGTAGTTTCATTCAATGGAATGAAAATATTGCCGTGTAAATTATCATAGGCGCTGAATTCAGAGGATGTTAAAATGTCAGCGAAAGTTAAATAAGTAATTTTTTTTCCCTTTCCTAAAACACTTGCCCGTTTTATGACTTGCATTTATTTAAATTAATCTGAAATAAAAAGTGAAATACTACAGTGAACATTTGACAAGGGTGCACTCCCATTTTTCGAACCATGAACTGTATCGTAAATCTTTAAAATAATAACATTCTAGAGCTTATTTTACAGAAGCGGGAACGATCTTTAGATTAAATGCCGTCCGCTACCAGTACTGTGTACCACTGGCAGATCACAAGCCCTTTGGATATGCCCTTTGGATAGCCCTTTGGATATGTTGTTGCTGTTTCCAATCCCCTTGATGTAGGAAAGCCTATACCAAGTCCAAAGGACCTAGTATCCTTGGCAAAGGGTAGTAAGCAGCTTCACTTTAAGGCGAGGTACCACTAGGGCTGAAGTCTGACTAGACCTCGAAGAACATCGATCCCGTAATTTTGAACCGAGTCAAGTGACGAGACCGGAACACTTGACCCCGCACCTCCAGAGGTAAATTTGAGAACTTGGAGGACACTGTAGCCACGACCTATTTTACATGCCCCGACCACCATTAGTGAACACTGCGGTGGATTTGCAGCGACGAGCATCGAACCTTGGACGTTCAGATCACTAGCCCGCTGCTCTTACCAACTGGGCCACCGCGCCTCCCCCCCTTTGGATATACTGCACACATGTGGCTCACCGAGAAATTAAATGTGTTACTAATTTTAGCTGTCACTAATATTTAATCACTTGAGAATTTTACGAAAAAATGTGTCTATCTAAAAAAAACGAAGAAATAAATAAAAAAATAGGCAACTGAATGTTTAATGCTTTCTGTTCATTCAAAATGAATGTTTTCACTTTCAACTATTGCATACAGATTTAAATGCCTGGTTCTTCTTTCGTTTTTTTCAACTTTTTTGCATGTTAGCAAGAGGTACACCGTGTCGTTTTGGTCCACCGCTCCAATAAAACGCTAGAGGGTATCTATGTTTTATAAGACCGCCATCAGATTTGTCGATTGAAATTTGATACTCGTGATGGGTTTTCTTCTCAATTCAAACTCAATTTTTGAGCGCAGCCACCGTGAAAGATTCTTGATCGGGTTTCTGATGTACACTCGGTCACAATGTCTAACGGCCTCGGATATTCGCCATTTTCCCCACCCCCTCTCTTATTTCTTTTCTTCATAGCAGGACATCTCCAAGTATATGACGTAATCCGTAACATTAAGTTCAAATTTTTTCTCTCTCTTTTATTCTTTTAGAGATACTTATGCTGCAACGCGCCAAAATCTTTCTTTCTTTACTTTTTATGTGTCACTGACATCTTCTGTTATGTGAGAACAGAATGATTGGGAGAAGTGCTACAATATGATAGGTACGTCGCAGATATAATTTTGATTGATGGGAATTTGAACAGTTCGAGAGCTATTTCAGGAAGTGTATTAAGAAAGAATGCAAGTATGAAGATTTTCGCACGCCGAAATGGGAGAGAGCTTACGATGAAGTAAAGGAAAACCAAGAAACCTTGATCATTAACCCAATCAAAAATACCTTTGTCAAAAAGTCCCTCATTAATCTATTAGCGAAACCCTCTTTGGCTATGTCCGGATTTTACTTTCTTAAACAACGGTCGTTTTACTACCACAACACATTTTTATTCAACAGGATAACCTCATTACATTTAAAATGCGGCCTCTCTAGTTCACGTCGACATTTCATATCTTTAAAACAATCTCTCTGTATTACCATCCGAGAGCGCAACAATAAACTTCTAATTAAATGCCGCTCATGGAGTTAAAATTTGGCGAGTACAAATCTATAACACTTTGAATCACTATCATCGTTCTAGTATTTTTTAGACCTAAACTATCGGGAAAAAAATAAAAGCCTCCGTAAGTTTGGCACATTGTTGTCAAATTGTGAATAGATGTTACTGGAAGTTGATTGTTAATAATCTTTAATGCCTGTGTACGAGAGTAAGATTTCTTCAAATGCCAATAAACTGGTGCTAAGTAGCTTCAAGTTTAATGAAAAATCTTAAACGACAGTCTTTAATGATGAAATGAGAGAGGCGATAAATAAATTTTTTATGTCAAATAACTGAAAATATTTTAGAAATTTTCAACACCGTAAGGGAGAAAGAAAGTTGATTCCAGTGTCTTCTTTACTTGCTCTTAAGCGGATAAAATTCCATTCAAAACTATTATGCGGAATTTCATTTTATGACGAAAGTCATGGGTTATTTAAATTATGTAATTTAAAATAAATGTACAATTATAATTTGATTAGTTATGCAAATACATTTAAAGCAATCTTAAAAACCTGAAAATTAAGTTTCAGCCGAATAAATTTTAAGATGTATAATGCCGTTATTTTAATGAGTAAAATCATTATATCTATTACGTTTCATCTATTAGGGGATCTTCTAAGAATGCAATTTATACTGATTTGTGATGTATCCTAACTACCTAAATCTGTAACCTGTAGTTTTAGGGGAGCTGAATTTGCCAATGTCTATTTCACTATCGAAGCATTATTTGTGACACACGAGCATCACACAAACATACGTACGTCCGTGATTTAAAATAAAGATTTATCATGAGCTCGGGATAAGAGTAAAGTTGTCCTTTTGTCACAGATTTTGCTGCAAATAAATTTGAACTTTTTAATGTAAATTAAAATAAATCCACTGCTTGACTAGTAAACAAATCATCTGAAGCAAATTCCTTTACATTCGGAAATTTCTTAAAACAGATTTTTGCAGGTCATTAATTTAAAATAAATGAAGGAGTCCTCAACATTCCTCTACCAACATTTAAAATGAATTAATATTCTAATTAACTCGGTTTAAAACATAGTTTAGCTACGTTAATAACATGTTCATTCTTGTCCATTATCTATTTAATCTGTCTCCCATCTTAAATATTGCTAATTCTATCAATCTGCATATCCAGTTTACTTCTGAAGTTGAGGTTCAGGGCAAAATCCTCTTCCTCGATGTTTTGGTTTTTAAACTGGACACCAGTTTTAATACTTCCGTGTTTAGAAAACCATTTTCAGTGCATCTGTCTCCTCATGCCTGTTCTAATCATCCTCCGAGTCAAAAAGCAGTCTAATTAGGCCTCATGTAGCAAAAAGTTGACTGTAGCTCTCTCAACCAATCTACCAACCAAAATAAAAACCACTGCCATCTTCACTTATTTTTCCTGCGCCTTACATATATACTCAGCTCCATTTCTCTTTATGCTGAAATTAACTTTCTAAAATCTTTGGCTATCAGCAGAGGCTCTTCGGTAATGAATAAAACTTTCAAAAATATTCAGTCCTGCCCACTCGAGTCAATTCTCTTATGTTTTTGATAAATCTCAGAGTTATGATAGGTTAATGATCCTCCTATTTTACCAACTCGTGTGTTTTAAATTGAGAAAAGTCTTGTCTCGCTTCAGCTAAAAAGTAATATTTTAACCGGTTAATAACCGTCAATTCTTCATCAGGAAGCCCCCAAAACCACGATTTCGTAAATTACGTGTTTATAGTATAACTTGCGACAATTGTAATTTGTTCTATAATTAATTTATCAGACCAAATGTGCCTTAATACCTTCATTAATGAGCATTCAAGTAATGTTAAAAATCAAGAATTATCTAAATATATGATAGCCAAACATTCCTGGTAGCTTGGACAAAAATTTGACTTTTCTGACGGAAAAATTGTTCACTGTACTAATCATTATCTGAATTGGATTTTCTAGAAAACTTTGCTCTCTGTACTAATTTCTCCGTTTCAGTCAATGCTATATTTAACTACTGTTTGGAAAAACATTTGCACGTAGATATGGCTATTTATTTTTCTCAGTTTCCTCCCCTTTTTTCTAATCATTTAACATTATTTCCTGATTTCTTAATTCAATGCCAAATACCGTCTTCTCGTTTCTATTTTCTCCCCTTTTCCCCAAATTTCTGCTTTATTTGTCTGCTTTGTTAACGGGCGTGTCTCTTGTATAGATTAGTAATGAAAAAACAAACAAACTTCCTCTTGTTTCTTTTGAATCGTTTTTCCTTTCATGTGTTTGCTTCTGCCGCCGCCCCTCACGATGCTCTTGTACAGTTTTCTGTAGTTTACCCTATTTATTTCAAAGGATTTGATGGTCCTCGCATTTAGGAATTGTATATAAAGACAGTCACTTCTATAATGCTCCTCGGCCTGAAGGAGAACTATCAATCAGTTCGAAAGTAGTTCTCACCTTTTTTTATTGCGGATATTAAGAAGATGTGTGTGCCTGTTATGAGTTTACCATAGTTCCACGTCATTGTTTTGCTGGAATAAAGCTAAAAGATTTCAAAAAGCCAACATGTGCTTTTGCCAATATCAGAATTTAAATTCTTGGGTAATTTCTTTTTTACATTTTAATGAACTATGATTTTCCTGTATAAGTAAATGTGCCCCGATATAATTATCAGAAATATGATATAACGTCGCTAGAATTATATCAAATAAAAATGTGGCATAAAAGAGGAAACTGTTGACTTCTTATGTATTACTTTAAAAGCCTTTAAACAGTTTTTTTTAGTTAAAAGTTTTCTTCTGATTTAGAAACTTTATATCGTAATAAAATTGAAACATTGCATTAAGAAATGTAAAATTTTTGTCACTTACTTTCAACAGTTACAGCTAAGGAAAGCGCAATCACCACGATAAACCAAAGAAGGCTAGTATTCGACATTTTGATCCCAGGCTCTTTACAACAGACGCAAACGGTATCTAAAAAAAACAATAAAAATCATTAGTAAACGTGTTAATAAAAAAGTGAATACAATTTAAATTTCAACAGCTTTGAAAATTGCAATAGTTTCCTGCAATTTAATATGGAAGGAAGACAATTCATGGTTTTTTAATCTTAATTTTCAGAAATTATTTATATATATATTTGATTAAATATTTAAAACATACATTTTACTGGTGTAAACAAGGGAGATTAAACAGCATCAAGCGTTTTGCATGCGTTAATTCCAAAACTTGGTGTTATACTTTTATAAAATACTAAAATAAAATTATTTTAATATTTACCCTAAATTGAATAATTTCGTGCAATTTAATATGGAAGGAAGAAATTTCATAGTTTTTTAAATTTTAATTTTCTGAAATTATTTTTATATATATTTGATTAAATATTTAAAACATACATTTTACTGGTGTAAACAAGGGAGATTAAACAGCATCATTTGTCATAATACATTACGAATTTTTTTAAATTATCAACTTACGGTCCACAATCGCAATTAGAGGGTAAAGAATTTTAGATTAGTCAAAACTAAAAAACTCACCGTAAGAATGTTAAGAATAAGCAACTATTCAAATGACAACATCAAAACAATTTCCAACTATTTATTCTTAAGTTTATTGTCGGAATATTTAATTGATATTAACAACAAAGCTGATTTATGACATTCAATTATTTACCCAATATTGCGTATTTCAGAGACTGTATTTAAAAAAACGTGGTTTATCATGTGCATATTTTAACTTGAAGAAATGTTTTATCCTTCATTTTTTAAGATGAGCATATACATTGGAAAGAGTTTTAGCTTATTATTATTCTAAATACTGAATTAAATTAAAATCTGGTACATCCTCAAATTACGAAATTTGACATATAAAGAATAGACTTGCTTATTAAAAAGAAGAAAAAATTATAAAACCGAAAGTTGTAAATGTAACATTTACAGAATGCACACTTGAATCAGACATCAAAAACTGAAGATAAACCCCGTTTCGATGTCGCTTACCAGTTGATCAACTAAGGGCTTGTTCACATGGGATCCGGCAGCGTCAGCGTAATTTTTTTTAACCAATCATATACCAATTATTGACCCATATACCCAATCAGCGCCAACGGAATCTTCAAGGCTGATGCTGACAGATTCTATGTGAACTGGCCCTAACTCAATTACTGCGACTAAATTATTTTGACGTAAGGATACATTACAATGCAAATATCTTAAGTGAAGACATACCTATAGTTCAGTTCGTTACATTTCGATGCATTGGTATTATATGAATTTCTGAATGTAGAAATATTCAATAAAAGCGTGATAAAGTATAACATAAGTCCATAAATTTCCTTTCGACATTTTAAATCTGCATGCATTGCAGGTTCCGGATTTGAACTGATTTCTTTTATTTGATGTTTTAATATTCGGAAGCATATATTCATGTTCTTTAGGTTGTTTATGCGTAGTGATATGCTTAATCTAGCTTGGCTTAGTTCGATTCTTTTCCGGAAAAGGACAATATCCGGTTATTGAACGTTCTCAGTGTAAGAAGACATTTTTATAACTACATCGTAAACTTTCGTAAAGTCATCAGACTAATTTTTAAAATTATCCAGCAAAATAAATGTAATTTAGAATTCCGATTTAGAGGACAATTTTAGTTCAGATCAAAAATGGCAACATCGGGGTTTAGACCGTTCTCATTGTAAGAATGAAACATTTTTGTATTTATCTATATAAAAAAAAAACAGTTCCGTAACTGACTGACTGACATATAACTCACAGACCAAACCGCTGGACCTAAAGGGCTGAAATTTTGCATGGCGATTCTTCTTATAGTGTTAGGGGTGAACTGAGAGAGATTTTTGAAAAAAATTTCTGAGATTTTTTTAAATTAAATTTTTAAGCTGTTTCTGTAACATTCTTCAAAGTTTGCATTTAAAACAATAATCTGAGGGTTATAAAATTTATATCACGAGAAAGATCATAAAAATTCCTTTAAAATGAAATCTTTTTCTAATCTTTACCTTCATTTTCTGGTTTTTGGTGATTTTTTAAAGATAAATTTTTAGAATTAATTTATTAAATGCTGATCTCGTGGTTTCTTTTCTTTTTGTGTACTTTAAACTAATTTTGCGTCACGTGCATAACAAAGAAATAGAGAAAAAAAAAATTTTCTTGCTAATGCGTCAGACGATTGGACATTATCCAAAAATATATTAAAATACAGTAAAAGAAATGTTCCTCAAACTATACTATATTCTTTACTATGTTCTATTAGATTTAATTTGAATATTTTCTTCTACATTATTTTGTCTATAAAAATATCCGTTACGATTTTTTTATAAATATATTTTTTCATTTTTTGAACATCAATTACATACATTGATCATTGTATTTATTATATATATATATATATATATATATATATATATATATATATATATATATATATATATATATATATATATATATATATATTTGGCATTAACTGCATACATTGACCGTTGTATTTAATTTGAATGTACTCCGTAGCGAAGTACGGGTTTTCAGCTAGTATATCATAAACTTTTTCTAACCATATTAATTTTATAACTATTGAACAAAAATAATGTAATTTAGCTCATAATTTAATTTCTGATCAGAAATTTTGAATTTATTGCAGCTTTTATCTTTCCGTTTCGAAAATCTATCTCGAGGCGAGTCGGACCCTCGTGTTTCTCGAGCCAGGTGAAAAGAGCGCTCCCAGATCCCGTTTCCCAGAGAGTCAAACTAGGTGCGTGCAAGACACAAGCGGCAGGTTTGTTCTTTCCTCCATGATAAATACCGACACTTTTACGAATCCGGCGGCCACGATCTTGAACTGGCTCGTTAAACTTGGAAGAAACTGACCCGATTCTGTGAGTCTGGAGGGTCAGCACTACTGCTTTACGGAGGGGGAAAAAAACGGAAAAGAACTTTTAACAGAATGGACTCACTTCCTTATTTTTTTCCTTTCTTCATCCCGTTGTTTACGAGGCAAAAATATTTTTTTTTTTTTGCTGTTGTTGAATTTATTTCGCCTTTTCAAATCGAGTTAACCTCGACCGTGACTTATAAGTTACGGTCTGGGTTAACATGATTGGACGTGATAAAACACTAGACATGGCTTCTCGGCTCGTTTAAAGATAGTTTTGTTCCAGCTATTTCTGAAATTTAGGGGACGTTACTCAACAGTGTCCATAAAAAAAAATTTATTTTGAGTACCTGTCAAACTTTCGTCAAACGAGGGCTTTTATTCCAAGTATTCATTTTTCTAGCCAGCTTCTTTTGTATTATTTATAAATGTATTCAGAGAGAAAATAATGGGGAAAGGAAGAAATAAAAATAGAACAAATTTACTTTGTTGAGATTATTTTCTCACGCAGCAAACACGTGTTGATAATACCATCAATGTACGGATACATTATTTAAATATCATTTTAACCTTTAGCTTACGGAATCCATTTTTCCGATTCCCTCTTTAAAACAGAAAATTTCATATCCCCTTTGTAAGAACGGCCATTAAGAGGGTTTTATATATATATATATATATACGAGGGTTGTAAATAAAGTAATGGCAACATACCCATAAAACATTTTTTAACGAACGTACAAGCAAAATTACATTACATTCCTTCAATATAATCACCAGCAAAGTCTTATACCTTTTGCCAGATCTCAGGAAGCCGTAGAATACCGATAGCAAGGTGTTGTGTGTTGATGTCAGCTACGGAGCGCCCTAATGCTCGGATCACAGTCAGGAAATCGGATGCCTCGAAGGGGTTCTTTCAACTTAATAGAGAGGTCGTAGTCACAAGGACTCATGTCAGGTAAGTACGGGGGATTTTCCAACACCTCCCAAGACCACAGTCGCGAAAGATCATTTACAGCTCGTGCAACATGACAACGAGCATTGTCATGCAACACGATAAGGAGATTGTCCCGCAATAAACGTGGACGTTTGCGCCGTATAGCCGGGCGCAGATGGTGCTGTAGCCACGGGAAACCTGGATTTTAATCCCCGACTGCTGATCACTTTTTGTAAACATGATTTAGAGCGGTAAAAACGACACTGTCCACTTCAACGTCACGCAGCAACTACCCCTTCTACTGGATGGACTGTTTTATCCACTCTACACATTGACAACAGCTCCACCCCTCTCCCCCGATATCCTGTTTGCGCATGCCTGATGTTCTACGACTTTCTGGGCTACGTTGTCATTACTTTATTTACAACCCTCGTAGTATATATATATATATATATATATATATATATATATATATATATATATATATAATATATATATATATATATATATATATATATATATATATATATATATATATATATATATTTATATATATATATATATATATATATATATATATATATATATATATATATATATATATACATATACATATATATACATATACATATATATATATATATATACATATACATATATATACATATACATATATATATATATATATATATATATATATACATATATATATGTATATATATATATATACATACATATATATACATATATATATACATATGTATATATATATATATATATATATACACATATATACACACATATATATATATACATTCACACATATTTATATATATATATATATATATAAATTCATTTTTGGGCCTGTATTCTTGGGATACATGCTATCCCCCCCCCTTAAGGAAAGGGTTAAAATGTTCAAAAATACTTTACTATATTTGAAAATCGTAGCTGCAACAAATTATGAAAATCACGGTTTTGTCCACACAAAACAACATCGACTCTTATAACATAGGTAAAAATATATAAAATTTTATAAACTAATATTTAAAACTTTTCGTTCCTAAGAAGATTAATTTTATAATTTTTACGGCCGATAAAAATTTTGTTGACACTATCGTAGGAATGTAACAGGAAATTTAATATTATTTCCATCTTGAGATATATCGATTAGGTGACTCACTATAAGTTTAATATCTCTGAATCCCAGAATGGTAATTACAGAAACCCTTGACTGCTGTCAAGACGGTACATTTGTTGACACTGCAGATTTTCAACCGCACTGTTAAACTTAGGGAAATTATCCTTTTAGTATTTTCTTAATCACAGATTCGCAAACGCATAGCTTGGAATACTGTTTTCTGCATTTGACAGTCGATTTTCAATGTAAAGAACGTGTTTTTTAAACTATTTTTTTAAATTAATTTTTTTCAGAGAAATAAAAATTTTATTTTGCAGCGATAGTCATTAACAATTAAAAGTCCTTGAAAAATATAATTGAAAATTAAAAAATTTTAAAACCTATTTACTCTCTATTTGAATATCTACAATCATATGAAAAAAATCGAATGGTTAAGGCTCTGGCAATCGGCCTGTGGGATTTCATTGTTGGCATGTATGTTCGCAGGCGTTCAGAATTTGCTTTAAACTGTAGTTTTTGGTCTAATTAGCCCTTCTGTAGCAAAAGTTGACCGTAGCGCTCTAAACCAACCAACCAACCCTATGTAAGGAAAAAACAAAACAAACAACAGCAAAATAATAATAATAATAATAATAAATATACCCTGGCTAATCTATGATTTAAAAAATACCCAGAGAAAAATTTCTGATATCTTAGCATCGGGATAAATGATCTGCAAAATTAACCAATGTGCCACTTGATGAAGAATATTTTTATCTGTGATCCAAAGAAATTTAGTTGTATTTTTTTAAAGATAGCTAGTCCGGAAAAACTACCTTCCAAGATATATAGACTCAGATATATAGATATATTAATATGGCTGTAGGAGTATAATTAAGGGCATATTGTACCTGGATAACATTATAATGGTAGAGAGTTTTGAGAGAGGATTTCGTTTTAGCAATGTACCATTTGCTTACCACTCCATTATTTCGTTTAAAAATAAAGACGCCTCACCCTTGAAAGCTGACAATTACATTACAGTTATCATGCTGAGCAAAGACTATCATTTTGATGAATACCTAAGAGCTATCGAAACGGTTTTCACTGAAAGGGAGGCGTTTTCGATACCTGCCTTTAGGACATAAGAGATCGTTAATAAAACTAATTGGTTATGCGCGTGCCGGTCTCTCGGGTTCATCGGTAGTCCAAGCCAGATCTGTTGCTTACCCACACACATTTCAGTATTCTTATGCATTTCATATCTTGATATTCACTTTCAGTAATATCATTAAAGTCAGAGGCTCTATTTATCATGCGGGCTTCGTGTAATTAATTGGGCCTGATTCATTTGTCATGTTTTGGCTCTTCTTTTCAGGCTTGTCTGGTTCTGGAAGGTAAACTTTTAGCTTTGTGGGGTGAACATACCGGTGATCTGCACCGGTTTTAAGGAACTTCTAGATAACTTCTTGGAGCTTGAGAAATGTTGTTAACTTGTTGTTATTATCTTGGTGATAGTTTTAAGCTACTGAAACAGAAAAGTTTTGGATACTTTGATATAACCGTGGTGTTCATCTGGGAAATATGAGACAGTCAGTGTGTACAATTGACAACGCGTGCATGTTTGATTGAGAGACTATTTTGCCGAGGAAACTTTTTCATAAGAGCAAAATTAGTTTTGTACAAAATTTATTACTTTACAAAGTAATAAAGAAGTAAAAAATATATTTGACTGATATTAATTACTAAAACTACATTTAAATTTTGTACTGCCATTGTGACAGTTTAACAAGTGATTACTTCAATAATTTAATAATTCTGAAATAGAAAAGAGCTGTTTTTGTGTTTTAATATGAGCGTATTTGTATTCCATTCCAGCTCTGACATTTTTTATGATGTAATTTTGTAATACGGTGGTTGGTCTTAAGTGCATAAAAATTTTAACACAAAATTTTTCTCATTAATGAAAGTGATTATTTTTCCCGTAACATTGTAATTAAGCTATTTATTTTCACAGTGATATTATTTAGTTCATGTTATGTAACTTTCCCCGGAAAATTGAAAAATCAAAACATTTTCATTTTTAAACTTTTAAAATTAGTTTAAAATTGCGATATATGCTGATTACACAACTTTAGACGATCTAATGTCATTTGCATCCACACCTTTCCAGTCTTGTTAATAAAACATATGCTTTTAACTTTCCTACAGTAAGTCTCATATCACAAACGGTTATCTTTTTCAGTCCTATCATATTTTATTTCGGCTACTTACAAATAAATGTCTATGGTAAAATGAGACCTATTTAAAGAAAATTAAGTTTTCCTCCTCGTCTTTCTGTATTAAAAACAGAAAAGGAGTATATTTCGTAATTAATAATACAGAAAAAGCAAAGGATGGATATTTCTTAATTTTCTTACTACTATTACTTACATTCTTTTTTATTACTTTTAGAGCTACGGTTTCCAATGCATATAATCTGCTTCTTCGCGACTGGATAGTATTTGTTGTAAGAGAACAGAAAAACAGGAAATGCAGTATACGAGTTAGTAGTTAAATAATAGATGTGGAATAAACAATTTATTTCAACCGAGACCTTCGGATAAGTGTGACGCTTAGATTTTTAAAATTAAAATATTAATAGTTTCTCTCTTCTGGGTTAAAATTGCAACTTCCAGAAAGCAATAACAATGTTTTGATGGTAAAAGAAATATACTGCATATTAATCTAATTAGTATTCCTCAGTTCAGTTGAGACCAGTTAATTAAATACAGCAAATATAACTAAAATTAAATAATTCAACAAAGCAAGATAATTATTAGCAGGAAGAATATAGACAAAAATAAACAGAAATCACGCACTTGGGACTCCACACATCAAAATGCAAATATTCTGTAGCAGCAACGGAACTTAACCATATATCTAGGTAACCGACTGGTCTCGTCATCAGGAGGCCTAACCAAATCAGTTACCTCAAGGGGGAACTTTCTGAATAGGATGCAGGTCTAACCAAAAGACATCCCAAGGCTCCGAGATCCCCATTGAAACATATAGTAAAATCAAATGAAAATAGACAGTCATCCTATTAAATACAGCAAGTGATTTATTTCTCCAAAGTCAGGAATATAACACCATTTGAATGTGGAGAGAATGAATAAAAAATGGACTTTTTGGAAAACCATTTGAAACAAAAGCTCTGAAATTGATCACCATTCTAGTGACAGCTTGATAAATGAAAATTTTTCGTACAAGATCTAAGCTAATTTTTCCCACTCAGTGGGCCGTTAAGGAATTTCATCAGTCATCTTTAACAAAGAAAATCATGTACCAAGATTAAATTTTTTGAGAAAGTGACAGATAACAGCAGGTTGAATCTGTAATATAATAGGAATTATTGTAATTCATTACTAACTGTCTGACAGTTTCTTAGTCATTTATAAATTTCTCCCAAGACAAAGCCTTTAAAGACTGTTAATTTATTTACATAAGACTACGCCATGAAAGATAAGGAGCATGATAAGTAAAAGTTAAGACACTCGCAGAGCCAGGTGCAATTCAACATTAGGATACGCTCTGCTGCTTTCAATTTCATCTTGCTTTGTAACAATTTTCTCCCAGGATTCCCAGAGTGTTTCTGATTCATCCTCATTTGTTAAAAGACTTTTATGCAAATCTTCTGCCTTTTTTTCCTTCCCTTTCTTAAATAATACACGGAGACATAAAAAGAAACGAGTTTTAGCTTGAGCAAGAAAAGGTAGATAAGTTTAAACTAACCCTCTAGATCCGCCATAGAAGCAATAGCTTTGCAAAGACATTTTGAGTCCAAAATTGTATCCAGTATAAAACAAAAGATCAGGTTCCTTAACGAAAAGGGTAAATTTATTACTTTTCGGTGGATACCTTCACATGTAGGCATAGATGGTAATGAAAGAGCTGATTTAATGGCCAAAAAAGGGGCAGAAGAATATCCTGGACAGTGTTCTATTCCTCTTGACTCCTTTAGTCGAATCATTCGAGACAAGATTATTTCGTCATATATTAGTGAATTATCATCCATTTCCAAGGGAAAAGTCTGGGAGTCTATTGGGGATGACTGGATAAAATTTAGTCGTAAAACACGTAAAGAGGCCGTGGCCAATTTTAGACTAAGAACAGGGCACGACTGTCTGGCTGAAAATCTGGCCAAAATAAGGATTGTGTGTTCCAGCGTATGCACCTTATGTGAGAATGAGTATATGAATAAAGCTCACTTACTTGTTTTCTCGAAACTAGACTTTAACTTACGGCAGAATGGTGATTTGTGTGCTCTCTGTTGGAGGGCCAGATAACTTATGCCCTGTCACGGTCTTCAGTTATTGTGCTTCTGGCTTTTTAACTTCTTATCCTAGAACTTTAATGTTTTTAACTGGTTTTAAGGCCTTTTGGTCGTTCTTTTTATCGTATCATGTGGTTTCTTTTTTGTTGTCCTGTGTTTTTATATTTTTTGAATGTTGGATGAGTGGCCAGACTTGTATGGATTAAGATCCAGTCGGCCTTATGTAACAACAATAACAACAACAACAGTTGTTGTTGTTGTTGTTGTTGCCCAAAAAAATTTTGATGTGAGTAAATAGGATATTTTTTCAGATTTTTATTGAATGAGCAAGTTTCAAGTTTATTTTGCTGAAAACGTGTTTTGGGAAAGTGTTTTTTTTTGTGTGTAAAGGAGAGATTTGTAGAATTTACTTGCTGATTTTTTAAAAATATAGTAATATATTGTTTCCTTAAATGTCAGGAAAGGGTTTCGAAATGAGACTTCCTTGCATCATCAAGGTAATTTAATTGGATAAACACACCATCTGCGCAACTGTGGTTCGATACCCGGGGAAGTAATCGCGTATTACGCTGATTTCCGTTTGAGAGCAGGGTCATGGATTCTTATTCCACCATTAGACAGAAATTCATAGTGAGAAAACAAATTCAACATCCCCCCCCCAAAAAAAAAAAATTAAAGAAATATAATACTGAACATGTTCTGTACATATTTCTTCCACAAATAGAGACACGAGAAAAGATTTTCAAAACACAAATTCATATCGTTACGGTAACTCTACTGGTTAAAGAGCTATCTTTGTTAACACAATAACAGTTTTCTAAATAAAAAGATTATTACTCACAAACTAAATTAAGTACCAGTGTTACCTAAAGTCGTATTATTAAAAAAAAAAACGGAAAGTACACAAGGTCCCCTCAAAATTTATTGTTACGGTCAATAAAGAAAAATCTTACATTCTTTTTCTAATGAAATTTCTTCAATTCTTATTATTCTTTCTTAACTAAGCTAGTCAGAATTAATATTTTAAAGTTTAAAAAAGATTGCAGTTATTATTCGAAAACACGTACTTTTTTTTGCTTTTTTGTTGTTTGTTGTTTTTTGTTGTTACAAGAAAAACAAACGTAAAACTTAATTATGTAACATGAATACTTTAACCCGATCATGCCTTATTTAGTTGCATTGTTTACACAGATATGGTTAAATCTAAAAGTTGTTTATAAATTGCAAGATTCAGTTTTGCACACGTTGATGATGTTGTGCATGTAAACATACATATTTACAATAGTAATTTTACACCAAGATAAATCAAACAAAAGATATTACGTTAGTTTATGCTTTTAATTTTTTATTAGTTTCATTTTCTTTGTTATAACTTTTTTATAAAGATGGATTTCATAGATTTGGTTTAGGTGGAGTGTTGGGATTTATAATTTTTAAAATTATGGTTACAATATTTTTTAACATGTTGTTACGGTCAACTGTTTATCTAATCAATCGACTACATACAAATTGTCGAGTTTACGATACTAAATTTAATATCTTAGGTACTTATTTTTTAAGCAAATGAATATTTTGAACTATTATTTCAGGGCTATTAGAATCTTATTGGGGAAAATATATCTGTAATCTGACTTCCTTGTTTCTACTGAGTTATTTATACTTATCTAGAAACAACTATAATTAGTAAAAAAAATATAACTATCTAAAAATTATCACTTCTTATTTGTTACAATTTTACATTATAATTCTTTGATTATTTGAGTTTCAAAAGCTGTAAAATATGTCTTTTATAAGTAATAAGGAAGCATAAATTTGTTACTATAATTAAAATATTAGTATCATTGTTATTGTTACGAAAGCGTTCTCAGAAACACTGTAAATTCTTTTTGAGTTGAAACAGGTGATAGCTATTTTCTTTTCTTAAAAATATAATTTGAAAATTTAATGAAAAATAATATGAAAGATTTCTCAGAAAATGATCATATTGATGAAAAATAATATTTAAGGTTTCCTTGGAATGCATTATCATGATGAACTTTAAAATTTACAGCAATTGTGACGATGAATTTAAGAATCATCAAAGAAGCAAAATGCATTAAAGAAAAAAAAATAAGCTAAAACCCGGAATAGAATTGATTAACTGGAGTGAATATTTCTTTCTGAAAGGCAGTCGTCAAATTTTAAAGCAAGAAAATGTACCTCATTTTTCCGTAATTGAATGCATTACGAGCAATGAACTTGTGACCTAAAAGTTCTACGGGGTCACTTGTGCAAACTAAAGTTTTTATGCACTCCAACAAACAAATACGTATAAAGCTCGATGCTTAATTATCCGCTGCCAAATGACTCACCTAGATTTAAAAGGATGTATAAAAGTCATTAATGACTGCGCAGCAGAATTACTCAAGGAACGACATCATCTCCAATAAATACCTATGTAAGAACTGCCTAGTATAGAGGGTACAGTAATGTTCGGCAAGTCAATAAGAATAACTGCTAATGTTGAAATTCCTATATTTCTTGACCTTTGAGAGGATAAAAATTTATAAGTGTGATACCGCAATAAATCTAGCAAGAAATCACCGCATTATTTATTTCATTCTAAACACTAATTTCTTACCGTCATTGATATACAGTTACATGCATCAAAAACTTTCTTATGCAAGAGTTACGTTACAGCACTTGAGTTCTCCACATACACTGATTCTCGACTTATATGCTAATTTATGTAAGATTGGATGAACACGGATAGTTGGAAATCAATGATAATAAAAAGTGACCCTGTATAACGTAAATGTTATACCAATGAATAAATTAAGGTATTTGATATGAATGAATGAATAAAGTGATTTAAATATAGTTTAATAAAATATAATACATAGATTTTCAGTTATTTCTTATTAGAAATAAGTTATATTCTTTCATTTGCGTGTCACCTTGACATTCTCTCGGAATATTCCAAATTTGTATGCATTCAATTTTCTTTTGAGATACGTGGATAATCCGCACACAGATTATCTGGAGTTTCGTGCAATTTATGACTGCCAATTGTAAGAATTCTTTAATCCAAATTGAAAAAAAAAGAAACTGGGAAATAATAATTTAATTATCTCTGAATAAAATGTTCATTGGTTTAGGGATTTGCTGATAATATAAGCGATCAACTTTAAAAGTAACTTTCCCTTTGATGAAAATATAGCAATAGGTGAACTAAAAAGTTTCCTTGATCTTTAAAATTACCGATTTACCGATGTATTTACTTATCTTATTTATTACAAATGCCCAGAAGATTGGCTATGACTCCATTTGTTCACAGTAAAGGGCGAGTCTGTTGGCCATTCATTTAAGGGGGCACCGAATAGGTGGCCACCATTACCCCCTAAAAGCCGGTCCCGTAATTTAGAACCGAGTCAAGTGACGAGACCAGAACACTTGAGAGGTACTCCAGAGGTAAATTTGAGAACTTGGAGGACATTATAGGCACGACAGATTTTACGTGCACTGCACCGGCCACCATTAGTGAACACAGCGGCGGATTTTGTCAGCGACCAGCATCGAACCAGCAAACTTCCAGATCACTGGCTCGACGTATTTACTTATCTTCTATTTTTATTTAATTATTTAATATTTTATTTAATATCGTCTATTTTTATTTAATTGGAAAACGAAATAGTTTAAATCATTGCAGTAACCTATCCACTAGTTTCTCAATATGAACGTACGCTTCAGATATACATTCATACTTATTAATATATGCAATATGTATTCATAGATATATACAATTAACATATATGCGTTTATTTCCGTTTGCTTTTGCACTTAACTACAGATCAGTTTAAAAGTTCATAAAATATGTAAGTATGAAAATAAATCAAGAAGTATTTATTAATATGAGTAATATGAGGTAATTTAGATAAATTTTTCAGAGCTAAATTATCTTTCTTTTATCTATTATATGCAATGTGCATGCTTAAGGGTGCTGTGTACTAACCCTATTAGATTCGCTCACCTCAATGTTAACCTATAAAGAAAATTTGTCTACTATTTACAGCTTCATAAATGCTGATAACCCAATAAAAATAGTATTTTCAGATAGTCTGAACTTTTCTGCACTTTGCAACAGGATTCATTTTTATAAATTTCGTCCACCAAAGGAATTTATGAGCGTTTAAAGCACACTTTACCAGATATTTTCCACGAATACTTTAAATTTTAAAATATTATTTGCATTTTTTTTAAACGAAAAATGCCCCAAGGTGTAAAATTTCTTTCTCTATTACAAAGTACAACTTTTAAAAAAAATCTTTAAATCCAAGCGAATCCAATAGGGTTAGTACACAGCAGCCTTAATAGAGGCTGCTTTTAATGTGGGACAAATGCTGATAATCTAAAAAAAAAATGACATTTTCAGATAGCCTGAGCTTTTCTGAACCTTGCAACAGGATTCATTTTATAAATTGCATCCACCAAAGGAATTTAGGAGCTTTTTAAACGAAAAATGCCCCAAGGTGTAAAATTTTCTTCTCTATTACGAAGTACAATTTTTTAAAAAAATCTTTAAATCCAAGTCGGCAATCCTTGTACAAATTATCTCCATAGGTTAAAACTGAGATGATCGAATCCAAAAGGGTTAGTACACAGCAGCCTTTAATGTGTGCGTTAAAACACATGATTTTTTTTTTAAATTTTTTATTCGCTTATCTACCAAACTACAGCAAATGTAAAGCCGTATAAAAATATGCAAGTATATGATGACGCATGCAATATTATGAAAGTATTTAGATAAGATTCCACGAAGGCATCGATAAAGTATTTGAGATCATCGGTATGGGGACAAGCTACGGTATGGGGAGCATCCGTAATAGTTTCCGCTTCATTTTCCCTGGTTCTGAGCTCCAAAACCATTCAACATCTCCGTCACTACTGCGAGACAGAACAGGCGATAAATACTCCAGAACAGATTCTCGACAGATTTTCGTTATCCGCTTGCCGTAGCATGAAATTCCCGCACTTCCTACAAGCCCCGAGCCTCGGGCGTCTATCGGCATCTAAGGTGACTCAAGAATACTCATCCTGCCAGCGGGACCGTTTTTTTTCGTTTTTTTTTTTAAAATCTGGTCGCGATAGTCAGTCACTCCTCTGAGTAACATCCGTTTGCGCCGGTGCAGAACCCGATTCCTATACACTTTCGCTACTGCTGATGATGCGGAACTAAATAGGTTCTTTTCCGAATGAAAGGGGTTTTTTCAATTTATTCGCTTGCTGAACAAGGTCGGATAATCGGCATTCATACGCCTAAGAAAACGGAATAATCATGGGACCTGGAACGTAATTTCTCTGTTTAAACCTCGAAATTTAACTTCAGAAAAATGGCTTTGTTTTTCCATCTGTGAGATTAAGCGTAAGTGAAAAATCATGGGAATCCCCAGCTCTGTGATAAAGTACCTGGGCATGATTTTATGAATTTCTTATTTCTTATTCATATTTGTAAAGGATTTTTTTTTTATTATTTAGTAACATTTTTAATAAATTGAGCCCGTATGCGAAGTTTCAGATCTTTGATACTCTTGATACGTCGAAAGAAAAAAAAATTTAAGTACATATGCATGATTTTATTACTTCATTGTTATATTACTCTTTATTCTTTATTTATTTACTAGCTGTTTACCCGGCGTTGCCCAGGTATTTATTGATCTCAGTTTTTTATTAGACAGGAAAAGGAATGAATTCTACCTATAGTGTAAGATCTAAGTAATTTTATTTCAGGTATTTAAAAGTATTTGTACGATATACAAATGATAAAATAAAATTACATTATAAACAACATTTTTAGTTTCCCCTATTCATCTCAGCGACCCCGAAAACTATGGATTCGACACTACTCTCGGTCATTTTGGACAGTTTAGTTTTCCCCCTTCTCCCCCCTCTTCCCCTAATGCTGATGGGGGAGGGCTGAACTTTATTTAAACGGCATCGGAAGTGTTACTATTCGTCTCACCGACCCCGAAAACTATGGATTCGACACTATTCTCGATCATTTTGAACATTTCCTTTCCCCCCTTCTCCCCCTCTTCTCCCAATGGTGATGGGGCTGAAATTGCACTTAAACGGCATCGAGAGTGTCACTATTCCTCTCAGCGACCCCGAAAACTGTGGATTCGACACTACTCTTGGTCATTTTGGACATTTATTTTTCACTCCTTCTTCCCCCTCCCCCCAATGCTGATGGGGCTGAACTTGTGCTGAAACGACATCGGGAGTGTCACTATTTATCTCAGCGGCCCCGAAAACTATGGATTCGACAATAATATCAGTCGTTTTCGATTATTTTACGTCCCCCTCCCCTCTCTCCCGCTAGGGATGCTAGGGTTGTCTCCCCCCCATTGTTTCTTCCCATATAGTAAGTAATATGTGTACCAAGTTTGGTTGAAATTGCTCCAGGCGTTCCAGAGTGATGCTGGAACACACACACACATCCATCCATTCATATATATATATATATATATATATATATATATATATATATATATATATATATATATATATATATATATATATATATATATATATATATATATTATAACATTACAGGACATATACACCAAAATCTTCTCATCAACGTCATATTTGTTTCAAAGTTAGTGTTTGTCCAAATTATCTGTAGACATTCTTATAAAAATTTGATTAAAAGATTTTAGATTCTTAGAAATATTTCAGTTGATGTAATGGGTGATACAAAGTGCCTAGAGTTAATAAATTCTGTTTTGTAATTGCGAGGAGTAACTAAAGATGAAATTTTCGTAATGGTGCAATATTCATAGCTCTGGCTTTGAAGAACAGAGTCGCCAGGTTTGATTCTCGACTTCGGCAAATGTATATTTCAGTGGCTAAACCATGGAAAAGAACCATAACTGTAAAACGAATATTCATTGAGTGAATAACAATAAAATGAATATGCGGGCCAATACTGCTAGTCATGGGGGGAAAAGACAATATTTTGTGCTTTGGACGCTGCGATTGGTCTTTGAAAGGTGACAAGTATGTGAGAAACTTCACAACTCGAGATACCACATAAAAAAAGCGACTTAAAATTGGGGTGTGTCTTATGGTCCGAAGGTAATATTAACGTAAAATGAATATTTTATTATATATATTATATATATTTTATACATATTATTTATTATATTTATTATATATATATTTTTAGATATATATATTTATCTTTATTAAGTTAGAAATTGAAAATATGTTTATATACCTAACAAAATACAAAATATTCTTTTCTATAAATCCTCCCATAATTTTGAGGTTAGTCTTATCGTTCGGGACGGTACATTGAAAGCAAAGAAAAAAATATAATTTAATAGATCACCATGGTCGAAAGATATAACTGGATACTATTACTCAAAAGAATACATACTCATTATAAGCATGACCGAAGTAAAAAAAGTTTTTTTCCCCACAAAAATAAATATTCTACGTTATAATTATTTTGAAATGTTAGGCTACAACTATTTTATAATTTAATCATTGTACTTAAATTCAATTTGCCACCGAGTAAGTGATATTATATTTCATCGAGTTAAGTAAAGTACATCGTAAGGAACCATAAGTCTAGAAACCACCAAAAAACACTGAACAGTGGTATTTTTTAACAGTGGTGTTTTCGAACTTGAAATATAGAAATTATTAAAAGGTGAATAGGCATAAATTATCGTTTAATAACTTATTTGTCTAAACTTTATTTTACAAGGGATAAAAACACAAGCTGAATCTATTTTATAAGGTAGTAAATAGTGGTAAGGAATATAATTTGTTACGTTGTGAAAACAAATAACAACTCTCATGCTAAATTAATATAAAATTAATTAAACTTTTAAATTTCAGCTAAGTTAAAATATAGACATGCTGTATATATATATATATATATATATATATATATATATGTGTGTGTGTGTGTGTGTGTGTGTACGTACGTACGTGTACGCATGTCTATATTTGAAATATATATGCCTAATTTCTAATATATACACATATGAAATTACAATAAATTAGAAATTTATTTTACAAAATTTCAAATGAATAAAGAATTGCTAAATTTAAAAACGGGGAATTACGACTCAACAAACTTTCGATAGATCCCCGAAAAGCTTTTATATAACCTTAGGAAGTTGTTTTCCCATTAAAAGAAAATGCTATATCAAAAGTTTAAATACATTATCATTCACCCGTTTCCTTTTCATTTCACTTCCAACTTATGATTACATAGGAAAAAAGTATTAACATCACGTTTATTCAAATGAAGCGAAAGTGACATTCGTGCGGTTAAACTGCGACCTAGAAAAAGCGAAACGCTGAAAGGGAAATCGTGTTTTATATCACACAAACTATTTTCAAATTTTCAAAAAATAATCACATGCCAAAAAAATTTTAATACCCTCCAGTGGTATCTGAGAAATCGTGTTATCCGCCATCATGCTGGAAAGAGGGTTTAGATCTTAAAAAATCAAACTATTTTTATGTGAACTGATTAAAATTCAGAAATCACTGACCTTGACGTGCTCACAGAGATAGATCCCACACTAAATACGTCTTCGTCGAAGCATAACTCTCCGGATTTCTCCATGTTTACTCTTTTTTTTTTTTTACCGAATAGTGGAAAAGTAAATGAACCGTCTTACGCAGTCAATGGTATTTTAAAAATTTACGGATCTGTTATGGCAATAGCGGTTTTCCAAACAATTTGTTTCTACATTGTAATGTTTCCGCATTGCATAATCTTTTTCTCTTTATCTCTCCTTTTTTTAAAAAAAAATCACAACACTAAGTTAAATTGTCTTACATACAAGAGTGATCCAAGAAATAAGACATTCAGTGATTCATCTCCAGTACCTAATATGTGTAGACAAAATGCGAAATCCGATCAACTCTGATGATAAGATAGAAAGCACGAAATTTTGAGACCACGAGCAAAGGCTCAGCGTAAAAATAAAATATTTTGTGTTAAGTTAAATATTTTCAAAGTATCTACCGAGGGACATTCGTCCTCGGTAGATACTTTGAATACTTTGAATTCGTGTGTAAAGTCTAATTACCAATCACACACGATGCTTTTCAATAAAATTAATTTTTGTATAGTTAAAACTGTTTAAACTATTTAAAACTTTTTAAAACTGTTTCTTGAATCAGTCAAAGCATGAAGTATATGTCTTAGCACAGTTAAAATGCCCAGATCTGTAGATAAGAGCATCAAGAGCTACGAGTATGTCTATAAAAACCTTTGGAAGATAAAAAAAAATCATAGTATATGAATGCAATATTCTCAGTTTTGACAAGCAGCTTAAATTATCCACGTAGAAAAATAAATATTTAATTACCAAAATCTATTAGTTTCGCGATTGAAAAATATCAGTTTATATTTGATCAATGCAACGATAGCTTTTTTAAAACATATTTTTGAAATGTTTTGAAACCAATTAAATCATTAGGTACGTTTTAACTACAGCTAAAATGTATAGTTATGATGATATGATATTATTATGATATGTAGCAGTAATTAACAAGTTGCCTTCAAGCATCTAATTTTGTTAATTCGTTATTAGTCACTGAGCACTAAGTTTAAAAGGCTCTAATATATTATTAATAATGAAAATTTATTTCAAATATCGGCTATTTCTTGACATATTAGTATTGTAATGGAATTTTTTTTCTCATTATGATTTTATAATAACTTAAACTTATTTATTTTTTGATAGTAAATGGATCAGTTAAGCTTATTAACTATATTTTTTTATAAAATTAAACTTTGAAAAATAGACCAATTCCTTTCATACAAGAAGAAATGACTTTTTACAAGAAAATTAAGTTATCCTCAAATCAGAAAAAATTGTCTTTAAAAAGCGTCATTCGAGACGTTTAGAATGCATAAAAAAATACAAAGTTCCTTACTTCCGTAATTTAACATCTTTCCTCTGGATCTTTGTTTTCCTTTTAAAAATATTAAAAGTTTATATCTGTACCTAACAGAGTATCTAACTCCGGTACTATAACAGAGAGATTTTATATAATGCTCTTGACAGGAATGCTGGATTTATTTTTAATTTCATGCGTAATTTACTGCAGTCTTCACTTTTTGCTGCTGTGATTAGCTGCTTCTATGCTTGTGAAGACATAAAAAAAAGCTTTCGAATGTCTTTTGAAGAAAAAAATTGCTCTGCTCCCTTGCTGTAGTTACAGACTGAAATTTAAAAATCTTGAATTTACTTTCTTACGATGTAAGTTAATGATTAACTGAACTTGTTACACCTGGTTGTAAAATTGTCAATATCACATCTATCTAGGAAACATTAATTTTAAGATAATGTGATCCAAATAATTTTTGGATCTCATTATTTTTTATCATTTTATGAAGAAGAAAACTACAAAACTTTTCTATGTACTTTTTCTAAAAAATCATCAACAATCCTAAGATTTTTGTTTAAAAAAAATTGAAAGCACTGAACTTGAAAACAAGAATGAGTGCAAGTCAACAATAATTCTGTATAATATATTAACCTTATCCGTTCTCTAAACCACGCAGAAAATTATGTTGTGGCACAGTTGGGAACTATATGATTTGCAAAGCTCAAATTTAGAGATTATGCCGTTGTTCACTTTCTATTTTCTCGTCAGAGCGTAACTAAACAGGTGCTTTTTCTTAGAGGCTTTTTTAAAAGATTTTCCTACTGCTGGCAGAAAATGAATGACGCACGAAGTCAATTTCAGTGTCCCGTTTGAAAGTCCGATGAGTGATCGACTATTTTACGGATTTGTTGAATGCATAATATTTCACTGGAACCATTTGAAGCAGAAAGGGAAGTTAAATATATTTCAACCAAATCTCTTTGAATACGCTACTTTGTTTAAATATTGTGTTCAAAATAACCATCCGTTTATCAAACGTGAGATATCCATTATTGCAGAAGATGCGCTTTGGAAATATAAAACTCAAGCCTTGTGTTTGGTTAAGATTGAAATTTTCCTGAAAAATTAGTCATAAGTGAAATTATTATACAACTCCAGAGTAACTAACAACCTAGGACCTAGGTTTCTCCATTCTTATGGCCTTTCAAAAACGCATAGCCGCTAAGTACGGCGGAGGAAAAAGAATTCCAAAAGCGATATTTCTCTCAATTTTCGTTAGTGACATACAAAGTTCAACCCCCCAGCCCACAATAGATAGAACTATCGTTTATCCAACATTACGTTTCATAATTTAGAGGGCTTTAACATGAAAAAATAAATGAACACGCCCTAGTGGGAAGTGTCACTAATGTAAATATATGCAATTTCAGCGTACCCAGTATCCTTGGACGCCTATACATACATATATATATATATATATATATCAATATCAAGTACGTCCCGATTATTTTTACTACGCTATATGAATATATTTACATTTTAGAAGTTTTGACTCACGGGAAGCTATAGGGGTACCTATTTTCTATCTTTATTCAGCTTAAAGCTGAATAGTCAGTTTTAAGCTGAATAAAGATTGAAAATAGGTTATTTCCAATTAAATATATTAAAATATTTGGTTTGGCTTATTTTATATGAAACTAAACAATGAGAGGATCTGCCATGTCGCGATAAGTTCGGCCATTTTCAAGAGGGGATAAATTATAAGCGTTCACATATTCCATCACCTAAAATTCATAACCTTACGGGAAATCACTTGGATTAATTTTTTAATGGCTGTTGCTAACACAATAGTAAAACTCAGGTCTTGTTGTCAGGGGTTTGACAAACTTTCTTAACAGTGAACCGACTGTCTAGTTCAGTCGAATACCTTCAGTCTAAGACCGTTAAATATCTAACCACTTAAATATCTAAGAAAATTATATAAATTTTATGTTCACAACTTTTTTAAACGCAGAATTATGGTGTTAGAGAAACATGTAGAATATACGATATGTGTGCAGAATTCAAAAATACTCTCTGTAATAGTATAATTCATGTGTCTAGAAATGTTCATATAATTAAGCTTTATATATATCTTATGAACAAAGATTTTTTAATACACAAGCCAGTTTAAAAAATCAAATAATTTGGGAGACTATTTTTCCATAGCCATCCTCTCTATATATGACATATACAACTATTGCGCTCTCAAGAGTGTCAACAATTAACATTACAATTTATGTTCATAGCTTTGGATGAAATTCATCTTTTTCCCCCTATCCCGTTATTTGTCTCTCTAATTTATTTGCATGGTATATCAATAATTTTAGGCCTTTTTGTCTCCCTTTGAAATAAAAGCAGCTTTTTGTTGAAGAATTACTATACAGAATTTTAATTTGTTTGTGGCAGTAATAACTCGTCATAATAACAATTTCTTAAACTAATTTGTATCAGAGACGTCTTTAAGACAGATTAAAAATAAATGCCATCAACAAGCAACAAAATATACTATGACCCAATATTATACATATTTTTCGGCAAAATTATTGAATTTCAACTTTGCTTGCCAAATGTTTCATATACGCTAAAACCCTAAATTAGGGTTTAGATGCGTTACCGTTACACATTTTTTCCTGTTTTAACTGAAGTGAAGAGGATTTTTATTTTAGAATTTATGTAATTATTCCGAGCAACCATTTTATTATCCTAGTGGTAACACTAAATACAAATATGTTTCTCAGTGTAAAAAATTCTTGGAAATGTAACACTTAGGAATTAAAATACATATTATCCGCCGAAATGTAACATTCCAGCGTAACGAAACCAATTTGAGTTACTCTGAGTGACAGAATAACGATTTTGATTCAAGCCAAGGAAATCCTTTCTGTGGTTACATATGTTCGCATCTGTAAAACCTCCCACTTTCGGTGTTAAGTGAGAGATTACATCCGAAAGTTCAGTAAGTAAACCTTAATCTCACCTCTGAACGATTAAACTTTAATGTTCGGGCTCACACTTTGCAACTTATTGTATAAACTGTCAAGCATCAATAGCATCCTTGCTAACAGATTAAGAGATACTCGTGTAGTATTTCCGACAAGTAATATTTTTCCAGCCAGACCTTAAAAAATGTGACCCAATTCTTCCCTTTATATTATAAATAATACAGCACCTTTCATTGAAAAAAAATATCACCCTTCATTGAAAGCATAGTTCCCGCACGAAAACCCTTGCTCCGGAGGGAGGTATTAACTTGGGAGGGATCAGACATGTTCACTCGTATTTTATCTGCCCCTCATATCGCCTCGGTAGCACAACATGTCTTTGTGTTCGCTTGATCACCCTCACGAGTCCACGCTAATCTCCGAAAATAAAAAATAAAACAATTAAGTACTCTGTCATCCCTTCGGTTATTGACAATGCCCGCACAGACTTCAGGCCGAAGTCATCTTGGCTGATCAAGAATTAGAAAAATAGAGTCTGGGGTATTGGGTAACAATAACGTGTCCCGAGAGCGATTAGATCTGCCGATATCCGATGTAATTGCAACGGGCTGGTTTTTTCGATCATCCGCTAAAAGTTTTGACAACAAGCAAGAGCAGGTAACGAAGGTATGAGCGCCAGTTCGTTGGATTGTGGAGCAAATGGAGCATTTAGGTTGATGGATGATTGCAATAAATAGTTTAAATGAGACCGTTTACTGTCAGCACATGCTGGATAATTTTGAAAATAGCATTTAAACTCTTAACACATGTCGCTAGATATGATCTCACGACCAAATGACTAGATTTGTTTCTTTACCCTAAGATAAGAATTTTTTTCCATATTTCGTCAGTTTAGCTCTAGGCTTGAAACTGTAGGTCCCAGACAGTTAAGTCTCCGTGTAGTTAAAGACCCGCAAAATAATTAACCAGTTTACTTTTAGATGACGTACTTTGAGATGCAAAAGAGGAAAGCGGTGGGAAGTATTCAAACTGGAGCTTTTGAGAATTACAGAGTTGCTAAAGTATACAGTCGAACCCCGTTATAACGAACTCCAAGGGACCAAAGGTTTTGTTCGCTTTATCTGGTGGTTTGCTATATCCGATCCGTTAAGAAAAATGCTAGAGTTCACAAAAGGTATAACTCATTAGTTGTAATGTGTATTCAATAATGACGTATTAAAGAATGATAAAATCTGTTAAAAATTATCATTAAGGAGTTAAATCGACTAAAATCCATTACATTAAACTGACATAATACTAATTAAATTACGTACAATAGGAAAACGGCGGGACCAAAATTTAATTTCGTTATATCCGTGAGTTATGTGTTCGCTATAACGGTGTTTAACTGTACTTTATATTGAACTGAGTTTCTTTCCTTTATATTTTGAAGTAGTGAGGCTTAAACTTTGCTAAAGAGAAGATGCAAGAGAAAAAGGATCTTTCGAATTAATTTTGAATTACTGTTATGAGAAAAAAATTATCTAATTATACATTTTTTGTATCGGAGATAAATAATATCTTTTCCTTTAATAGTAGAAAAGTATATTTAGCAGATATAAAGATAACACTACAGTATACATGATTATATAAGGCTTACAATTACGTAAACATCCAGAATTACAACGACGTCCGTGTTCTTAAATTGTGATTCTAGGTATAATAAGCAATATTACATAATACCTATCATCTTGATTGTTTTAAGAGGGAAATATTTCGTCATACAGGAATGATACATCTACTGTTACAATACTTGTACATAATTTGTATGTAATTCCAAAGACACTGAAGGGTTTTAAAATTCTAAGAAAACAAAGAGGGTAAATCTATTTTCAGAGTCTCGCTAACGATTTAAATTTTATAAATACAGTAACCACCGCTTATAGTGATCAGTGGTTATAAGAATCAACCGTTTATAAGAATCAATATCGCAAAAACAAAAACAAATATATTATTTCCAAGTTAAAATTTTCGCTTTAAAGAATCAATCCACCGGTTTTAAGAATCAGTTTACACTCTTCGCTTTCCTTTCATTTTTCAAAAAAAGCCACTTAAACCTTCAAAAGGTACGAAGTTCTTTCTTTATTTTTTTTAAAAAGAAAGAGTGATAAGATGGGATGGAATACAGTCTTAAAATGCATCCCTTTCTTTGTTAGACATAACATAATAGTTTCCCCTTAAACGCTTTAGATAAACACTGTCCTATTAGCTGACCCAGGGGCATCCTACCCGTGCGGGTCCTATTTTACTTTTCTCCACTGACAAACAAAGACAGAGACTCTTTTTTCCCACCTCCCATATCCTGGTTGCGGCTTCCTGAACCCTGAAACACATAAATCTTCGGGGAAGTGTCCACTATCACTTAGGCAAAAGTAACATTATTAGATTCAGCACGTTATCAAACCGTGAAACGTAAGCTAGAAGGTGAATCTTCGTCAGAGACTATTGGTTTTGAAAGAGGTATAAACAGCCTCCTGAAAACTTTATTACGTCAAACTACCATAGAAAAATTTTTCTTGCTCCCTTCCTGTAGTTGAAATGTTAAAACTGTTAAACAGGGATGTTGTAACAAATATTGGATTTTTTCTTCTCTTACTATAATCATGTGTATCTACTTATAAGTCTAGAAATTAAGTTGTATTTTTAAAATTATAAATATTAATTTTAATAAAAGATAATTAACGTAAATTAAAGAGTATTTTATGGTAAATTATCTAATATATGTATATATTGGTGTGTGTGTGCGTGTCCAAACACCTAAATTTCGGCTATAAGAATCAACCGCTTATAAGAATCAAAAACAGTAATAACAAACGTGATTCTTATAAGCGGAAATCACTGTATATGTTTAGTGATTTGTTTTAAGTAATAGTTTCTTATTCACATTTAGAAAGGCTTTTCAAATTTTCATTTTTTTATAAAAAGGGTTAATTTTTTTTTCTGTTGGGTTTCGAATAATTTCCATCGAAACTGAAACTTACGAATATGCGTAGAATTATAGTTTACAATTGGGTTTAGTGAACTTCGGACCGCCCTGAGTACTCCGTTCATCCCGGAAACATAATCTTTAAATGCTCCATGATTTTTGCCGTGCTGCACGCGAGGCAAAATAACGGAATGGCAGTCTTTTCTGCACTCCTCGATGTTATTGTTTACAAAAGAAAATCCCTCTTCCGTGCGCATATTAAGAATGGAAAGAAAAAAAAAATCCCTCGCCACTGCATTAGTATAGCGGATGTTTCTGAATTGGTAATGACTTTCTTTTCAGGTTACGTTGAGGCCTGCAGACATGTTGTTGTAATGTGTCGTGCGTAAATTTTGAGGTATTTTGGAGCAATTTCAAATTCCGTTAAGTGCGTGCTGGGGAATCTCTCTTCTTATTGTCTTTTTTGAACTTTTTTGTTGAAGTTCGTAAAGTACAAAACTTTTATGCGATCTTGCCTTTCTGATCACTGTTAAAGTTTCAGATGGAAATTTCCCGTGAAGTTTGTAATAGTATTTCTTAAAAATATATAAATACTCGAGAAGCAGGATTTTATGCATTTCAAAGAACAGGACAACAAATGAAATAACGTCAACAAATTCAATAAACGTTACGAAGTATATGTGCTTTCACTAGTGTAGACCATTAGTCGTTCCTGAGCAATTGTCACACGTAAAAAGTACATCAATATTGTTAACTCACGCATATATCGTTAAGTCTCACATATATGGTTAACTCTCGCATATATCGTTAACTGTCGCATATATCGTTCACTCAGCAATATATTTTTCTCTCTCGGGATTGTCTTCCATATACAAGCGACTTTTTAGAAAACCCATTAATAAAGATTTTCATATTTAAAGATGTTCAGTCTCTTCCAACTAATAGGAGGCGTTGCCTTATCTGAATCCTTAAACTCGGGTCATCTAGTACATCGTACTCCTTGTGTACTGTTAGACCACCCGTCTCTAAATAGTTCGATCACCCACTATTCATAGCTTATGAAGAATTCAAGATAATTTTTAAAAAATCATCAGGAGTAGAGTTGATTCACCTGCATGGTTCTCCCATAATAAAGTAGGCAACACAATCGCGATGTGGATGGGTGGGTGTCCTTTGGACAAAGTGCCTGGGAAAAGAAAAAGTTTTGAGATAATTTGTTATTATTATTATTTAACCTTTATGCTGACTGTACTTCCCTTTAAGAAATCGCCAGACGGTGACCGAATGGCTAGTGTGCTGGCAATCGGTACCAGACTTTGCTGGCAGAGACCCGCTGTTGGTATGGATGCTTGTAGGAATCGGCTTTGAACTATCCCTGTAGATCAGATCATAGTTTAATTATCTCTCGTGTAGCAAAAGATAACCGTCGAGCTCTAGAAAACCCACCCCTTTAGAGTAATCAATCATTCCTACTACGCAATGGGAAAGCTTAAAGTTTTCTCTCGATATAATGAAAAGACAAAAACTTTTTACATACTGTTGTATTATGATTCATGCCTTCAGCTGGAAAAGAAAAGTTTTGCAAAACGCATAAATCCGCTTTTCTAATGCATATTTAATAAAATTCTAATGATAAAGAATGAGGCATTTTATGCATATGCAAAATATTAATTTCTTTAATACAACAAATATACTATTATATTTTTACAAAATATATTTAATATATAACGACAATATTTTTAATCATTTATTTTTATTGTTTTTCAAAACATTTCAAAATATCTTTTGTCAAACATAAATTGTTAAGAAATGCTTTTCATTATAAGTTTTATGAATGCCATTTGAAGGAAATTTTACTTGTAACAAAAATAACGATTTTGTGTCCGAAGACATTGGGATTTACCTATAATATTTTTTTTAAACATGAAGTTGGGATACCTATGCAAATGAGGATCATTGTAGTTTGAAATATATCAAATCAACGAAAGTTAATTTCTATTTTGGAAGTTATTTCCACAATATATAAAAAAATTTCTTTTAAAGTTATAAAACGTTAGCATTCAAATATTTTACATTATGGGGTTTCATAAAAATCCCTTTATGATATAAAAATAAGATCTGCTGTGCCTTTAGCAACTACTCATTTTTAATGTCCAACTATTTACATATATTCGGAAAAAATACATTGGGAAGAGTCATTCAGTTATAGCCTCTGTATATAACCTCTGTATACACTTAATTTGACTGGAGATATTTATTTAAAGAATTACTAATGGAAGAAGTGAGAATCGAAGGTTATTAATGTTGGAAAATGAAAAATTCTGAAGTTTGGAAAGGTACGATTCTATGAAAAAAGAAGTTTTCTAGCTTGCTGGTGTGCTCTTTACAATAAAATATTTGTCGCTTCGTACGTGGCAGTCAGTAATTTCGGATCTCGGCTTGGGATCTCCAACTCCTCGAAATAGCTGCCAGCTCAGAATTTTTGATTGAAAATAGTCTACAGCTTATTAAGAAAAATCTCTGTAACTGAGTCATTCCTCAAAATCGAAAACTCAATCTTGTTGAGCAGCCTGGAAAAAAAATTATCCCCTCAAAGCCCTTATAAATCTTTTTGACCACTAATAAGAGTCATCTTCAAGCTAGAAGTTATAAAAATGTTAATCCAAACTGAGCCCATACAGAAACTTCTGCATTAAACTATTCCGTCAAAGAAGTCAGTAGAGTTGTAGTACGAAAAATGTTTCCTTTTTTTCGTAATCGAATCACTGAAGACGAAAATGCTCTTGGGTACAAATAACTTGAGTATCACGGAATCGGCTTTATTGGGTTAAACAATTCTGGTGGTCGATAGCTCTTTCAATCTTCACGCAATCGGCTGCATTGGGTTAATCAATTCTGGTGGTCTACAGCTCACTCAATCGTTTCATGCAATCGGCTGTATTGGGTTAATCAATTCTGGTGGCCTATGGCTATCTCAATCTGTACACGCATTGTTTTATTTCTTTTGACAAAAACAGAACATACAACAGTTGTCAGGCCTCATCGCCTTGAAGATGGTAATATTACGTACTTGGGAATACTTTCGAGAGAAGATTATTTGTGAATTTTAATGCAAATTGTAACAAAAATTGATTGCAAAATTCATCTACTGCTCATGGATAAACTTAGGGCGTTGAATTTAGTCTAATCTTTAAGCTGTATCTTTTCTCTGAGATATCATAGAAACATGAGGTGTTGAAATTCGGAATCATATTACTCTGTTTTATGACAACAGAACGTTAAATCAAATACTATTATATTTGCATAAAATTTTAATTTCATGATAGCATTGAAAATTAATTTGGATTTTAACATTAATATGACCGATATGAAATCTAAATACTTTTCAGGGATTGATAGTTTTAAAGGTGAATAACTAATTTCTCATTTCCTCGACACCAAAAATTCCCAAATAGGGACATGTGTTTGTGAATAGACTGGTTTCTAAGGTAATGAATTCGAACTGGATGACTCATTATCTTGTCACGTGTCACGATGATAGTTTTAGATTTGAAACCTCTAAGTGTCTCTAATAGCATAAAAAACATAAATAACAACTTCCTAGATAGTTCAGTTGAGGCTGATTTAATGTTAGCATTTTACATATCTGAAATGTTTATAGGTCATATTTTCTAACACAGTTTACACCACTCTTCCCTGTTCAGTATTGTGTTTTCTAAATAATAATATACCATTAGCACAAAATGGGTTTTAGAATAAATCCATCATAAAAAGACGAAATAGTTGGTTTCAATACTGTAATTTTTCAATTTATATATGATAATAAGGACCAATTTAACCAGATCTCGGGAGAGTCAAGAGAGGAGGGAAAGAGAGAAAACAATGGATATGATGGGTCTTTATTGATGACCCTAAATTTCTAGAGTGAGTGGTTCCTGAACTGTGGCCTGAGGGTTCCTAGAGGTCCGTCATGGACCGTCTAGTTCTAGAGGTCAATTACTAGTTGGGTTTGCGCAGATGGTGAAGTTTTTATCGACCAGAATCTTTTAAAAGCTGTATTGGGGTTCCATTTAGAGGCGAAAAAACATTCACAAAATAAAAAATAATAATAATAATTTCCGAAACAGGAGGAATTATGAGCAATAGCGGAATGATTACTTAAGAAATGCTTTAAAACAAAACAAACCTAGTGAAATATTTATCCAGAAATATTAGGCAAAGCCGATCAGTATTTATTTCCTTATGTAGAAATAACCTTTTTCGGAACGGCTCTCTTGATGAAGCCATGTATAAAAATATTTAACGAAAGCAACCGAAATGGAACACAACATTAGAATCAAAGCGCAAAAGACCGAACCTGACATTTCCTTCCATTATTACCGAAAAGAAACAGCATTGCCCGATGGTAAACAATATCTGCTGTAAACTTAGTGCAGAAATCTAAAATAAAGGCAACAACTGGAGAAAATTGTTAGCATCCTTCATTACACAGTAGCCCCAACACTATCGACAGACTAAAAGAATGAGTTTCTAAATTCTCTGATCTTTAGCATAAACATACTATGGTTTTATACACTTCCTTAAAAATCCTTTAAAACCATACATAATTATTATATCAAGATTAAAACCACCATACAAATAATGATGAATGTCCCACTTCATCTCCGATCAAAATGAAGCGAGAGGCGGAACCACACTCAAAGAACCTGTCTGGGATATTCAGTTAAATTTACATTTAAACCTGTTAAAGAAGCTAAGAAACTCCAGAGCATAATGTTTTTACAAACACCATGACCTGATGCAAGGCTATCAATAAATGCAAATGCAACTTGATAGTATAATAAAATCAAAAGAGTAGAATTAATATGATTAATGCAAAGAAAGAAAGCAAAAGATATTAAATAAATAATATAAAATGAAATGAAAATATCACTTCTAGTATTAAAACAAAAATAACCAACGGTGCGGTTATTTAACTTGTTGTAATAGTTATTCGTTCAATACACTTTAAATATTTTTTTAAATGGCTTTTATATCTATTACGCTTTCAAAACGTTTATGCAACTAATCTGATTATATAGAAGTATTATCATTTAATTGAAAAGGTGTTTGGATAGGATAAAATGGTGTAAGATTATATTTAAGTGTGATAATTTAATAAAAATTAAATATTTTTATTAGAAAAAATTTGCTCGTTTAAATTGTATTTGCTAAAAATACAAAAGTTCAATCAAGACGCATGTTTTATATGTAGAATTCTAGAACATTCTAAGTATCGAAATTACTGTTTTAAAAGAAAGATATTTGTTGACAACAGCGAATTTCGTCATGCAGAGAAGGCATATATATTTTTATATATATTTTTAATACATATCAAAAAGCCAATGTAAGTTTGTCATCAGCAAATTAAAATGTGTCCGCGGAGATAGCGAATCATGTATAATCCATCTAGCCTGTCAGCCGCGTATTACTGCGTAAGCCCTATAAACAGTGGAAGATTGTATCATGCATCAGTTGATAAACGCAATTATTTGGATCCATCTACAAGTAAAAAATCACTAATCTTTATTATGCGTGAATCTGCTACTCCTTTGTGTATTTTTTCCAACCGCAAATTACCGAGACGTAACAAATATTAACGGTGTTTATTGTTCAGATGTGAAAATGGAAGTCATACCCTGAGGTAAAGCAGACATACTTGAGCTGAATCCTAATAAAAGAACTGAAAATAAAAGCTTTTATTTACTTTTTATATGATTTCACGGAGAATTGTTTCTGGAAAATTTCTTTATCTGATCGCTTTTTCTTTAAAAGAAATTCTATGGATCATTCTATGGAGTTATAAAACATATATTTGAAGTGTGATTTTGAAGAGTGATAAATGGAAATTTTAATGGTATCGAGAAGAAAGACTAAAGTTATAAAATTCATTCAAGAAGCTTATGATAAATAAAGAATAGTTAGGAAATCCGGGAACACGCTACTTACAAAATGTGTGCAATTGTGGAAAGGTACATCTTTTTATATATAGATAAAATCATTATCATAATATCATAGAGCTTCCATACTTAAAAAAATGTCAGATCGAAAGTATGGTTCATTGCAAAAATTAACCTTATACTCATTAATTTCTCAGTTTCAAAATACAATTTTTCAAATATTAATAATCTTTTTTTAAGTGAGTGGTACTTTATAACACTGAAATTCCCTGTACTTAGAATCCACGAACTTTTAAATGGGTCAGTCTTAACAGGATGTGAATCGAATTTGTTTAAAATATGATATTTAAATACGTTTTAATTTTAACATTCTTATTAATAAAGAAATAACAAGGTGAAAACGGAAGCTTTAATAATTACTTAAAAATTATTCTAAGTTTATTTCCCAATTTTCCCGAAAACTTCGAAAATTTTCAGGATGTGAAGGAATCCACAGACTTTTAAATGGATCAGTCTTAACAGGATGTGAATATAATTTTATTTAAAATATGATATTTAAGTACATTTTATTTTTAACATTCTTATTAATAAAGAAATAACAAGATGAAAACGGAAGCTTTAATAATTACTTTAAAATTATTCTAAGTTTATTCCTCAATTTTCCCGAAAATGTCGAAAAGTTCCAGGATGTGAAGGAATTAGCTAGCAGAAGTGTTCGATAAATAAAATGTATCACATAACCAGAAGGGAACTTCAGGCACAGATTAGTTAAGAACAGACCTCATAAATCGTCTTTCTTTTCCGTGCTACAGGGTATAACTGTTTTGTATTCAATCGAGCGATAATTTTACCGACATTTTCGGAGCTATGCTATCGAGCGTTTCCTAAAGAATTACCTGAAATGAGCTTGGAAATTTTTGCACGATGCGCAGTTTATTTTACCTAAAGCGCAGTCCACATCTAGCATCCGAACCGTTTCGGATCGTCAGCATCAAGGACAGAGATAACAATTTTTGTAAATCAAGTCTGCTCCATAAAAACAAATGTGGGGGTTCCTTGATTGTGATTGTTTCATGCTACACGAAATCTGATCACGCCAATGAGTAATCACGTTGTGTTTGTATTGGGTTATCCCAACAGTTCGTTCGGTGTAATTTGAATCAATTTTGTTTGACTGTGCTGTGACAACTGCCATATCAGCGTGTATTTAAGACAAAAACTTACTTAAAATGAGGAATTTTTTTTGCAGCCATTTTTTTAATATTGAAGGTGGGAGAAAATTAGCTACAGTTTCAGCATATTGAGCTTTGTTATTTCAGGAAAGGTAAAAAAGCAACTATATACTAGTTGAATACCCGTGCTTCGCTACGGAGCACATTTAAATTAAATACAACGATCAATGTATGCAATTAATGCCAATATATATATATATATATATATATATATATATATATATTTATAAAAATATCATAACGGATATTTTTATAGACAAAATAATGTATAAGAAAATATTCAAGTTAAATACAATAGTCAATGTATGCAATTAATTTGTCTGTTTAATTTCCATAAAACGTACTAATTTGAATTAAATTCTTAAAAAACTTCCATCTCAATTAGTCTAGTGGTTAAATTTTATCTTTTACCGTATTTTAATATTTTTTTTGTCAATTTGTTTCGTTAATATGCACGTGACGCAAAATTAATTCAAAGTATCACAAAAAGAAAAAAAATACGTGATCAGCATTTAATGAATTAAATTTTAAAAATTAATCTTTAAAAATTCACCCAAAGTCAGGAAATGGAGGTAAAGATTCGAAAAAGATTTCATTTTAAAGGAATTTTTATGATCTTTCTCGTTACATAAATTTTATAACCATCAAATTATTATTTTAAATGCAAACTTTAAAGAATATTACAAAACAGCTTAAAAATTTAATTTCAAGAATCTAAGACGAATTTTTCAAAAAATTTTCTTAGCGCACCCGTACACTATAAGAAGAATCACCATGCAAAATTTCAGCCCTTTAGGTCCAGCGATTTGGTCTGTGCGTTATCTGTCAGTCAGTTACGGAACAGTTATATATATATCATATATCATATATATATATATATATATATATATATATATATATATATATGGGCAGTATAAGTGTTAGGAAGATGAAATTATGAAGTTGACTGAAAGATTGCAGACGGTAGTGGAACAAATTGGTTGTTCTATAAAGTTATTGGCAAAAATAAAAAATGCGGCTTTTATTTTTACTAAAGAAAACCGAATGACCTTTTTGCCAACCTAATAAAAGTACAATAATGTGTCTGCCATGGAAATTGCTTAAAATGTTGGAGAGGGAAAAGTATAAGAATAATATGCAAAATTGTATAAGTACACGCTTGGCAACAAAATTTTTGTATTTCGTAAGTAATTACATACAACTGTATTGCATACTAGTTTTAGTATACAAGTTAAATAAATAAAACTATATTAATGTATCTATAAACTATATTAAGTTATCAAAAGTAAATGGGTAAGAAATAAATGTTTTCCAGAAAACATATTCCGAGGGCAGACATAAATAATCACAAATATGCATTGAAACTCAACGAAAAAGAATTCGAAGTGATTTAAGAAAAATTACATCTTAGACAATTTTTATCCTATACCGGTGGATCTTTAGAAGTGGAAAATTATTGTTATTGTTCCACATTTTTATTCTATTTTTATGAAGTATTCTCACCGTAATTTTTCGAAGTTCCGAACTACAACCATTTAATTGTTTTTAGAAAACCAGTTTTTAAGAGTACACAATATAATACGAATCCCAGAAATGTTTTAATGTGTTGATTTGCTTAGGAATTAATTTTCCGAGAAAAATTAAAGTTGTCTTTCAGGACACATTTTTTTTTTGTCATACTGTTGGTAGGTATTTTGATATTTTTCTTTGTTAACATTAAAGAATAGAAGTCTAAAAGGAGACTGGTAGGAGATTGAATTGCGCTCTGTAGGATCTCTTTGCTGGAAAAGTAACTTACATGGTTGGGAATATTTCTCTTGAAAATTTTCAAATAAAATCCATATATACAGGTGGTTATCAAAATAATGGAAACACATCAATATTAGTGGTGTTTATGGAAGTGCTCCGTATTCCTTAAAAAAACAAGTTTAGGGACCAATATATTTTTATAGAATATAGTGTATACATTAATCTACTCTAAAGTAGCAGTAATGAAACTATGGTCATCAGGTTCTTTGGGGGATAGCGGGAGATGTCAAACCTTGTAGACCGTGCAGAAGGGCAAATTGTTGAAGCGCGTTTAGTTGGAGTATCTGTTACAACAGCCCCCATGGGTTTGGGTGTTTACCGAGCTATGATATCGGAAGTCATGATGGCATACAGAGTTCACGGAAAGACATCCTCTGTGAAACAAAATAGTGGGCGAAAGGAAAAGCTAAGTGAAAGAGACTGACTGGTGTTGAAGAGGACTGTGACATCAAAAAAGAAGACAACTGCAGCCAAAGTGACCGTAGAGCTCCATCTGAATCTGCAGACTCCAGTACCAGTCATTTCAGGTAAGAGAAAACTTCAAAAACAAAACATTTACGGCAGAGTAGTAATTCCCAAGCTACTTGTAACAGATGTGAAAACAAACCGTCCTCTACAGTGGTGCCACGAGCACAAATCCTGTTCGAGTGATACGTTAAAATGTGACTTTGGTTAGACGAATCATTGTTCACTTTGTTCCCTGCAACAGGACGTGCGTACGTCTGAAGAACACCTACACAAGCGTATTATTATGCTTGTCTCATGCCATCTGTCAAACATGGAGAGGAAATTTCTTAGGGTTTCGGCGGCCAATTCATGGTTTTCAAAAGGGATCTATTGTAACCCCGAAAGGGATATTGACTGGGAAGGACTATGCCCTGCTTTTAGCCGACCAGATCCATCCTATGGTGCAAAAATTGTTTCCTGCAGGAGATGGCGTTCTCCATGATGATAATGCTCCGATCCATACAGCTAGACGTGTCAGGTCAGGGTTTGAGGAACATAAAGACCAAGTCAAACACCTTATCTGGCCCGCACCTCAATATCATCGATCTGCTGTGGTCTGTTTTAGGGAACGGAGTCAGAAATCAATATCCAGCAATAGCATCTCTACAGGAACATTGACGATTTATCCATAAAGAATGGTATAATACGCCCTTAACCACTATTCATGACTTGTATAATTCACTTCCTTAGTGATTCCAGATGGTATTAAATGCCATAGATGGTCCTATGCCATATTAATAAAGAATTTCATGTTTTTCCTAAGTGTTTCCATTATTTTGATAACCACCTGTATAATAAACTTCCTTTCGTATAGTTATCATTTTATACTTTAATATTTTTAGGCCCCATTTTAATCTAAAATTCTTTATGTTTTAGCGGTAAACAAATGCAGTGTTTTAAAGGAATAATCAATGAATTTATCCGATGCTTAACATTTTTCATTCCTCAAAGGATTTCTAAGTACAGTCTTAGCAGGTTTCGAAGTATTAGAAATGCATTTCTCTCTCTTTACAGAACATAAAATTTTATTGTTAAGTGCTATGAACATTACTTACTGAATTTATTTTACAATTAATGGAGTTTTTAGTGCTCAAGTATTGAATGATATTTTTGTAGATAAAACGTTCATTACAGGTGCTCTGAAAGTAATGAAGGTCTACAGATGTATATCGTAAACACAATACATCCTGCTAATAATTAACTGGAATGGGAAAAAAAAAACTTTAAAAAAAATTCCTTATCCCTAAAACTCTTGAAAGAAAAGCACGAAATAGATGGAAACATTTTGAGCAACGATAAATGTGGTACAATTTAACGATAAATGGCTTTATAGTTGTTTGGGAAAATATGAAGTAATTGCTTCAACATTCCGATTAAAAATACTCATTTGAAAGAACGATCCCAAACATCACTTTGCCCTTTCCTTTTCACAAAAGATGAACTTCCTTCTTTAGAAAAAATGAAATAAAAAAGGCAAATGAGGAAGCTTTTCTTTGGAATACGCAAGGCTCCGCGGTTACGCCATTAACAGTTTCCACAAACAATCCGAATCCCGGTCGATGATTGTGTCCGTCGCGCGCCATCGCTCTCCAGAAGCATCTTTTCCATCACTCGAGAGGAATACTACTCTTTTATGTTCCGGGCAAAACAGTTCTGATTACGCCTTCCACCCCCCCCCTCCACCCCCTTTTACAATTATTCCCGTCGGCTCTCCTCCTTGCGGCATTCCGCACTTTAACCCGTCTGCTTCGTTGGAGCGGTAATTTGACTCATTCCCTTGCAAATCGAGACACTTTTGAACCACGTGAAAAAAGAAAAAGAAAAAAAGAGAAGGGCAAGCTGGCTCCTCGAGGCGTTGGCTCCTTCCTCAAGCCCCATTCGAAACGAGAGACGATGAGGCGTACAGCGATCCTAGCTCTCTGCACGTATTGTTTTCTCCAATAGTCAGCCACGACGGAGATCTCTAGAATGTTAACCTTTTCCTTGCGGGGTGGGAATAGCATGTATCCCAAGACTACGGGCCCAAGAGTGTATATATATATATATATATATATACATATATTACATATATATATATATATATATATATATATATATATATATATATATATATATATATATATATATATATATATATATATACATACATATATATATATACATACATATATATACATATATATATATATACATATATATATACACACACACACACATACATATATATATATATATATATATATATATATATATATATATATATATATATATAACCCCCTTAATGGCCGTTCTTACAAGCGGGATATAAAATTTCCCGCTCTAAAGAGAGAATCGGAAAAATGGGCCCCGTAAGCTAAAGGTTAAGGCTGCTGTGTACTAACCCTATTGGATTCGTTCAACTCAATGTTAACCAATGGAAAAAATGTATCCAAGGAAAGCCGACATGTATTTAAAGATTTTTTTAACTGTATTACGTAATAAGGAAAGAAATTTTTCATTTTTTTTTCTAATGCAAATAATATATTTAAATTTAAGTTATTCGAGGAAAAAATCTGGTACGGTTTGTTTTAAACGCTCTTAAATTCCTTTTGGTGGACGAAATTTATAAAATGAATCCTGTTGCAAGGTGCAGAAAAGTTCAGGCTATTTGAAAATACTATTTTTATTCGATTATCAGCATTTATGTAGCTGTAAATAGTAGACAAATTTTCTCCATAGGTTAACATTGAGGTGAGCGAATCCAATAGGGTTAGTACACAGCAGCCTTAAACATGAACATTGCATATAATAGATAAAAGAAAGATAATTTAGCTCCGAAAAAAATTATCTGAATTACCTTACATTAACAAATGCTTCTGTATTTATTGACGTACTTATATATTTTATGAACTTTTATATTGATCTGTAGTTTAGTGCAAAAGCAAACGGAAATAAACGCATATATGTTAATTGTATACATCTATGAATACATATTGCATATATTAATAAATATGAATGTATATCTGAAACGTATGTTCATATTGAGAAACTAGTGGGTAGGTAATTGCAATGATTTAAACTATTTTGCTTGCCAATTAAATAAAAATAGAAGATAAGTAAATACATCGGTAAATCGGTAATTTTAAAGATCAAGGAAACTTTTAAGTTCACCTAATGTTTTTTTTAATGCAAATAATATTGTTAAATTGAAATTATTTGGGGCAAAAAATCTGGTAGAGTGTGTCTTAAACGCTCATAATTTCCTTTGTTGGACGAAATTTATAAAATGAATCCTCTTGTTATGTGGAGAAATTTTAAGGCTATCTGAAAGTACCATTTTTATTATTGGATTATCAGCATTTATGTCGCTGTAAATAGCAGACACATTTTTATCTCCATAAATTAACATTGAAGTGAGCGTATCCAATATGGTTAGTACAAAGCAGCCTTAAAACTTTGAGCACCTTTACGTCTAGGCGTTTGCTCCTCTACAGGATGTAAAAGTTTCAACAGTGGATGTCAGGGAATGATAACCTATTCTGTTGAAAATCAGGAAAAAATAAGATACTTCATGGCAAGTCGCAAGTCGCATCTTCAAGTTCGCAAACTATTCGACAGTTTATGATTAGCCATCGGAACTATGAACTCCAGTTACACGGAACATCGTTTTACATAATTATTTTATCAGTCTGTTCATAATTGATTTTTAAATCATACATCTCAATATCAAAAACTATTAACTAAAATGAACATATCATTAACATGTGCAACGTAAGCTTAAAAAAGGCTATTGCTAAACCAATTACTAAAACACTTTCTGATACCAGTAATTAATACATAAATTACTAAAAATAAATTTACAATTATAAGTAATGAAATACAAAACTCAAGATGAGTATATACGATACAATAAATTTACTTAAACTTTCTTAAATCACTCAAAGCATTTATTTGGATTAAACTTAGATGAAACTAAAGAAAATCTCTATTGTTATGAATATGAAGACAGCAATGAAAACTGCGTTTAATAATTTGATAAGTATGGAAATACAAAACTCAAGATGAGTATATACGATACAATAAATTTACTTAAAATTTCTTAAATCACTCAAAGCATTTATTTGGATTAAACTCAGATTAAACTAAAGAAAAATCTCTATTGTTATGAATATGAAGACAGCAATGAAAACTATGTTTAATAACTTGATAAGTATGGAAATACAAAACTCAAGATGAGTATATACAATACAATAAATTTGCTTAAATTTTCTTAAATCCCCCAAAGCATTTATTTGGATTAAACTTAGATGAAACTAAAGAAAAATCTCTATTGTTATGAATATAAAGACAGCAATGAAAATTCCTTTTAATAACTTGAATGGCATCCTTTAATGTTTGATAGCATGCAAAACATTCTATTTTTTTCCCTGAAATAAATTTCCTCTGGAGATTTGCAGATGAAATTTCAGCTAACATATCATACAACTTTGAGATAATCTAAGACGTGCCCCATTATTTACAGTGCTAGTGAACCTGATAGCTGTTTATCGAGGAAATGTGTTAGGTCTGCTTTGAAAATTACAAAATTTTTAAGGATATATTTTGGATACACTAGAAGATCAAAGTGCTACTTATCCGAGTACAAAACTACTAACAACACCAACCTAGACACTAAAGGACACGGGTGACTAGATTCATTAAGTTGCTTTGTAGCTCATAATTCAGGAGGTATTGGCAACTTTACTAGGAAACTAGCATTTGTGCCACATTTAATTGAACCATATTTTATTGTGCCGATTGGAAGGGTTTTCGTTTGACTAAAGAAACTTGAAGTGGTAGTTTAAAAAGTAATCAAGATATTTTTATAACGTTTAGTATGACAGGTAATCAAGTATTTCGTTCTCACGGCTTTAGATTTCTTTTTCGTCTTTCGTGTATAACGATCAGTTCTGGTTGACGTAGCACTATATGAGCTTTAATCACTTTTCAGATAATTGATGTATCTACCACCATGGCTGCTTATATGTGACGGCTAAATGAGTTTAAACAAAATAACGCATCTCTTTCAATTCTGATTGCCAAATTTCCCGTCGACGTATTAAAAATAACTTGAAAATTTTTTGTCATTCTAATTATTCGGTTTGAAGGAAAACCTTAATAGTTCATGAGTTATCAAAGCATTTGAATCACGGTAAAATAAGTATAGGGAACGAGGCTAAGTCCACGAAAGCCATTCAAAATCCTTATGTTTATGTGAATTAAAAATTTATTGCTGCCATTCAGAATATGTTATATGACGTCATAAGTTTCTGACAAAGAGGATTAAGGACGATGGGGATGCCGGTTTTCTTGAGATGTGCCGAAAGGGAAATTACCAAAATTAAAATAAATCCATATTTTAAAGCAATATTTTACATCCTGCCTACCATCGTTGAGAATTGATAACACCGTATTTATTTTTCAGAACATGTACCTCTGAGGACCTTAATCCGAGATTAGTTAAATGCTGCAAGGTTTTTAAGCTATTACATCGAAAAGAATGGAAAATTCCCCCCTTTATTGTATCAAGTGTATTGAGGTTTCCCTTTGATCCAAATTAGTAGAATGACTTATAGTTTTCAAGTTATTCTTTGATAGGATGATTATTCGTCGTGTATTCAAGGTAGTTCAGTGTTAATATACAATTTAATACTTAACAAGTAACGAAAAAGTATAACAAACCACTTCTTTTGAAACGTTCTGTAATGCTCTCTGATTTTATTTCCATCGTGATATGTAACATATAACGGTTAATAATTAACTAGATACATATGCGTGCACCCTCGCTTTCTGTAAAGATCGATTATAAGATGCTTAGATTTGATTATCTTAAAAAATGAAGGAGATTTGGAAGGAAATTATAAACGCCAAAAAAATACTGTTTTCTCGTAGTAGATAATTCGAGCAAATGAAAAATCTCTTGACAAAAAAATGTCTGAACAGAAAATCAAATTATCACTCAAAGCCGATTTGTAATGGAGACTGAAATTTGCAGTTCTGAATATCCGCCAACTGTAATTTCAAATATAATTAGAAGTATTCATGTTCTCACTTTACGAAATTGCTATTATTGTCTGATTAATGTCACTATTTAATAACACCGTTTCTGCACTTATTCTTGTAAATAAGTAATTCAACCAAATTAAATACGTATGAAAAATCAAACTCAAATTTCTATCGCATCTCTTGATCATTTGAAAACTATAAAAAAAATTTTTGGTTTAAATAAGAGAGGTTTTTTGAAGATTCATAATAGTGATGAGTCACAGATAGTGGTAGTAAAATTTCTCAAAAAAGAACATAATTTATAATTAACTGTGCAGTATTGTAAAGTAATTAGCTTAAAATTGGTCTAAAAATAATGAACAATTAAAAAATCAGTAGAGAATTTTAAATGTAAAGCAAATTTTATCATTTTCAATGATCATCATCATATTATTCAATTTAACTTACAATAAAAAAAACAATAAAAACAATAAAACAATAAAACAATAAAAAACAATAAAAAAACACCGATCCGTTATGAAATGTTGATACTACATTACCTCAAGCGTTAATAGTTTACTGATATATTACGAGTAGGGTTTTCTTTTGCTTATATATATATATATATATATATATATGTTTAGCTACACTAAATATTCATAATAGTTAATAAAGCGCTGTTAAATTAATTAACAAAAGTGTTGCATAAATGGCTCTATCCTGTAAGGTTATAGTCTATTTGTACTTCTCTAAAACTATTGCACTGGGTTTATTTTCTAAAAATTTCTTTGATGTGTGATAATTTTCCGATAAATTAGTCACGGTTATAACGTTTAACATTTTTTTATGCAAAGTAAAGAGAAGTTCAAAACATCTTTAATTCCCATTGCTAGTCTCAGAAGTTTTAAACAACAAAACTTGTCAATAAGTCAGCAGGGCAACAACAACAGTATTGTAATGAAACATGTTTTTCAAGACTTTGAAAATCAGATATTTTAATTAAAAAATTTGTTTCTAAGGTACATATCATACTTTTTTTAACAGCAACATATAATTTGCCCCATATATTACATCAGTTACGCATCTGAAGTTTGAAATTGCACTTCGTACAACAGAACTTACGCAAGGAGAAATTTTAAAAAGTAGATAAGTAGTGGAGAGAAAAGGAAAATCATTCTCTCTCGAAACAAAAGTGTTTTATCTGAGAGCAGTCTTGCAGAGAAACAAACTAAAGTGTATACAACTTGTTAGGTTGAAAGATCTAACGGAAACATTCATTTCCCAGTCTAAAACTTTAATTAATGCCTTAAAATGCTTTTCTTTATTTCTTAAATAAGGTAAAACAGAAGAGAATTACCTAGATAATAGCGAGTAAATAATTTCGATACTAAGTAATGCCAGATTTATAGACTAAAAGCAAGCAGTATGTTCTTTGTTTTCATCAGCGCATGATCTAACAGAAGGTAAAACTAGTAATTCCTATTTTTTACGCAGAGCACAGTTGTAAAAAACATTAAAATGCATTTTACAAAGAATCCAAATATCATTTTTTGAGGAAAATAATTAAAATTTTAAATGCGTGTCCCAACTGAATATTTTATAGGAATATTTTATCTCGATTTTATTTACTATGAGACGAATCGATTGCATTTTAAATCATGAACATTTCGTACAGATCCAAGTACATTTTGCTTGTGTAGTTCATACTGGGTAACCATAAAATATGGCAATTTAATAAGTGATAACCTGATTTTTTAAAAATGCAAACAAGTGTTATTTTTTTTAGCTTTTTCCCCCACTTGTACGGAATATTTAAACTGGCTAAGTATATGTATAATTAAAATTACTCATATGATATACGTGTCAGAATTTAATTTTAAAAATACTGAAATATTTGTATAAATTTTTATTTTTAAGTGTGAGAAGAGAGAAGTTCTAAAGTATACCAAATAAATATTGAAATGTAACTCATGATTTGGTTTATAATGATATATTCTTTTAATTAATGGGTAAACACGATTCTTTTATTTGACATCTACTTTAATACTTTTCATCTCAATCTAATTATGGTATCTCTTGTAACTTCCAAAGGCATGATTTTTTTTAACTTTTTTAGCTGCATAAGCTTCACTTTTAAATTTGTCGAGACATTTTCTCTTAACTTAAGATACCATAAAAAAATTTTATAAAGGCGTATTTTTGACGGTCACTTATTTTGTGTTTCATGTACCTGTCCACGGCTGAAATTCAAACACGTCAGTGTAAATACAGTGTTAAGTACCTTTATTGCACTATAAGTGCCAAATATGGAATTAGTTTATCCAAACATCCTTTGTCTTTAATAAAACTTGCTCATCCACTTATTGTTTATTTACTCGGCCATTGACTAATTTTATCTAGTTCAATGTCACATTAAAGGAAATCGTTCATTTATCTGATCTCTCAAATTATCAAACTATTTAAGAATAATTATTTAACAACTGTTAAACGCACAAACTCTAAATAGTATTAAAAACATTTTGGATAAGATTTGATAGTGTAAAAAATAGTTATTAATAGGTTGTTAATACATTCACGAAAAACCCAAAATTTTGGAGAAATTGCGCATAATTACAATTAAAAGAAACTCCATATATAAAACTTACTTTTAAAATTCGCAAAAAATAGATTTATTTGAAAATAAAATTATTTTTCAGAAAAAATAATTCTAACAATAATAATTCAAACTCTTTCATCTCCAACCTTCGAAAATTAAATTGAAAAAAAATATTTCTATTATTAACACATGCTTAAAGTATATAAAAAAAACATTTCAGATCTCTGAAAAATGCACTTGAAATTCAATTTTTTGTCAAATATTAAGAAATTATTAAAAATAGTTTAGGATAATTTAGATTGAAAATTTGCGGTATTATTTATATCTATGATGATTTATCTAAAAACATTATGCAGTTGCATTGCACCTTAAAACCTTTTTTTAGCCAATCGGTGTATTTTTGCGTCAGTTTAAAATATTTTCAAACGGTGCACAAATAAATTAACATCTATTTAAAACTTATGAAAGAACTTTTTTTAATTTCACCCTGCGATACGAAATACATACATAATTGAAGTCAGTTTAATCTTCAACAGCAGATTTCATCACTATAGAAAAGTAGATAACTTTTTTCGAGAGAAATATGAAAAAATGGGCAAAAGCGAATAAAGCAATATATACATTTCACATAGATTAACTTTTAGTTCTTGTTGGAAAACTGTCATCGGAATATTTTTTGGTATATTTTGTATCCAATATGTACATTATCCAGAACAATAATTTTATAAAAATTAACATTATATTCTTGTTTTATACTTATTTTATATTGTTCGATATACTCTGTCACATTTTTAAGCATTCCGAACTAAATATAGAAGTAATGAAGACTGAAGATAATTTTGAAAATCCTCTTTCAATTAAAATTTTTTGCTAGAGATTTTAAAAACTATAATAATTTACAAATTACTATATCGCAATAAATCTGCAATTCTAATGTAACAAATAGAAGGCAGATGTTCAGCAAATCGAAACCATCGGAGAAACGGACTTACCCGGCTTTGGGCTAAATCGCAACCGTAACGTCTCAACAATAAAACAAAACTAAAACTTACCTCAGCTGAAGGAGTGAAGGTCGTCCGCGTCCGTTCGAATCGTCTGCTTCTCTTGATCTGATGCTCTTCCTTCTTCCGCGGCCGGGATGGTTGGGACGATCGACCCTGCTCCTCCTCCTTTCCCCCCCTCTCCAGTCTACACGCTTCGTTCACAGACCGAGGCAGACGATTCTCGTGTAACGGAACTACCCCCACGCTCCAGCAGACGGGCGACAATTCAATTCCATTGCATTACACACGCATGCACGAATAACTTATACGTACTTGCAGATATCGAGAAGAGACATCAGCTTTCTTCCACAGAGTAAAAGTATCAAAAGATAAGAGAAGTCTGAAGGAAATGAACACCCACAGACACCTTTTCGAGCACGAGATAAACTTGCGAGATAATTTCTATTTTTTCATGTTCTGAACTCTCCTGCACTTTATAATTATTGAACGGAGTGATAAAATCGCACTACGAGTGGTAAATAACAAGATTTTTGGGAGTAAAAATAATTTAATTATTTTTTGGCAGCACATGATATATTGGTTACTTGGTCATGGCATAGTTTTTCTCAGCAACAATGTTCAACGAATTTTTAATAATCCTAATTCATTTAACTTTAATTAAAAGCATTTTCTTGAAATACACAGAATTTTTTTTGACGTAATTACATGTATATATATATATATATATATGTGTGTGTGTGTGTGTGTGTGTGTGTGTGTGTGTGTGTGTGTGTGTGTGTACATATTCAACAGAAAGCAGACAAATAAACTTGTAAATTGTAAGGATTTTTTTTTAATTGAACAAAGATATATGTCCTTTATTCTACTAAATACCCTTCTGTTTTTGATAATTAATTAAAATATTTTATTAATGTATTAAATTATTTAAACTATAGAAAGCTTCAGTACAAATCATAACTAAATTATTAGATTTGTAGTAAATATTTTTTTCTAATAAATAACTTGAAATATCTCCTTTAAAAGATCTTCTATACTAATCGTAATATAATTACATAATTAATCATTTAATTGCATAAACGAAAATAAACTAAGTCATAATGAATTTTTAAACATAATGTTCTAAATTTTTTTCTAAGATGAAAATATTTTTGCTTACAAATAAATCCTGTTACCGCCAAACCGGAATAAATATATTTTATCTCTCTCGTGTTATTTTTGAATTCATAACGTCTATCAGTGAAGAGAGTATGTATAACGAATAGTGTTCTAATTGTACTATATTACAAGTATCACCACAACACAGCCTGGCCGACTGTACCAAATTTAGAACTGGAGCATATGACACCAAATTTATGCAAAGCAAAATTAATATTTTACTTTTTAATAGATTACTGGAAAGTTCTACCTTTATGAAACCAAATATTTTTTTTCAAAACAATTTTGAAGCTAGTGAGAAGCTAGTGTTCGTCCTTTATATACTGAAAAGTTCTGGGTAATATACCTTTCGTTAAAATGCTAAATATCGAGTTATTAGTAATACACCCATACCTCGCTTTACGGCCTATATACGCTCCGGAAAAGTCGGCCGTAAAGCGAAAAGCCGTATAACGAATCAATTATTTTGATACAAACCCATACAAATTTAATAGGAACTGTTCCAATTTTTTATAAATAATATAGTTTTTAGTTAATAAAGCATTTTATTCTTTTTATTTCCGATAAAAATGCTTACATAAAATTAAAAGTACAGAACGATGTAATAGACAGAAATTAAAAAAATAAACATATAAACAAAAGAAATCATATGCACATATGTATAAATATAATAAAGAACATAAAATAAAATGTTTAAAAACTGTTTTAATATGATGACGAACATTAACATAAAGAATCATTATGCTATAATATGCTGCCATCATCACTTTCCGCTGTTGTGGCCGTATAACGAAACATTGTGGGCCGTAAATCGAAAAAGTGCCATAAATAAAAAAAGCCGCTATAGCGAAATGACGTATAAAGAGCAGCCGTATAGCGAGGTATAGGTGTATATATTTGGTGTCTACTTTATTAATCTTTCGTTATGGACAACCAACACACACACACACACACATATATATATATATATATATATATATATATATATATATATATATAGATAGATAGATAGATAGATAGATAGATAGATAGATATGGATCTATTTTGATATTTTTTAATGTTGTTTATATAGTTATGTATTATGACACATAATTTTGACTGCATCACATTCCTTTGTAAGTTATGCTAGTATTATAACATAACGCATACTGCACGTAAAGAAAGTATCTCTTTTTAATATCACAACCTATATTTCATGGTAAAAAAGAAAAAAACAAGTGAAGATGTCATGTGTAAAAGATTATGCAGTTGTTTCATTTTCGTTTGTAAATGTCTAGAAAACAGAGACTTTGTTTCCAATTTTTCATCGACATGAGAATAGGTTTACCCTACGTTCCGGTCTAATCGGCCTTCCCCCGATTTCAAAGTATGTTCCGGAAGCTTTGTCACTTAAATGCAGAGCTCAACGTCAAAAATTATTGAGGCTCTGAGGAATGCTTTTATGAACGTAAGTGATAAAAGTAGATTAACTGGTCATACCAAGGAGTTCTGAACATTGAAATTAGAATGATTGAATAGTTAGAAATAGTATCATAAAAGATTTGTTATATATATATTATATATATATATATATATTTTTATCTTTATTAAGTAGGAAATTGAAAATACCTTTATACAGTCGAACCCCGTTATAGCGAACTTCAAGGGACCAAAGGTTTTGTTCGCTATATCCGAACCATTAAGAAAAATGTTAGAGTTCACAAAATGTATAACTCATTAGTTGCTATGTGTATTCAATAATGATGTATTAAAAAATGATAAAATCTATTTAAAATTATCATTAATGAAATAAATTGACTAAAATTGATTACATTAAACTGACACAATGCTAATTAAATAAAATAAAAATGAAGACAAATGGAAATAAATTTATTTTACCTTCAATTGTTGCTCACTGTTTTGATACAGAAATAATCGGTAATCTTCTGCTCACGTGATGCCGACTTCAAAAACATTTTATGAATTTCTTTGTCGAATACATCAAATGACTCCAACACTCTTTCTTCCACTGTTTGAGTAGACAAAAACTTATTAATTACACGCATCGCTGCTGTAGCATCTGAGATGGTAAGGATTTCGTCATTTTATGTGGTCCTATCCATCAGCATCAGATGCAGAATCTTCGATTTCAGAATGATTCTTTTTAATTTCTTCCACAATATCTTCACCAGTCGGATTTTCATATGTAATGACTTCATCATCACATGTTTCGAACAATTGCATATCACAATCTGAGAATGATGAAATTTTGTGTTTTTCTATCCGCATCGTGACAGGTAAATCTTCATCATCATCATCTTCTTCAACATACTTTGCTTCTTCAACATTCGTTGTATCTTCAGCATTCTTAAAAAGTTTAAAGAGAAAAAGAAAATTCAGTAGTCGACTGAAAAAAAGGTTCGTTATAGCCGATTCTTAAGTTTTCGGAGGTTTGCTACAAAAGGATAAATCTACATTAAATACAATAGGAAAACGGTGGAACCACAATTTTCGTTCGTTATATCCGTGAGTTTGTTATATACCGGGTTCGGTATAACGGGGTTTGACTGTATACCTAACAAAATACAAAATATTCTTTTCTAAAAATTCTCCCATAAATTTGTGGTGAATTTATGGGAGAAATTCATTACAAATTTATGGTCCGAAAAATATGGCATATCTCGTGTGCCCAGCACATGCACGGATTTTCATTTTACCCTCGGAATGGGTTTCTCTGCTTGGTTAATACAGATTTTTTTCGATCACTTCTACAAGGGTAAAATTTTCTTGTAAAGGTTTGGTCTAAAGGAAGAGGTAGAATAGATGAACTCGTTAGAATGTGGTACTCCTGGTATGAGTAGAAACAAAATAAAATAAGTTTAATTAACAACTGGCCAGAGGTTACAAAACAACAGGTATTTTTTAGGCATAAGTACCAACGTGCAACCATTTGATGATTTTTTAGGTTTGCAGTAATTTTGGAAAATGTCCAATGATAGTTACAATCTGTTAATCGTCCTTAAAACAAAAGCTAAATTCAACAGTTACATTTCGAAATAAGTCCCATTAAAAGGGGATAGAAACTTACTAACTGGAACAGCTCCTATTTTAGAATATATTTAATTGATAATGTACGTTTATTTCAGACGGAAGACGTCCTTCAAAATTTCACTGCTGACGTTTCTTGGTAGGAAGATGAATCTTTCATTCAGGGAAAAATGTTTCTTAACTGAAGATGGTGCTGATAACCTGGCTGGCTATTTATTGGCGAAGAAAAAGAAAAATGCCCCAGTATTTTCTAAAGATGACACATCAGCCAAAAATGCTAGTAAAAACAGTCTTTATTGAACTTAGGCAAATTACTTTTCAAAAAGAATGAAGAACAATGAATCCTTTTTGAATTATCAATAGCATTAACAGAGAGGCCCTTTCAAATTGTTTAAAAATAAACCTTCTTTCGAACGTAATTACGAAAGGAGTTTGTATATTTCATGATCTGAAGCAGGAGGAGAACCCAACTGGTTACGGGTGGTTTGGTACAAACTAGAATTCTGAGAAATATAAAACAATAAGTGTAATATTCATAACATAAGTTATGAGCCTTAACATGACATAATAAAACAGTTTAATATGCAATTAAATTGTTTTATTATGTTATGTTAATGAGTTCAGAAAAATAAACAGTTTAGTTTTAATTTAACATAATAAAACCGTTTAATATTCTGCTGAGGTCTCGAATCGGGACCGTTTTGGTGAGATTTTGGCGAAATTTTGCTCCCGAGCTCCAAAATTGGCGTGGAAAGCATTACCCCACTCAAAAGGGCGTTCATTCGTGGATTATTTTATTTCGAGGCGGGAATTCTTTTTCGGGTCTTGCCCGCTTCTTAATTATTTATTAAGAAGCTGGTCTTTCCCGCTTCTTAATAAATAATTATATTCATGCATTATTTGTGCGTTTCAAAGATTATACTTATATTTTTCTGAAGAAAAAACATCTAATAATTGTATTCATGCATTATTTCTTCATGGATGTTTGCAGCTAATTAAATTAAAGGTGAATATAATTAATAAGTTAGATTTTTATAAAATTTCGTATTTCTTGATAATTATATATTAAAAAAATTGATAATTCTAATTCTCTAATATTATCAAAAATTTCATATTATTTTTTTTAGTTTTAAAATAAAGATTTTTCTCGCTAATTAATGATGAATAATTCAATTGAGGCCTATTATATATATATATATTCAGTTTCAGTTTCATCAAACACCGTAAAATGATACTTTTAATATACCTTTCGTTATCAGATTTCTTAGCAGTTACTCTGCTAATAAATATTTATTAGTTTATGAAAATAATCGTAATTTTAAAAGAATAGTTAGCAATGACGAACAGTAGCAATGTCATCATAGATGTTTTACCTGACAAAATCCCAGATAATTACGCGTATCTTACTGTCAAAACTGTCAACAATCGCAGTAAGGTAATTTAAAATATTTGCATTTTATTGGGATGGGGTTGAGAACCAAAAAGTTCTCGAAGAGAATCGCACACTTGGACAGGCATGGGTACTTCGGTAAACAGATATGTAGCGTACGTCTGAATAAATACAAAGAAGACAAGATAATAACCATTCGGTGAAACGGATGATTCTACCGTTACCCTGCAAGAAAAATTGCTTAAAATATTATCCAGCTTCGTGGAACCAATTTTCTCTCTAATTATCCGTTACCTTAGTTTTAAAGTGCGTTGCTGCTGGGAGCTTAATTAGGAGTGAAGTTTGCTCTGCATTTTTAGACAGTAAAAATATAGCCATAACAAAGTCTTTTTTTAAATTTAACTATGAGTGTTAGTTATATATTTTAGTCCGAATGAAGTAATAGGCTTTATGTAGTGATCAAGGTTTACTCTTAGCTGGCTTAGTTTCATAGATCTTTGAAAATTTCCTCTTCAGAACATTTAGACTCAGTTTTGATCTTTGCGATGACATTTGCTGGTATTTTGGAGTAAAATGAAATGAATTGTATTTACCGTACATATCGGACCATAAAACACACGTCAAATTTATGAAAGGATTTTTAGAAAAGAATATTTTGTATTTTGTTCGGTATATAAAGATATTTTCAATTTCGCACTTAATAAAAATAAAAAATCTATTTAATAAATATGTATAATATATAATAAATATATATATATAATATATATAATAAAATATTAAATTTATTTTAATGTTACCCTCGGATAATAAGACGCCCCTCAAATTTATGAAAGGATTTTTAGAAAAGAATATTTTGTATTTTGTTAGATATATAAAGATATTTTCAATTTCTCCTTTAATAATTTTTTATCTTTATTAGATTTTTTTATCTTTATTAAAGATAAAAAATCTGTATAATAAATATGTATAATATATAATAAATATATATATATATATATATATATATATATATATATATATATATATATATATATATATATATATATATATATATATATATATATAATAAATATATATGTAATATATATTATAAAATATTAATTTTTTAAATGTTACCCTCAGATCATAAGATGCACCCGAATTTTAAGTCGATTTTTGTTATGTAAAACGGTGCGTCTTATGGTCTGAAAAATACGGTACTTTATGACTAATCAAATTACATTAAAGCTATGCTTTTTGCATGCTGAGTTTGACAGCTAAGATATGTTTTTAAAACTCATCGACTAAAAACATATCGACAAATATTTAACAAAATAACATAATTTTGCCAAAAATAAACTTTAATACCTTTTAATCATAAAGTAATTAATATTTTATATATTTTAAAATCGTTCTTGGTCGATTTTAGATACAATATTTCGTATGCAGTCTATTTTTTAAACTTGAGATTAAATAGTTCCTTGAGCCAAAATTCATATCATCCTTATTATGCTCTTTCATAAGTTGATACTTTGTCATCTCTTATAGAAATAATATATTGCATCAGACTATAAGGTAGACAAAACATTATTTATTTATTTTTAATTCTACAAGTGACATAATCCTCGAATAGAACCATTCACTGCATTACTAAGTTTCCAACGAAAGATACTGATTTTTTTTTTACCTTTTAAATACATTTTCAAATATATGACAGACTGAATTCAACAGATATACTTTTTTTTTTTTGCTGCACATGGCACTTAACTTTTCCCACGCATTATAAACATTCGAATATGAATGAGTATTTGTGAAGTTTCAAAAGTTTTTTATCTAAAAAATACGTTCTATAAGAACTTTAAAACAAAAATTTTTGATTAAGAGTTTAGCTTATGCGGGGATACTTGTTTATCAAACTTTGAAACAATCATGAAAATCTAGACACGTGCTTTAAACTGATATTAATGCGCTCTCACAAAGAATTTAAAAAGATCTTTAAAGGGTTTATAAAAATGTTCTTTAAGAGTTAAGTCAACCTTTAAGGAGTTCATAGCTTCCAAGAATAAATAAAAGAGATATTTTACGCCCTTGAATGAATTCATAAGTATAACCTAGGTAAAAGAAATACGAATTCTGAAGAATATGCAGCCTTGAAATGCTTAACTACTCTGCTTGTGTGACATTCTTAGATTTTAAACTTTAATAAACATTAAAAATCTGGCGTAACTGATTCAAGGCTTCATGAAATCTCGAATTTCGTGAAACTGCTAACAGAAAATATTGCGACCTCTGTCCAAGTCTGAATTGCATCACCCGGGAAATTTAAAAGAAAGGGAAAGAAATTGAGCTCCAAAATTTTTCGAGTTAAATATCCATGGAAATCATACTTCCCATAAAAATTCTGTAAACTAACGAACTTTTATACCTTTCCTTACGAAAGGGAATTGTGTTGTGGGAAAAAGGCATTGGAAATCCTTAATTAAACGTCCTTACGTCGTCAGGTTAGCCCAGTTTTTAGAATACCATCCTCGAAGATTGCAGATTCGAGTTTGATTTTTATCCCTAATTGGGAGGTCGTTAAATTTGCGTCCACCCGTGTAAAGAATGACTATGGATATTTATTTAAACTCATAACAAAAATTCATCGTAGTCAAAAGATAGCTTCGAAAATAAATAAATAAAAACATATACAGACCAACGTTCTCTTGGGTAAGATGAATTGAAATATGAAAAAGAAAGCCCCTAAAAATATCGTTTTTTACATCGTCGTGGTAGTTCATCTGAAAGAATACCAGTCTGAGGTATGGAGACGCATGTTCGGTATTAGTCCGTGGGATGCAGTCGTTGCATGGTATTATCTCCAAATTGTTTCGACTCCATTCATAAATAAGACTACTAAACAATTTTTCTGGGGAGTAGTCCTTTTTGGGCAAATGAAGTTTTCTAAACATGCAAGAGTCATGAGTAAAAAAAAGTAGAGAGAAATGTAAGTTAGATTTTGTGAAGATCTTGTGGGTGTTAGAAATGTAATTTCTCTTCAAAGATGACAATGAACTATAAATTTGTAATAAGTTCTTTTTCTGAAATTTACAATAGGAAAGACATATTTGGTATTTAAGAAATTGTAAAATGCAATTATTTTCAATAATTTCTCCCCCTTTAGTATCTTAGAAGTCTCAAAAACACCAAAAATAAATTTTATTTATTCCTTAGTTAAGTTCATTTGTTGGGTTCTACTTCAGAAATGGCTTAAACATCAGAATGATAATTACCTAAAAGACATTAGTTGGTAATGACGTAGCTGATAAACTCACTAGTATCAAACCTTAATTGAACGTATCCCATTAAAAAAGGAGAGGAACATGAAATATGAATACGTTTATAGCAAACTGCAATGAGAATGACATAAATCTAAATTTCATTCTTCTTTAAATCTATAAATGAGAACCTATTCGAATACTATTCAAATAATTTTTTGCATCTTGAAATATCTTAACCACATACATTCCGTGTGCTGTCTTAGGTCAATTTTCTATTACTTACTCTTACAGTAAAATATTTTCTTGGGCTAAAATTCGTTTCAGGCCGATTGTGGTCTTTCATGTGTGAAAACCTCAACTTTTCATGTAGCGAGAATAATTCAAACAGAATAAAAGTCTCTTTACATTCGGCATTATTTCACGCAAGCAGACATTTGTTTCTCTACAAATATTTAAATCCGTCTGGGGTCATATTCAAATTTATTCAAATTTTCACTTTCATTTCGTATGGGGAAAGAGCACTCTACTAGGTCAAAGGTAGGTTGGGCTTTGGTTTGGGACTGTATTACAGAAAATTAGTTTCAACTGGAAATCGATGGAGTAGAAATTCCGTATCCTTTAAAGAAGATATGATAATCCACAACATTTAAAAATTGGGGAATAAATGTTTTTAAAAATGTGTACAGTTTGAATCTCGAACATCAATTTTTCCCAAACTTTGATACCTGAGAACGTACTTTGATTATTCGAACATTACCTAATTTCCGGGTTTCAACCGCTTTTAAATAATTTAATTTTTTCCCACAATTTTCCTACTTATATAATATTTCTTGAGTGTATTCATTTATTTAAAAGATCGCATATAACGGATTAAGATACATTTATTATTAGATAATTATAATAAATGAAATAAGTATGAAGATTTTTTTAAATTCAAATACGAAGCATAAGAGTATTAAGACTTTTGTAGAATATTAGGACATTTGAATGATTTTTTCGTAAATTTTGTCAGTAATAAACCTTTTCAATGCACATGCGATTTCCTGCACTGGACATGTATTTTGTCTATGATGTTTACTAGGAATTGCAGCTTGTAGTTCATGAACTCTTCAAAAAAAAAAAACTTAGCTTAATGACCGAAGTCAATAGGATGCTATGCAATTTCGTCGAGGAGTATTAGGTCAGACAAGCACCTAGCCATCAAATCAGTAGGAATCTCTGCTGTTAAAATTTATAAATAAAATGTGACCAGAATCTCGTACCAAAAAAAAATTCAGACCATGAAAACTTCCTGCAGACTCTATATACCCAATGAGTTGTTGTTCATTATGTTTTTGTACCCCCATCTTTTTTCCACTCTTTCCTTTATATTAACAGAAAATAACAGAAAATCTGCACTTAGCGCTATACGCAGCATAAATGCAAGAAGCCTCGTTTTATTGCTTTGGTTCTTTGTATTTACTATTATATATATATAATATTAATATATATATATATATATATATATATATATATATATATATATATATATATATATATATATATATATATATATATATATATATATATATATATATATATATATATATATATATATGAGGCGGTGAAAGGTAAAGTGGTTTAAGTCACATTTTCAACTTTTTTTAGTTAAGGGCAAAAATGTAATCTTTATGTTATATTTCTGGTGGAATTGCAAATAATTATTATTTGTAATATGATAATGATTATTATGAATTATAATTTTTTCAATTTATAGTGGAATTTTTTGTAGTTTTTGGAGTTAAACGCTCTGACTTATATCACTTGACTTATTGACTTACACCACTTTGCCTTTCACCGCCTCATATATCTGTGTGTGTGTGTGTATTTCAGATTCTGTCTATACGTTCGTATGTTCTCTAGGCATCCTTAAACACTCTGAGGATCTGTGAAATATATAGGCAAATTGTAAGGCAGTCACATGACCCCTTATCCCTAATTTCAGACCCACTACATTTTGGGCCGTCTGTAAGTTGTTGTCTTACAGTACTTTTAAATTCCACCATACAGGGTCGTTTCTAAAGGCCAACTATGTTACATTCACCAGAATTCGCAGTAGTTAGACTTAAATATTTTCACAAATATTGGTTTTCCTCATACAAAAAGCATGTGATATGATAGGCTGGCTGTTTAACTTAGAATATGTGAAACCTTAATTTTAATGCATCATTTTTATTAATCGTTCAGATATCCAGTTATGCCTGTTCTTCAATTCCTTTATGGCTATACCCCCTTGGAAATGAAACACTGATCATCACAAAGTGCCTTTATCAGTCATAGAATTCATCTCAGCATGAAACTTGATGCTAAAAAAAACTACTTTCGGTTAATCTTTATACAAAGTAGTTTGTATTGGTAATAGTGCGGTTGTTTAAAAAGGCATGGAAAAATAATGTCTTTCCGTGCTCTTCCTTCAAGAGTTTATGTTGGTGTCTTCGATTCACGTGATTGCACGTGATACGTCAAGGTTCAGCATCGAGAAGAATGTAGTTCCGCATAGTAAGCAGATGGAAGATTTATTGCTTCGGAGTAAAAAAACCTCCTAAACAATCAAAAAAATGTTAACTAAATTTTGGTTTTGTTTATATAACTGCGAGGTTTGAAATTTCCGTAATTCAAATAAAATCGGTGATTTTTATTGGGAATTATTACTTCTTGGATTTTCTGAGCGAAACTAGGAAATTTGCCCGAATTCATAAAATTTTTATTATAAATATATTAAAAATGAACAGATAAATTTTCTCGTCATCTCCTGATGCCCATGAAAATTTGATAGGAGATTATCGTTAATGATTATCGTAAGATAGCTTGGTGTTGTAATGCTACAGAATACACCTGTCAGCATTGTACCATCATGGATGGGTGACACGGGACCTGTTCACCAATGCTTTTTTATTCTTTATCTTCAAAATAAAATTGGTCTACTACTTCCGATTAAGTATTCTTAATCGTACTGCTTTGATTAAGAATTATACCCGATTTCCTACCCTACCCCCTTCTATCATTCGTTCTCTGAGGACAGAAAATTCTACTTGTTCAGATTTCGGAGGATAAGGTATTCAAAAGCCTTGAGGGGGATCATGAATCTAAGGGTCCATATCAGATCACGAATGGCAGTTGAATGTATTGTACTCAAGGTAAGCAGAGTAAGCAAGGCAATTTCGTCATTCGCGAAAAAATTCCATGTTAATGTTTGCTTGAATTTGTCATCTTTAGGGGCAGCTGGACACTGTATGGTAAGTTTCTGCAGGTTATTTTAAATATGTTTAAATACGTTGCTACTTTTCGAGAGATATTTATAACACATGAACTTGAGTTGGATCATGCTTTCTTTCTTGTAGTAACCATACTTTACCATTTATCACTAATTTAATTCTAGCATTTACTTGGAATACGTATCGTTTGAACTAGATGAACTGGGTCCAACTTCCAATTCATTCAATTGTAAGTTATTACCGCTTACTTTAAATCTGGAAATCCGTCCACTTTTCAAACGTAATCAGTAATTTTTAAATAAGAAAATGGACAGCTAGGAAGTTTATCTTCTTTAAGTTGCATTGTAGTGTATTTGTATACTGTGGGGTGACATTTCGACAGCTTGTCAGGGGTGTTTTAGATTTTTATGAACTGAAGTCCAGAACGGGATTTAAATAAATGCTTGTAGGTAGAAAAAGATGGTGTATAAAAAAAAATTGGATATCAACTAGAAATAGCATTTTCCTGTTTAAGTTTTGAAATTTATTGGACAAGGAGAAAATTGTCTAAAATTGAGCTCTTTGTCCATTATGCAAGGGGCAAAATAATTTACACCGGAAATGAAGTTTGTTTTTCTTGCATAAACCTTCAAGAATTGCAATCGCGGCCTAACGCATTTTTCCCCCTGCTTACCTTAGACTCTTTTTTTTTTTTTTAATGTTCCGATGTCTTGCAATTTTTGCCGTAGAGTTTTAACATTAATGATTCCAAGAATAAAAGAGTTCAAAATGATTTCAATAGAAAAACTTTTTCGGAAACTTTAATCGAGCCTCGGCTAAAAGCAAAGCTTGAAATCAAATGCTTTTCGATTATTATCAGCCACAAAAGTTTACGCTAAGTCAAAGGCAGGGTGAAAATGGGATCTTTCCAGAGGTCATGGTGTAACAAAGCTTCGGTAAGGGGAAAAATGGTTATTTTTTATTGTTTTGCTATTTTGAAATAAAAAGCTTAAGGCGAGGACTAGTAGCAAGGATGTTAAATACTTTTCAGAAAATGTTGAAAAGCACAAAAGAGTATTTGAACAACTAAATTGACATAGAAAATCATTGAAAGAACTTCCTAAAAACAAAAATCCATCAGCATAATTTTTATATAAATGAATACGACAATTGTTCTAGCTGAATTTTTCTTAATCTTTGAGGTTGATTGCCCAGAAGTAGTATTTTATATTCATGAAAATATATCGAACTGATATACAGCCATGATCAATTTTTCATTTATGATACCCATCTGCACAGCTATTCAAGAGTATAAAAACAATTCTCCCTTTAGCAATGATGGAGTTTTTATAAGATTTAATATAAATTGTTAAACAACGTCTAGGGAACTGTATAACTATATACATTCTCGTATGTATGTATATATATATATATATATATATATATATATATATATATATATATATATATATATACACTGAAGTGCCACTGAATTAGGGATAGCAAAGCCTATGTAAATTGTGTAGCGCTTCGCATCATGTATGCGCAAGTGAGGGCGCTGTGGTAACTGCATATATAGCGCGTACTGTGGTTGTTCTGAATTAGTTGTTGGAATTGCCAGTATGGGTAAACTGCCCGATTTAGACGCCTTCGATCGCGGACAAATCATAGGTGCGCGACGCATGGGCCATTCAATTTCCGAAATCGTCAGACAGCTAGGATTTTCAAGGTCGACAGTGTCAAGAGTATACCAAGAATACATGGATGGTGGAAAAAAAAACTAGCGATCGGGCAAACTGCAAAGGACAATTAGCCTTGGCAGTGCGTGGTGAGAGACGGCTCAGGCGTATTGTACGTAGCCAGCGAAGCCAAACATTAGCTCAAATTACCACCCAATTTTAATGACGGTGCCAGTCGTACAGTCAGTAAACGGACTGTACAACGCTCGCTTCACCGTATGGCTTTCGGGAGCCGTCGACCTACCAGAGTTTCATTGCTCTATACTCGCCATCGGGCTGCACGTCTTGCCTGGGCAAGAGAGCACAGAGACTGGAGTGTAGAGGACTGGAAACAAGTAGCATGGAGTGATGAGTCTCGATTCCGATTACTTAACGCCGACGGGAGGCTGAGAATATGGCGTCAGGCTCATGAAGCCATGGATCCTGCATGCCTGGCTGGAACTGTACAAGGGCATGGTGGCTCAATCACGGTCTGGAGTGTTTTTTCGCGGCACAGTTTGGGATCTTTGGTTCGTGTACCAACCTCCCTCAATGCAATTCGGTACGTAGAGTTGCTGTGTGATCACCTCCATCCGTTTATGCTGTTCTGTTATCCGCACGGTAATGGAGTTTTCCAGAAACTGTACCTCTCACAAGTCCCGGTTGGCTACTGGCTGGTTGGATGAGCATTCCTCTGACTTCTCTGTCATGAATTGGCAACCTAGAAGCCCAGGGTTAAATCCTATTAAGCATCTTTGGGATGTTTTGGAACAAGGCGTGAAAGGCCATCACACAGCACCAAAGAACCTTACTGAATTATGGACAGCTTTAGCCAATATTTGGCAAGCCATTCCCGTGGAACGTTTCCAGAAACTTGTTGAATCTATGCCTCGTCGTGTGGCAGCCGTTATCAAGGCCAGAGGAGGCCCAACTCGTTACTAGGTAGGTATCCCTAATTCAGTGGCACTTCATTGTATATATATATATATATATATATATATATATATATATATATATATATATATATATATATATATATATATATATATATATATATATATATATATATATAATTTCAGTAACAGTACAGGCTTTTGTTAAATTATATAATAAATCTGATATATAAAGCGACATACACATACTGCAATACATATGCACACGTAAGAAAAATTTGTTTAAATGAAGTTTCACAAAAGGCAGATATTTCCCAGAGAGAGAGAACTTAAACAAGATAGTAATTAGGAAACGTGTCATTAACTAGCTTTTCAGGCAAACATATTCTCAAAACTTTTTTATTTCTAATGCAGAAACCTGTGGACAAAGTTCTTAGGTATACATTCTCAAAACTAAATAATTTTTTTCTTCCTTGGAATATATCTTTAATTTCGCTCCATGGGAAATTTGAGATATTTTCAACACGTAAAATTATTATTACGAAATATATATTCCTGGACAACTGGCTGATTAAAAAAGGATCTGCTTCGAACTTCATACAGATTTTTTACGGGATTCAAAGTTTAGAATTGAAGAGGAAAATTTGAAAAGAAATTATTTGTTGTAAAAAATAAAAATTTTCGGCATTAATGACTACTTTCCGTTTCTCGATAAATACAATAACTGAGATTCTGCATTTTCAATTCTCTCAATGTTACAAATTAATAATGAATTACCTGTGCTTGTAAATTTCATATCTTTGTCCCCAAATAACGAAATAAAAGTTATTTTAATCCAAAGTTAAAATTAACTGTGGTCGTTTAAGGGTGTTTTACAGTTTATCTACTTACACTGAGACCAAAGAAGAATACGAAAGTAAGTTAGATGCCATTCCAGCTGTCCATAATCAAGCCAAATTTTGAATGAATATTGAAATAAAAGATAGTAAGACATTTCACCTTAATCAGCGATTTGAATTTATAACGCTTGCTTTTCCTTGAATTCAAAAAAAATATTTTTAAAACTTTTTGAATTCATCAAATTTGAAGATTTGCAAATTATTTTTCAAGGTAAAATGGGTTCCATGATTAAAACAAGTTGGGAACCGCTGTTACATATATCATTAGAGCATAGTTCAAATAATTTGTAATATAGATGATTCTAATATTGTCGCTCTGTGCATTAAGCCTACATAATCTACAAAGTTTTTTAATTTATTTTATTATGAAGACTTTCAGAAGAACAACAAAAAGAAAGAAAGAAAAGACGTGAACGGTTCTAATAAAAAAAATAACAAAACATTAGATCATTAAAAGCGATCTACCCACACAAACCGACAGGACGCGGCAGTTTGGTCAAGGTGAAGGTCACGAGCAGAAAATGATATAACCTGTTGTGATTTCGAGGTATTTTAGACGAGTTAAAATTACTGAAAGAACAGTACATTTGCGTACAACAGTCATCTGATAAGCCTGTTGATATACGAGGCACGTTCTTTCATTTCCGGACCGGTTCTATGAAAGATTTTAACGCTAAACCTTTGATAAAAAGTTTAATATTCTTTAAAATGAGAACCATTTAACTTCTATGCAACATATAAACACGCTTTCAAATTATAAAATAGTTTTCTTTTAAAGACTTTAAAAATTCTTCGCATCTCTTTTTGTATACTCCCTACAATATTAAATAGTTTGTCCCTTTTTTTTTAAGAATAATTTTCTACTTTAGAAACAGGAAAAACTCAATGTGGAATATTTGAAAAAAATTTCAAGCGTGAGAAGCTGTTTTATACATATTTTGTAAGAAAAAACAGTTTTGTGGGGACAGCAGAATTTCATGCATATCTGCCTTTTTGTTATCATATACATTCAATTTGCTTGTCATACAATTCCAATTCCGTTGTTAAACAGCGTAATCGGATAAGTTGCATCGTTTATGCATTATAAAAAGAGACAAACGAAAATTATTTAGTATTTATTTTTAGTTGCCTACTTAGAAGTTATTTAGAAATTAACTAAATACACTATTTTTCGATTTTTATCTAATGTGATTTAATTTATAAATGTCTGAAAAATCAATGAATGGGTTTTATATGCATATCATCATATTTTTTAACAAGATATTTTGACGAAAGTTAAAAAAAAAGCTTAAGCGTGAATATAAAATTGAAAATATATACTACACTTAAGGGGAAATTATTTCTTATGCTGTTGTTTCTAATGCCCCCTGGCTGGAACCTCCAGACCAGGTCCATATAGGCCACGGGCTGAAGTGTGCGGCTCTGGTTCATACAGAGTGGTTCAAATTAAAGTATCCCTGTTTGGGACGCCCTGGCGAGAAAAGCAGTGAACGTAACGTCTTCATATTTGGAGAGTATACATATCAGGCCATGGGTAATTGATTGGTGGGGAAAAAAACAAATTAGTTCCAACAAAGACCGCTAGGTGCAAATGAGGCGCTGCGATCGGTTGAAGGTAAGGAAAGTGAAACATGACTGTACGAAGAAAGGAAAGAATACGCTGTCGAAAAAGGAAAGAAGAGCTGTCGGTAATTAATTTTATTAGTAGAGTTCGTTACACGTGCAGGAACTAAACTACACATTGGACGTGAGGTTCAACGTGCGACGTCATTTTACGGAGGATCACATTATCAGCCGTGCATTTCTTACCAGTGGCCTCCACGTTCACCCGACTTAACCACGTGCGATTTTTAGCTTTCGGGTTACCTCAAAGATAAAATTTATCGGGGAAACATAGGAAATCTGGCAGATTTGAAGAACAACATCCTCTTGCACGTACGTAACATCGGTCCCAACCAGCTACACGCCGCTGTGGATCATGCTATAACACGGTGTCACGCATTGGCCTTGAAGCACGGTGGACACATTGAAAACCACCTGTGAAACCTTTGTGTGCTGTTGTTACTACGCGCAAGCCTTTCGTTTGCGCCTTCACTAACATTTCTGTAGGATCGACAGTTCTTGTGTAACGAACTCTACTTAATTATACTTAAAGTTAATTACCGACACCTCGTATTCTTTTCTTTCTTCGTACAGTCATTGTCGCCGGCACGAGATCTGCAGTTTAGTTGAGTGGAGTGGCAACGCTGATTTTTGGCTTCGAGAAAAACACAGTTGAGCGCCGAGAGCCACAATGTGCAGACGTGTGTCTCGGTTTGAGATTTACGATCGCCCCATCTCCTGATTTGAGTATATGTGCATGTTTGTTTGTGATTCATGTGCGCCCGTCTACGTGTGAAATAAAGTGTATTAAAAGGATTACTAAAGACTCGTGATTCAAAGCTCTCCCACGAACTATTTGAGATTTTAGATATCGAAATTTGAGTAGATAGAACAGCCGTGTTTCCTTTTCCTTATCTTCAACCGATCGTAGAGCCTCATTTGCACCTAGCGGTCTTTGTTGGAACTAATTGTTTTTTCCCACCAATCAATTTCTCATGGCCTGATATGTATACCCTCCAAATATGAAGACGTTACTTCCACTGTTTTTCTCACCAGGGCGTCCCAAACAGGGATACTTTAATTTGAACCATCCTGTATATCATCACAAGGGTCGGAGTCCGTCTTAGCTATGTGCCACCTCAATTGCAACCGAGCACACAGGCCCTGACATAGTTATTATGTCAGATGTTTATTATACAGACTTGGACATAGTCATTCATTTGAAAACATTAATTATTCGTTGATGGGGATTTTTCCCACTGTAATATTTGTCATGTATTTTTCAATAGTGTAGGATATTTTAGAGACCGGGCGATCCTGGAACATGATTATTTTTCAGGACCAATATTAAAACACTGGTCTCCAGAACTCGTGGTTTGCATTTCTTGAACTGAACTATTACAGAGACATCAAGAAGTGTTAATTTCAATGACTTCCCTCATACTTATATGTATACTAGCTGAATACCCGTGCTTAGCTTGGGAGTGCACTCAAATTAAATACTACAGCGGTTAAAGTATTCAATTAATGGCAAAAAAAATATTTATAATAAATTCAGTGGTCAACGTATTGCTATTAATGCCAAAAAAAGTAGATATTTATGAAAAAAAGCGTTATGGATATTTTTATAGACAATATAATGTAGAAGAAAATATTCAAATTAAATGCAACGGTCAATGTATGCAATTAATTTGTGTGTTTAATATCTGTAAAACATACTAATTTGAATTAAATCCTTAAAAAACTTTCATCTCAATTAGTAGTGGTTAAATTTTATCTTTTACCGTATTTCAATATTTTTTTGTCAATTTATGTCGTTGTTATGCACGTGATGCAAAATAAATTTAAAGTATCACAAAAAGAAAGAAACCACGTGATCAGCATTTATTAAATTAAATTCTAAAAATTAATCTTCAAATATTCACCAAAAATCAGAAAAGGGAGGTAAAGATTCGAAAAAGATTTTAGTTTAAAGGAATTTTTATGATCTTTTTCTTTATATAAATTTTATAACCTTCAGATTATTATTTTAAATTCAAACTTAAAAAAATGTTATAGAAACAGCCTAAAAATTTAATTTTAAAAAATCCAAGAAGAATTTATCAAAAATCTTTCTTAGTGCACCCCTACACTATATAAGAAGAATCGCCATGCAAAATTTCAGCCCTTTAGGTCCAACAGTTTGGTCTGTGCGTTATCTGTCAGTCAGTCAGTCAGTTACGGAACTGTTTTAAAAGTATGTATGTATGTATATATATATATATATATATATATATATATATATATATATACTAGCATTATTGCCCGGTGTTGCCCGGGTAGATATATAGATATAAAATTTTTCATGCATTACATCAAAAAAATATTAGGCTGCACCCCCCGCTCTTCATGTTCATCTGGCCAGACAGAATGCGCTTTGCGCGTTTCTACTGAAATGATATAAAAACAATAAGAAATAAAGAAACTTTGAACCTGCGGACCTTCGTCTGATTATACGTATGATTTTCTTGAGAATTAATAACACATTGTTGCGTGATTAGCACGTTTGGATTGAATTAGTTTACTGTTTAATTATATTTGTTAGATACTTATTTAATTAGATTTAATTAGATTTGTTTGATCCACTGTTTAATTAGAAATAAGTTTTATAATTTACATTTGCCTTTATTTTTTATTTTTCCATTAAAAACACAGTTTTTTCCACATCAGCCAAGAGACGCACTTTTTTCCATATCACCCAAGAGGTAAAGTGCAAGATGGGTTATTCCCTTTATTTAATCAAAGTAAGGCGGGATTCCGCATGAAGTCTAGGCCCAAAGTTTCTTTCTTTCTTATTGTTTGTATATCATTTCAGTAGAAAAGCTCTAAGTGCATTCTGCCTGGCCAGATGAACATGAAGAGTGGGGAGTGCAGCCCAGTATTTTTTTGATGGAATGCATGAAAAATTTTATATCTATATATCTACCCGGGCAACGCAGGGCAATCATTCTTTAAAAATAATTTCATTAATTTTCTTATGCCTTAATATAACTAATGGACTAATAGTTCGGAATGAAAGTTATGTGTCGTTATGTTTCTATATTTAAAGAGCTTTTCCTCCCACTGCTTAAAAAACCCCAAAACTCTAAAGGATTTATCTTATATGATTTCACGGAATAAGAAATTCAAATACAGTTGAACCCCGTTATAACGAACTTCAAGGGACCAAAGGTTTTGTTCGCTATATCCGAACCATTAAGAAAACTGTTAGAGATCATAAAATGTATAACTCATTTGTTGCTATGTATATTCAATAATGATGTATTGAAAGAATGAAAAAATCTATTAAAAATTATCATTAATGAATTAAATTAACTAAAATCGATTACATTAAACTGACCCAATACTAATTAAATTAACTGAAAATGAAGACAATAGGAAATAAATTGATTTTATCTTTAATAGTTGTTCACTGTTTTGATACAGAAATAATCGGTAATCTTTTGCCGACGTGATGCCGATTTCAAAAACATTTTATGAATTTCTTTGTCCAATACATCAAATGACCCCACACTCTTTCATCCACTGCTTGTGTTGACAAAAACTTATTAATTACACGCATCACTGCTGTAGCATCTGAGATGGTGGGGATTTCGTCATTTATGTGCTCCTCTTCATCAGCATCAGAAGCAGAATCTTCGATTTCAGAATGATTCATTGTAATGCCTTCCACAATATCTTCATCGGTCGGATTTTCATATGTAATGACTTCATCATCACATGTTTCGAACAATTGCACGCCACAATCTGAAAATGATGAAATTTTGTGCTTTTCTATCCACATCGCGATAGGTAAATGTTCATCATCGTCTTCTTCATTCCTCATTTTTTGCTTCTTCAACATTCGTTGTATCTTCAGCATTCTTAAAAAGTTTAAAAATTTTAAAAGATTCAGTTGTCGACTGAAAAAAAGGTTCGTTATAGCCGATTCTTAAGATTTCGGACGTTTGCTATAAAAGGGTAAATTAGCATTAAATACAACAGGAAAACGGCGGGACCAAAATTTTCGTTCGTTATAACCGGGAGTTTGTTATATACCAGGTTCGCTATAACGGGGTTCGACTGTACATAATACATGTTAACTCTGTTTCGTGAACTTAGGGGGAAAAACATGTAGAACTCTTAAACTTCTTCCCATTTTATGATCCTCAAACGATTAATATATTTAGATCAACAGAAGGTTTCCAAAAACTGGCCATGGGACAAACTTAATTTTTCTTTTTTTTTCTTCCTTTTTTTTCAAACTTTATTAAGTTCTATTAGTTTGAACGCCATTGTCTAAAATTGGCTAAAGCAGCGGTTTTCAACCTTTTTAGACCCATGACTCCCCTAAACGTAAGAAAAATAAAATAAATACTTCCCCCCCCCCGTCACCCCCAGACCAACCCTCAGACCACTCCCAGATCACCCCTCAGAACAACCCTCTTTTCCCCCGAGCATCGAATTTGACTGGTTTTGGTGAAAGGGTTGTATCCACATTTAAGTGGTACGCGCACCTCTTAGGGGCACAAAAATCATTGAAAAATTAATTTAAAAACTAATTGATCAACAAATTTCGTTTTTGCTGAGTTAAGTTTCTTGGGTTCTAAACATCAACTGTGCCGAATTTGGTCTCGGTGGGTGAAACAGTCTATGATTCTATAGCGGACAAACAAACAGACGAGTTCTTATATATATATATTCTTTTAGAGACAAATAGCACTCTGGATATTGGCTTGTATATACTTATTTTTTCTCTTCTAATTATTCTTTAATGTTGACTTTTTTTCATATATTTTTCAATGAACCATTAATTTTTTTTTCTTTTACGGCCAGGCGCCACTATAATGACCGTCTACGAGAATCAGAATTCAAGCACTAGTCTTCAAACCTCGAGTCTGATATTCTTTGGACTTATTATTCCGGTGAAGTGATCAAGTGTTATTTCCAATGGTTTTCCATTTACTTTTATCTCGAGAAGCAAATTGTGAGTATATCACATCGAATAAAGTAAGATAAAGTTTTGTAAGCTATCATAAATGTATGATTAAAATCTTCTTGATGTCTTGATAATTTTCCCTTAATTAAATTTTAAGCCATTTATTTTGAAGTAAAAATACTTCAAAGGAAAAATTCTTATTCCACCTAAAAAGAGAAGGAGAAGTCTCCGCCACTCTTCTTTTAAACTAGAGAGGCTATTAAATCGTTTCACTTGAAATAAGTTATATACTCAACGAAAATCTTTTCCAGCGAAGGAGTATAGTAACTAGTGTGGTAATAAATTCTTTGCTAATTATAAGAGTTCATATCCTGTTTAGCCTCTAACGAGTTCCGCTTAGAAACATCGCTTTAAAGAAAACTCGTTGAAGATATTAAAAGAAAACAATAAAAATGTATGTAATAAAATGAAAAGGTCGAATAAATTTAACTAAACTATTATTTATAGCCTATAATAAAACATCAATAATTCATAAAATTCTTTTCATTTAAATGAGGCTATAACTAACAAGACAAAATTGATAAAATAACAAATATTATGCAAAAAATTTAAAAACAGATAAAATACATTATGCACATTTCTTTACGATGAATAACGATAAGAAATAGTTTACAAATAAATTACATAAATCAAGCAGATACTTGCAACGTAAAAGATAGTTTTTGATTTTCAAGTATAAAAAAATTGTTAAGATTCAATTATTTCGCATTCTTTGTACACTCTCAGCCTCTAGAAAATCTGCAATTCTCTCCTATAAAAGCTTCTTATAAAAAGGTTTTTATTTATAAATGTCTTCACCTATTTGTTAAGATCTAAATACTTTGTTATACTTTCTAGAAATTGTCTAGAAATTTATCGTACAATAGAAAATATAAAGAAAAGCTTTGTTTTGTAGAAATTTTTTTATTTAATAAGGGAATTGATTTGTCCGGAAATGTCATTTGAACTCAAAAGTTTTCCAGAAAATTTCATTAAACTGTCAACTTTGTCAACGGGAGACTTTATTGCATTATTTCTATATTAGAATCAAAGGTTAAGGGTTCCTCTATACAAATGACTGGGACACGTCGATTCTTTCTTTCCTTACTCACAAAGCAATATAATTATTAAATACATAATTCATCCCATTTAGTATTCCTCGTGTATTAAAAATCTTTTATTTAAAACTTTAAAAAGGAGAAAAAAATTCCTGGCCAACTGAGCCCCTTACTTGCCAAATTAATTAACTCCATAAAACAAATAGTGGAGAAAAGTGATAAAATAATAGTATACATTGTTGTTTAAATTCCTTTGTAAATATAAATTCAAATAAACATTGTAGAATGTATTATTGCAGATGTAGCTTTTATCTAACGACATTTAAAATGAATAAGATAGAATATCCTTGGAGTAATCGTTATTATTATCCCAATTTTTACATGATTAAGGGAGTTTATTGATTTGGCAAGTGAAAGAAACGTCAAATTCAGTCTTCAAATTATTTTTTTTATTACAGAAATCTTCATTTCATACATTTTATATTACAGATTTTTCGCAAAAATAAATAATGACTATTCCGTTACTGTTAGATTTATTTTTATGAGTTTGTTTAAATTGATTCATCAGCAACATAAAAAAAAATTATGTGTTCTACGTCAGCTGTATCTAAGGTCCCGTCGCGTCGATTTGATCTTAAATTTTTGTAATAATCAAATTTAATAGGAGGAATGAATTTCAACAGGTCCATAATACCTTTCCTCTATTCTTTTACCCCAGTTATACATGCAGGATATAACAAAGGCTGTTGTACACTTTTCAGACCTAGTGGTCTGTCTGCAACATATTTTTTTTTATATTAATGGCATTAAATTCTGAATCTTCTTGAAAGTATTTGTATTGTATGCAGTGAGGTTTCGACCTTTCTCATTTTATTTTCTTCTCATAACTGATTAATTATTTTACTTTTTTTCTGATAAAACAACACCAAACAATTTACCTTTATCATAAAATACTTGCTTCTGTGTTTAAATTGCATTATTGCAACGATTTACATGAAAGTATGGAGTTAATTGGATTGGCTTCTGAAATAAATTACTTATTATTCTATGGCCAAAAAAAGTTTGTCATTTAGTGGTGTTAATCCTTATTATGAATGTAAAATGTTAGGAGTCAATCAAGTGCTTTGACGCTAGAATTGAAAACAATTCAAAATGTAGACTTAATCGATTTGGCTTGTGAATGGATCAACTAGTATTCAACCACCTTAACGATAATCTTTAAAAAGAAAAAAAAGTAAACTTTCGTAGTTTCTCTCCCCTGAATCTGAGCCTTCTTCTTTTCTTCTAAAAGGAAATGACAATTCCAAATGTTTCTTTTAAAACTGGTGTAGTAAATGGATAAACTCCAGTTGGAGTAAATCGCATTTTGATAATAGTTGTCTTGAAAGCTTAGCTGATGAGCTTTTTTGTTTACTGCAACCGTAATTTTCTCTTCCTTTTCATCACCATTACTCTGAATAAACAATAGGCGTGGCAATAATTTTCTGGATAAGTTGAGGAATTATTATGATGCATCGTTTAGGATGGTTAAGTGGAGTCTGACTGCAGTACCGGGCACTCCCTCAACGAATTTTCAGCTTGTAAATGGTAAAAAAAAAAATTCCAACGTCATTGCGTAAGAATTGTTGATCAATCTTTCTAAATTGCTCTTACATCTATTAAACAAATCAAAGTAATTTCTCCAGTAAAGTATTCCATGCAATTAAAAGAAATTTAATGTTGCAAAGGAAATAGAATTTAAAACATAAGAACATAAAGCATAATGCATTGTAAAATTTTGAGGCAAAGACAGGTGTTTAATTTTTTTTAAATTCAAATTTTGGGGAACGAGATTAAGCTTCTTTTGAGTATGAATGAAATTTTTAGGGTGAACATACTTTGACAATATATTTATGGTGTAGCGTATAAAAGTTTTGCTTTCAAGTTTAAAGCAAATGAATGCTTAGTTAATGTGCAATAACTCATTCCAAACGTCTCGTGTAAGATATCGTCCGAACACTTTAGAGAACCGCTGCAATGCATGGATATGGAATAAACTTAACCTCTCGATAAGAAAGGCAAAAACTTTAATTAGGGAAGTTTATGAAAAGAAGATGAGATGTAAGATCAACAGTAAAGTTCATAAACGTGTGTATGGGTCCTTTGAAAACAACATACGTATTAAATAAAATAATTTTGAAAAAGATGAAATTATCTAAATAGCATCTTTGAAATAGTCCTGGAATACATGAATGTCGTGTAGATAAATAAACTTTTATTTTATTATATAGTAATATCAAATAATTAGTTACAAGAATGATTTTTAATATTAGTACGTATATAATAAAAAGAAAGTTAATTTATCTAGTAGATAAGTAAATTTGTATTTTATTATATAGTAATATCAAATAATTAGTTACAAGAATGATTTTTAATATTACTATATAATAAAAAGAAAGTTAATTTATTTAGTACATAAATTAACTTTTATTTTATTATATAGTAATATTAAATAATCATTCTTGTAATCGATTATTTGATATTACTATAATAATAAAATAAAAGTTAATTTAACTACGCAAAATGAATAGGGAAAAAAAGTATAAGCTACTAACGGAAGATAAATATGACCATACATGAAAAAGAAGGGGTTTTAACTCTCTTGAAAAAAATTTCAAGGTCGTCACCAGCATTCACTTTAAAGTAACCTACACAAAAATAAAAATTATCCATAAAACTGAAATCTTAAAAGGGGGGTTTTGAAATGGCATTGTAACACATGTAAGTTAGAAACATGAATATTTTAAACACAGAAGAAGAGAGAAGCGATATTGCAGTCTTCAGCGTCTTCGTCATGCATCATTATTCAAAATTATTTTTAAATGGGGGTACAATTTTTTTTTCTTTCTAGATATATAAGCATTGGACCCATTTACCCAGTCACAGATTATGTTGTTTATTATGAGAAATAGACCTGGGGGATCCACTTACCCCAATTATCAGGAGAACTGGGCCCACCTATTTTTAAAAATTTATACAATATTTATCTATAATATATATATATATATATATATATATATATATATATATATATATATATATATATATATAATAAAATCCGATATCATAGCTTAAACATACTCCCTGAGGCATACTAAAATACATGTAGTACAAAGATTTTTGAAAATTATACATATTAGTATAATTTTAAGGTGTTAAAAGTACAGTATATAAAAAAGTTGGAAATCTATAGCCCAGTTACCCCAACTTAGCTTACAAAGTCTAAACTTCAGTTTGTCTTTCACCAGTCTGTGATGTCGCTTTTGGCATTACTGTTGTAGTTTCCCCAACGGAATAAAATAGTTTTATTTAGGTAAGAGTTTTCCTTTTTTATTGTTATATTATCCTGAATCCATCCGATAGGTGCATTATTTTTATTGAGGTTCTGTTCTTACTTTTACACACATTTGACTGAGGGATGAATGTTTCTTAATGTCGTCCATTTTTTTTTCGAATTTTATTTTTGTTAAATCAAACATTTACTTGGAATTAAATTACGGAAAATGCATTTCACTTTTTCTTTGCCTTAAAAGGCCTTTTTAAGTAAAATATGCAGGTTAGGAGGGGGGCGCAAAAACCATTAAAGGGAGTCGCGACCCGTAAAAAGGTTTAGCAACACTACATATTCGCATGCTTAAATTAATCCCTTTATAAATTAAGGCGATAAGATTTTCACTCTTTTGAACCATCCATTTCATTATTCATATTATCATAATCGATTATAATGATGCAGTACTGTTCACATAGCTTATCAGGAATTAGGCTACATGTGAAAATTAATTCACTTGTCTATCGTTTAAGCCTCTGGGCATCTGTCTAAAAAATAATAATTTCCCTTTCAAAAAAAAAAACTAATCTCGATACCCTTAGAGATAAGCTATAACGGATGCATTGACATAAAAATCAATGCCAGTCGATTGCGGCCTCCTTACCGTGAAGAGTAAAACGGGATTTCATTAATTCTCCCAAAGATTACACTTTAGCAGACTGAAAGTCTTTATACATGACGGATTCCTCCCGAGTACATTACGGCGATAAATATGCGCATAAGAAATGAGATTTACGACACTACGAGAATAGTCAAAATCTGTTGACTGGAAGAACATGGTAACGGAAGCAATATCCTTCGTCGACGATATTAAGAGACAAGTCGAGTTTTCATCTCTCTTGATTGGGAGATTTTGATGTTAGGGAGAAGCACACACACACACACCTGTTTCGAGCGCGCGCTAGAGAGAGAGACCAACAAATCATGGCAGATAAAAAAAATCCTACATTATTTTTTTATTAAAAGCAAGAAAATTATATATTGCGCAAAGATTGCTTCATAATTTGATATTAGAGTCAAAATATGAGACACTCGACCTTACAATATGCAGATATATTATGGTTATATTAAACGATCTAACCGTATGCTGATAAAAAGTCATATCTCTGCATATAATTCTCAAATAAAACGATACATTACTTTAAGGGCCTGTTCACATAGGAGTCCGTTGCGTAACGTTAAGGAAAAGATGACGTTGAGACGAAAATAAACCAATCATAGGTGTTAAAAAATTTCATTGCTAATCGTTTGGAGGCCTATGATTGGTTTATTTTCGTCTCAACGTCATCTTTTCCTTAACGCAATGCAACGGACTCTTATGTGAACAGGCCCATACTCTTATACACATAGTTTTAAATGGATTGATCTATAATATAACATATGGTATATAATGGTATTAACCCCATCTTATACATTATAAATAATATATAACAAACTGTATACTATAAACCATATATCCTCATCATTTTTAATAATATAAGATGACCATGGTAGAAAAACTATTTAACAAATGATACTTGTGATATATAGTAGCATATATATATATATATATATATATATATATATATATATATATATGTGTGTGTGTGTGTGTGTGTGTGTGTGTGTGTGTGTATGTGTTAGTTATAATTCAGCGAAGTTTCTTCATTCGATCGTAGATTTTGCACGTTAAGGGACCAGAGACGGCTTTACACATTTTCGGCGTGATCGAAGTCATTACATGAACAACCGTTGCTATTTTCCTGTACAGCTAACACATTCTTCACTTTTGGGAGTTTCCCTGGTGGAGCGATACTGGAATGCGAAAAGCCTATTGCGGTAATGGCATTTATATATTTTTCTCTGCTGTTTGCTTTTTTTTTGTTATTTTTTACATCCATTGCCATTAGAAATAACAGTTCTCGTAATTAGTGCTACATCCATTCTCTAAAATCACGGTGAGAAGTTGGTTCGACATCTATCATAGTGTTAAATCTGCGATATCTCTGTTAATGATCTCTGTTGCGATATCTCTGAAATATGCTAGCCTTGGTTAATTATTTGATTAGCTATCAAATAACTAGCTGATCAAATAATTAGCCAATATGAGAAAAACCATTTATTTTCAAAATTTATTTGAAAATTTGAATTCGTGTACACATTTTTACAGAATAAGCATCAGTAGAGGTTTTTCATATTATGACTTATTTCCTCGTAAACTTGATGAAAAAATATTGTTTCAAGCCTTTCCGACGTATTTTCTACTATAGAGGGAGTATAAAATCTCAGTTGCGGTCCATCGTGAAAAATATCACCTTTAAAACAGTGTAGTAAAACAGTTAAACAGCAAAAGAAAACTTGCTTTGATAAACTTGAAAAGCAATTTGTACGAATTGGTATAATAGCCCTATCATCTGACTGACTGGAAATACATGCTCATTTGCTGGCTTACTGAAACGTAAGCTGCATCCGGTAGTGTTTATCAACGTAACCATGCCTGTCGAACTGCATGATTTTACTTCAAACTTTCTGGTTAAAGCTCATTTCAGATACCCTACTTAAATCGCAAATTGCTTTAAACTGTTTTCATTCATAAAGAAAATATGGAAAGTAAGATACTTCACGGCGTATCTGATTTCAGAAACTAGGTTTCTAATGGCAGGCCTTACTCCGATGTCTGAAGAACTGGAGTAACTGCACCGCCTTTAGGAAATTTGGGGATAGAGCACAATAAATAAGCGTTAAGATGATAAGAATATACAGTGTCATGAATATTGACACCACTTAAGTACTTGGAATATCTACATCCTATACCACTAGGAACATGGGAAGTTCTTTAAAGACAATGATATTCGCGTTCAGTATTTTAGTTACGTTACTTTTAAATTAGGATGGCACATGCTGTTATCTAGCTTCTACTAGAGTGTCATTTAGAGTTCAAACCTCTCGAGAAATAATCTGAAAATAATTTCACATAATTGCGAAGTCGAGAAAAATATACATGACGCAGTACTGGGTTTACAAATAGTTATTTATACTTTTCTCCAAGAAAACACTAATTTGGGTGCAAAAACGACTTAATCAGAAACAGGGCTTTCCTGCAAAACTAAAATCGGATTGAAATAAAATGAAGGTAATTAACTCTTCAGCAGGCGCGCCAGTGTATAAAGTGCAACATTTTCATAATTTTGAATGGTTTGTTTTTACATGTTAGGTTTGGATGTTCTAAAAAGTTTCTATTTATAGCTACACCCTTTCTAATGCAGGTCTGTTTTTCTGACCTTTGTATTCTTTTCTATTCATTTTTAACCGTGATTCCAACTGAGGATACTTCTATTTGTTGCACTCTGTGCACAGTGCGCCTGGTCACGCAAGAAAATATTCCTTATTTTATTTTTGGTTATTTCGCTAAAATAATGCTAAGCATTTACAAAGTTGCTTTTCTATGATTGTAAATTTAAAAAGGCTAATCAAATAAATGTCCTGATTAAGTTTTAAATACTAAATAATTATTAATAATTTTTTTCCCGGTGTTAAAAGTAATTTTACTTTTCGTAGCATGGGAACACTATGTTCATATGCTACGAAAAAAAATAAGGGAGTCATACTTTTGTCGACAATGCATGATTATGCAACAGTGGATGACGATTCTGGTAAACCAGCGATTATACTGGATTACAATGCGACAAAAGCAGGAGTTGATGTAGTGGATCAATGTGCAGCTATTACACAGTATCCCGCATATCCCGAAGATGGACTCTCTCGTTGTTTTTTAGGTTTTTGGACATAATAGGAATCAATTCACAAGCTGACCTCAGATCCAACAAACCGGACAGTTTTGAAATAAGGCGATTGTATCTGCATTCTTTGGCTTTAGAACTTCTCGAAAGCCACTTGAAGACCCGGGCAAATATTCTATCTCTTCCTCCAGACATAACTGAATTCTTACTAAAATATAAAGTGGAAAGTTCCCAAGAAGCAGAACGAGAGGTGTCGGCAAAAAAAAGAGGAAAGTGTAATATATACGCGGACGGCTAAATAATGTAACTACCACGATAAAGTGTGATCAATGTAATAGTTTTTCCTGCAAGGCGCATTGCAAAATCCTCAATATTATCAACATTTTATATCTTGTCATAAAACGCAGAATTATTATTTCGAATTTGAAAAAAAAATGTTAATTACAAAAGCAATAATTAAGTTTTAAAGAGACGTTGCACTTTATGCAACGCGCGCCTGGTGGTGTTACAAAAAATGGCGAACCCGCTGAAGGGTTAAACTGGAAACTGAAAGAAATTGAGGAAATATATATGTCATAGATTTATATATATAAAAACAGTTCCGTAGCTGATTGACTGATTGACTGACAGATAACGTACAGATCAAACTGCTGGACCTAAAGGGCTGAAATTTTGCATGGCGATTGTTCTTATAGTGTATGGGTGCACTAAGAAAGAATTTTGAAAAATTCTTCTTAGATTTTTTAAAATTCAATTTTTAAGCTGTTTTTGTAACATTCTTTAAAGTTTACATTTAAAATAATAATCTGAGGGTTATAAAATTTATATCACAAAAGATCATAAATATTTCTTTAAAATTAAATCTTTTTCGAATCTTTACCTCCATTTTCTGATTTTTGGTGAATTTTTAAAGATTAATTTTTAGAATTTAATTTATTAAATGCTGATCACGGGGTTTCTTTTCTTTTTGTGATACTTTAAATTAATTTTGCGTCATGTGCGTAACACCGAAATAAATTGCCAAAAAAATATTAAAATATGGTAAAAGATAAAATTTAACCACTAGACAAATTGAGATGGAAGTTTTTAAAGAATTTAATTCAAATTAGTATGTTTTACAGATATTAAACATACAAATTAATTGCATACATTGACCGTTGTATTTAATTTGAATATTTTCTTCTACGTTATTTTGTCTATAAAAATATCTGTTACGATTTTTTTATAAATATATATATACACTGAAGTGCCATTGAATAAGGGATAGCAAAGCCTATGCAAATTGTGTAGCGCTGCACATCATGTATGCGCAAGTGAGGGCACTGTGGTAACTGCATATATAGCGCGTACTGTGGTTGTTCTGAATTAGTTGTTGGAATTGCCAGTATGGGTAAACTGCCCGATTTAGACGCCTTCGATCGCGGACAAATCATAGGTGCGCGACGCATGGGCCATTCAATTTCCGAAATCGTCAGACAGCTAGGATTTTCAAGGTCGACAGTGTCAAGAGTATACCAAGAATACATGGATGGTGGAAAAAAAAACTAGCGATCGGGCAAACTGCAAAGGACAATTAGCCTTGGCAGTGCGTGGTGAGAGACGGCTCAGGCGTATTGTACGTAGCCAGCGAAGCCAAACATTAGCTCAAATTACCACCCAGTTTAATGGCGGTGCCAGTTGTACAGTCAGTAAACGGACTGTGCAACACTCGCTTCACCGTATGGGTTTCGGGAGCCGTCGACCTACGAGAGTACCATTGCTCTATACTCGCCATCGGGCTGCACGTCTTGCCTGGGCAAGAGAGCACAAAGACTGGAGTGTAGAGGACTGGAAACGAGTAGCATGGACTGATGAGTCTCGATTCCGACTACTTAAAGCCGACGGGAGGCTGAGAATATGGCTCATGAAGCCATGGATCCTACATGTCTGGCTGGAACTGTACAAGGGCATGGTGGCTCAATCATGGTCTGGGGTGTTTTTTCGTGGCACAGTTGTGGATCTTTGGTGCGTGTACCAACTTCCCTAAATGCAATTCGGTACGTAGAGTTGCTGGGTGATCACCTCCATCCGTTTATGCTGTTCTGTTATCCGCACGGTAATGGAGTTTTCCAGCAAGACAACTGTACCTCTCACAAGTCCCGGTTGGCTACTGGCTGGTTGGATGAGCATTCCTCTAACTTCTCTGTCATGAATTGGCCACCTAGAAGCCCAGACTTAAATCCTATTGAGCATCTTTGGGATGTTTTGGAACAAGGCGTGAAAGGCCATCACACAGCACCAAAGAACCTTACTGAATTATGGACAGCTCTAGCCAATATTTGGCAAGCCATTCCCGTGGAACGTTTCCAGAAACTTGTTGAATCTATGCCTCGTCGTGTGGCAGCCGTTATCAAGGCCAGAGGAGGCCCAACTCGTTACTAGGTAGGTATCCCTAATTCAGTGGCATTTCAGTGTATATATATATATATATATATTGGCATTAATTGCATACATTGACCGTTGTATTTAATTTGAATGTACTCCGTAGCGAAGCACGGGTATTTAGCTAGTATACAGATATGTATGAGTGTGTATTAAAAGATTAAAAGAAAGGCCGAGTGACAAAAAACAAAATACAAAAATTGGTCGTAATGGACACGATTACAAACGATTCTAAACTAGAATGATGTTGTAAATATTTATGTTGTTGTGTGTGTTACAATTATAGAAAATTTGATGATTTCGCGGTAGTAAATATTAACACAAATTAATGTACTTACACAAATTAGTAATACCGACGTCTAAAATTTCATATGTGGCTCGCTTATAGGATGTTAAGATTCCACGTAATTTTAGTGTCAACTATTAATCCAAGGGATAGTACGTTCAAACCATTAAGAATTTTAACATTACAGAACACACCTAATTTTGAAATTAATTACCACTGAAATTATGTTATCGTGAAAAAATGCTCTGAGAGCCTGAAGTTTAATGAAGAATTTTTACATTTTTTACTTAAGGTTTACTAAGGTTAATTTTACTAAGGTTTTTAATCCTAAACCATGGGATAGTATTTGTTTTTCTTATTTATCCGATACACTGTGATTGATAATTGATATTTAATTTGGAATATCGTGAAAGGTGGGAAAATGCGCATAGCTATTTAGATAACTGTAACCATCTGAGTCACCAAAAATTTTATTTTATTTCGAGTTGGAATCACGAGACCTACGAACTTCCTGTTTATTTTACGACCAGCTAAAGGTGTGCTGCACACTGATGGATGCGATAAAAACAGAGCGGCTTACAGTTCGAGTTTGAACCAGTAATCAGTCAAAACAGCCATGTGCCGAAAACATTCCGAAAGGAATTAGAAATGTCAGTTTTATTTTATTTCATCCACGTGATTGCGACTGGTCGTAGAATTAAGATAGAGCCCGGGGACAATCCTTCGGCACAGCGGGTTTGACACTGAAATAAATTATACTTTGCATTGTGACAAATTAATACCTCTTCATCAGTGGTGGCCTTTAGGTACAGTATAATGAACTCGAAAGACAATAATACTGTGCGTGCTTGCCATATGACTGAGTAAATATTTAAATTTCGGGAAGGGTTTGTTAAAAGCATGAACTCTTATTTTAAACAATTATATTCAAAAGAGTATAATAAAAATTATGAAAATTGAATTGGGATTCTAAATTTGTTGAGCTTTCTGTTAAGTTCTCAACCTGATTTGGCTTATTTTCTTTATATCCATACAGAAAAAATATATATGTGTGTGTGTGTGTCGGTCGATGTGGATCGACCTGAAATTTAGTAGATTTGTTGTTTATCATAGCAAATATAAATGGTTGAAATTTCAGCTGCATGTGCAAATTTGTTGCTCACACAATAAAGACAGAATAAAGGAAGGATATAAAGGAAGGCCTCAGTAGGCAAATCCCAAACATTTCATTGTAGAATTCGATTGATATTGCTTTTATAATACGTAAACAAGCCTCGTCAAAAGATGAAGCATGTTTAAGTACTAATTGGGATGTTTATGTGTGAATAATAAATGATTGTATGTAAGTTATATGATTCGAGATTGCTGGGTGTAATATGATATTATTTTTATTAAGATTATATTATGAGGGAAAATCTTCACTAGTAACACTTCGCCGGGACAGTTTAGTGCTGGCCTTGAGGTTTGACAAGCGAGTTCGATATTCGCTCCTGATAGGCAATCATTACAATAAAACTGTTGATTTAAAAACACTTGACTATAATACTGAAGTTGGGATATTTTCAAATTCAAAATATGTTTTACCCTATGAAGGAGATAATATTTTCCTTCTGTAGCGGGACACTCTCAAAACAGAGCCTCTGTGATCTTATTTGCAATTTTTAAGAATATAAATTCTTCTATTTTACTTAATATAGAAATATATTCGATTTATTTTTGCTTTTTTTTTTGTTTGAAATTTCTATGAAATGTCTATTGCAGGTGTTAAAATAGCTCTTTTCTTTTCGTTTGCTTGGACTGCATCCTGCATACCAGAGCTTTCCCTTTGAATTCTACGGACCATTAAGCTACCGGTCAGGTCACTGGCTTTCCGTGACGTCAGCCTGGAATTTAGTTTTTGGTCAAAGTAATTGTTAGAAATTTTATTTGGTACTTTTAGCATGGTAATTCTTTTTAGGATGTTTCCCTGGCACCCTTCTGAGCATTGAACAATCCCTCTTTATAGAGTATTTATCTCTTTTTTTATGTTTTTGATTTTGTATTGTTATTTCACAGTATGTCAAAACAGTGTTCTGCAACCCATACTAGGGACTTAAGAGGGGTCTTTCTTTTACAGCAGCAGAGCTATAAATTACATAATCCTGAAAGTCTAAATTTACTTATTTGTAATGTAATAAAATAAGGTGAAGAGTAGAGCCATATTTTTAAAGATACAGTACCTTAGATATATAATAAAACAAAGTTTCATTATGATAAAATTTCCGAGTTACGTGCATAATTTATTTAGATTTCCTAGATAGAATACCATTAAATTTGTTTCATTATTGCAAAAGATTGGTTCATTTCAAAATTCATTGTTATTATCTCTCAGCTTATAGGGGTATTTGCTTGGTATTACCAAATATCTAAAACTTTTAACTAAAAATATAAATAGCTATTTTTGGTAAAAGAGAACACAGTAAATAAAGTATCGCTTTGATTTAACATTTTTCATTCTTTCAAAAACTAATATTTTTTTCGGAAGATTCTGAAGAAGGTAAATGGGTTCACCTACATTTTAATTTCTGTCCACTTCTGATCTTCAAATGAGTCCACTGTTTTTGGTAAACTCATTCATTCAAAGCGAAACAACACTAACTCACTAACGTGGTTGTATAGTGTCTCTATCTATGTCGCACCATATGGGAGCAGTGGCCCAGTTGGCAAGGGCAGCGGGCTAGTGATCAGACTGGTACGATGCTCGTCGCTGACAAATCCACTGCCGTGTGCACTTATGTCGGCTGGTGCCTGTAAAATCTGTCGTGGCTGCAATGTCCTCCAAGTTCTTAAAATTACCTCTGGATGTGCGGGGTCAAGTGTTCTGGTCTCGGTCACTTGACTCAGTCAAAATTACGGGACTGGTCCTTTGGCCAAGTCAAACTCCGACCCTTGTGGTGCCAGTCAAAACAGGAGCCGCACCTTCATCGTCCATAGCCTTCAGGACTTGATCTGATGTTGCTGTCGGTCAAGTGGCATAAGCAACAACAACATGTCGCATCATATCTTTTCACTGAACATTTAAAAAAGAAGAGATATATATGACTATATTTTAAAGTTATAAAATCAATAAAAAATGTGGTCACAAAAAGTATTATTTGATGAACACAGAGAAATCCCTTCTTAAAATAAGGAATAGTTAATACTTATTCTTGAATTATGAATGTCACGGAGGAATAACAATACTTAATTATCTCAGAAAAAACCTTCCTTTTTGGGACATTACTCAAACAAATTTAAATTCTTCCTATGAATTCCTGACTTATGAATTTGGGGTGAGCAAGGGATCGCAGATAGTGCAGTGGCCTATTATTAGTTTGCCGGAAGCCTAAGAGCAAAATGACTGACCTAATAATATTGATACATTCTATTTCCGACAACCCGAAGAAAGGAGAAATCTGAAATGTCGAACAAAAAGATTGTGCGTCTATTTCAGATTTTATCACGCGATGCCAGTGATGATCCTTCATGTTCACTAAACGGCCCTATTTGTAATAATTTGTTTCTGTTTAATAAAGGTGCAGGACCAGTTCCGGCCCTCCAAGCTACACAATCGAGCGCTGCTGGCGATGCACAGACGCGCGCGTTTTAGGAACTGTCGAAATCATCAATCATAATATTGAAGCCATGTCCTCTCGAGGGTAGAGAATTAATCTTTAATTGACATCGGTAGCACGCAGAGTATTAAAGAGCCGCCATAGGAGCTCGTATATGAGCCTAACTGCACACACACACACGCGTTCAAACACGCGACATTGATGATTGGCGTTTTTAAAGGAGGAGTTAAAGTGAATAGACCTGACTTTTTTTAGCAGGTTTTCAGGAACATAATAGTAAAAAAAGGCGGCATTTTGCATATTTCGCCTCTTTTCATCTTTATAGATAAAGATTTAAAAAAAGGTTTAATCCTTATCAATGAAGGATTATATTTACGCTTTTTTTTTTTAAGGGAAAGTATTTTACACTTTTTTTGTCAGATATGAAAGTGCTTCGGATAGCAAACACACTTCTTGTTCACTGTTATAAACAATATTTGATGTGAGTATCTTTTCTAATAATATCACGTATATAACGCATATAGTTGAACCTCTTTTAAATGTCTCTAGTCTATTATACGTAGCTTTCCAAGTCACCCGAAACTCCCAAGTTGAAATCATGGTAAATCATTTTAGTGTTTGGTTACTGAGTTAAAGTCTAAATTTCAGTTATGTTTTTTCTAGCAGGGAAAAGAGAGTGAATTTCACACCATTAATGATTTTGTTAGTTCCAAGCAGTGTGCCTTTATTGTGTCTCTCTCTTTCCTCAAAATTAGTTCTCAGAAAAGTACTGATAATCACAGATTGTGTAATTCCATGTGCTGCACACTTCACGGGAACGAGGTCGATTAAGCGGATGGACTTACACATTGTTAACTTATTTTTTCATAGTATTTTTAAAAATAAGGTAAATTAAATATACTTTAGAAATATTTTAATCAAGAAAATGATAGATTTTTTTTTTTTTAGAATCTTAAACAGACTATGACGTGGTTTCTAATTTTCATATCGATGGTATTAATTCTTCTCACGTTTCAGATAAGGGCAGTGCAAGATTTATGATACCATGACGCCAAGAAAAATAGCTTGAGGAAAGTTAGGTTACCAGAAAACTGGTTAGCAACAGGAGGGGGGGATGCAATATCTATCAGGAGCTTAGAAAAATAAATAAGTTAAGGAAAAATTAAACTCGAAAATGAATGTTTTTCACTTCTCCAGGTTAGTCAATGGGTTGAATAAGGCAGTTTCATGCAACTCCACCGAAGGGCATGAAGGGCAGAAAACTGGTGTCATGCGCTTTACACGTTGAGCTCTGGTATGCGTTTCTCTACAAGTTTTATTAATCTATTCATTTAACAACAAGAATTTTACTCTTTGTGTTTGCCTGAGATGAGATGAGATAATCTGCGTGCAACTGCCTTATAATGCCTTCAAGGTTAGGAAAACAGAGTTCTAGGGCCGGTTCTTGCATACTGTCGTTACAGATTACGTTATACCTGCTTCTGGAGTTTCACCCATGTGCGCGAAAATTTTTTTGAACAATATTGTAAGGCAGCGTTTGTAAACCTGGGGGCCACGACTCTCGGTGGGGGGCGAAATGTTGCTATCAGGGCAGCTTGAAAGTTTGAACTAGTCGCTTGAAGTTAGTTATTGTTGCTATTATTAAGTTTTGGTCTGGAGGGTCACGAAGTGTTCATAATATTTTTCTTACTTTTTTCTCTCATTTTTTTTTTTTTTTGGGGGGGGGGCTAAAAAAGTTTTGAGGTGTTCTTCTTTTTTCAATGTTGTATTATTCTAGACGGACAGTTGCTAACAATAAAAAGTTTGCTGAAATACTCTTATAAACACGCGATAACACATCGCTCACTCCTTTTAACAATGTCATATCTCAAAAATTGGCGATTTTTAGCTATGCTTGTTTTCAGAATGCCCTGAAAGAGTAGTATATCCCTGAAAGATCGTCATATCTCACTGCTTAATAATTTGCCGCTAGAGAGCAGAATTAAAATTTATTTTCAATACATTTCAATATACTTTTAAACTTTCAAATCACTCTCCTGAAAAATCTTATTTTTTGAGATATGACGTTGTTGAAAGGAGTGTGCGACATAATTTTATTACTCATTCTCCGACAGAGAAATAACTCTTCATTGAACGTAGTATAGCAATGTTGTTATTTACTAAACGAAGTAATTATTTGGCGAGAAAATCGGCGTACAGCCATTGATAACTCGAAGAAGATGAGTTCCAATGTTATTACGGATCATTACAGCCCTGAATAATACGCCTTATTTACCTGACACGGAAAATTATCGTGAAAGGTGGAGTGAACGCTGAAGTCAGTAATATTGTCATTAGCAACAGCGTGAAGCGTCATAGTTAACAGACGCATCGAGTAAAAAAAGGTGGTGCGTGCAAGACATGGGTAATCAACCGTGTACGCATTCGAGATCTGAAGAATGTACCGACTGTGTGAAGAAGCATGATTTTTACATGCATTTTTTCGGCATTAAAGGAAGATAAATCAGTTTGGATGTTAATACATTGTCTGTTTCTCCGTAACTTGAAATATGTATCATTCTTATCTCCCATTAAGTAATCTGTTTCAGATTCAGGAAGTATTAAACTTTTGTTATAATTTATTTTCAAAGCGAAAGAATGGAGCATGAACGTGCTGGAAAATTTTGCACAGATATCTTAATTAAGTGAAAAAAAGTTCTTAACTGGGGCTTATTTTACTAAACTCTTAATATCAATTTTCGGTATTGTTGTTGTTGTTTCTAATGCCCCCTGGCCGGAAGTTATTCCAGACCAGGTCTATATAGGCTAGCGGGCTGAGGGGTGCGGCTTCGGTTTATAATCGATTTAGCAAGGTGCCACCTCAATTTTGACTGAGCTGCCCCAGGGGCGACATCTAGGGGATCGTACCCTCCCCCCCCCCTCTCTGACCTCATAGAGGAACTTTCCGGTTTACGGATTTAGCGTGCCCATATCCGACCTAGACACGGAGGTATTTATCGGGATTTGATCAGCGCATCCTCAACACCAAAAGCCAACGCGCTAAGACTAGGCTACCTCGAGCCCAATTTTCAGTATTGTGGCGACGAATTTATGATGGGGTAATTTAAATATTTAATTAATTAATTACTTGAAGCATAGGATAACTCTTTACAATCTTTAATATCAATTTATAATTAATACTACGTTTCAATTAAATTTACTTCAATAATAGCAATAGTGGTTAGTACATTAAGTTAGATGGAAAGTTTGCGTTGTGTTTTTATTTAATGCAATAACCCATAAATATAATTAAAATTTGCCCTAGGTTCGACTTACTGTTGCATCACTGTGGTGATTAAAGAGCCAAAAAGAAAAATTAAATTAAACCAAATAAAATTACCTCTCTATCATTGGAGTACGCCTAAAAATAAATTCACTCTCCTAAAAGAAAATCTTCAAAAATTCAACTCTGCTGAAATAAGAACCTAAAGCTAAAAATTATAAAATTAACTCAAAAGCAAGGACCGACACGACACAACTTTACATATTAAAAATAACAATTTTATTACACTGACGACTAGTCTTACATTCAACATGACTCTCCACCAAGCAACGATTACAAAATATTAACAGTATAGAGCCTTCATAACATTAAATAATTCACATGAACAAATTCAGAGAAGTCGCAATAAAATCAATTACTAATAAGGGTGGCTGGTGAATCAAAAAAAAAAACTTTGTTACTCTAATTGTAATTGCTAACATTAAAAAATAAAATAGAATAAAATGAGTCTTAAGGACACGCTGCAGCATTCAAAATGGAGAGAAATTTAGGATTGAATTTAAAGAACAGAAAAGAATTGAAAAGAAAGAATATCACCCGTGGCCTGTTCATCACTCCGGGATCGGGCAAACTTGCATCGTTCCAAGGCCAGGAGCCTCTCGGCCCCAATTTTGGGTCTTACGCCCACTCGCTACCAGTCCAGAATCCTTTTTCAAACTCCCTCGCGTTCCCGAGTCAGCCCCTGTTATCACTTGCATCTTTCGCGTAAAATCAGCTTCCAACGAAGTAGTCCATCGGCGCGCCGTGAATTGTAGATGGCAAAAGGGATTGGGAAGACTACAGGTTGCATTCTTGAACTCTGTAAATCGTTATACAATACACTTTTCACCCCTCATCTCCTTCTTGTTGATTAAATTTAATTCACGGCGCCCTGGTCATCTACTTGATGATGTATTCTTGCGCACATTCCTTTCGCCTGTCTTTTTCTGCTGAGATTCTCTCCCGTTCGAAAATGGTGCACAGCGGATGTATCGGGTTACAGACAGCGGCCAACACAGGGTAGCGATAAGATCTTGTTACCAAGCACAGATTCAGTTTGCTTCTTTTTTGAAAGAAAGAAAATCAAGGAATAGTAAAAAACTTTTGCAATTTATCTAAATTTCTTCAACATTTGAAGTAAAATTCACCAACCAAAAATACGTACCAGCCACTTACAAGGTTTATAAGTAAGATTAATTAAATAATAAAAATTTGAACAATGAAGCCAAACATGTGATGATCTCCCCCAATTTAATTTTTCATAATGTCAAAACATTTCGAGAAATTTGCGCACGATTCTCCAAATGCGATGACATTAATCAAATAAATGAATATTTGATTATCACAAGTTTAACCACCAAGTATATTTAGCAGAGGCTTAATAAATCTATAACAAAGCACAACCGTTACTAACATTTAATTGTTTACTTTACTAACTTAATTATCTCAAAACCCGAGATTAAAATAAACGTTGATTATTTAAAAACTATTAATTATCATCACAACAATAACCTCCTTTCCCGCGAGAAAAAAAAAATTTGGCACAATTTTTTTTTAAACACAGAACACCGTGGAAAGATTTCACAAATTAAAGAGAATTGACTAAAGTATAGAATTACATTACACACTGTGATATATTGTGACCATTCGACCCGGGTCAACATAACAAAACACATATACATGAGAAATTACGTATTAAACAAAAATATAAACCATGGAGCATCTAGCATACTACCCGAAAATGTAATACATTACCACAATTGCATATAAAACAAGAAAACAATTAAACTTGAACACTTAACATCTATCTAAAACCATTCATTACCACAACTGTATGCTCAACTTAAAATTAAACCATGTACACTAAAAATGCATAGTAAAATAATCAGCCTCGGTTACAACAATCACTACAAAAAACATTACACCCTGTCCACAGTTTACTTCCATAATTTGAAATTGACAGTGTGACCATAGTATACAATCCGAAACAAATTACAAAAAAAAACGTATGCTTAACACAAATAAACAAAACCTCTTCGAACAAAACTTAATATAAAATTCTCTTATGACATTCATTATCACTGTTCAATCAAAATTAACATCTTTGCTGTACAACCTCAAAAAATTTATATGAAACATGTGAGACAAGTGTACAAAATTTATAACCTTAACCGTACATGTAATAAAAAAATAATCTCCCGGCCACCTTAGAATACATTTCAAAACCAAGTAATTGGTAAAATTTTGAAACCTATAGTTAACTACACCATTTACTCCTACCAAACCAAATTCAATTCCAGCCTGCGAAAAGAGACTCTTCGGCAATGAGATTCTAATATGCTTAGTAAAAATTAATGATTAACACATGAAGCCCTGTCTAACGTTCATTTGCATAATCCGAACTGAACAGACCAACGCAAGCATACCTACCAAAATAACTTAACCAAAACCTTTATTCACAAAAACTGTATGCCCTACTTAAATAAACAAAAAACCGGTCGAATCGAACCACAGTCGATCCCCAAAAGTCATGCTGACCCGTTCGAAACAGTATATGCACACGAAACATTGTAGACAAGAGCACCAAAAAAAATTTAACATTAACCCTACACATAAACAATAAAATTTTCGGACGCCTTAGTATGCCTTACAGAAGAAATTTATCAATATTAAATTAAGCTAAAACTCCGCAAAAAAAACAAACTGGTATTAAATCCAACAAATCCCTGACATGAGAAACTGAATTTATTAGGTACTGAATTCACCGCAACATTCAAATTCCCCAGCCTGTGGCATTGAAGTTTGAACCTTAAACCCAATTGTAACTAAATACATGACCAACATTTTGAACCATATCATATTCAATTACTAGAAAAAAAACCTGAATTTTAAGTATTAAGAAAATTTTTTTTAAAATATCAATACTCAGCATACACATATACTATGGAAGACATTGTAAAAGATACACAATTGAACACCCTAAATCACTTATTCTACTTAAAACACTAGCATAGCAATAACAAACGTGAAAACAACAAAATACCAAATCAAATATTAAATCAAAATATCTATCATTCAATGTTTAAAGATGTAAAAAATATTCAATATTCAAAATAAACGCAAAATTTATAAGAATGTAAAAAAATTTCAAGTCAAAAATGTATCCTTAAACGCGCTAACAGAGCAATAATCTAAGTAAAACACCAAAATACCAAATAAAATACCAAATAAAAGCATTTATATCGTTCAATAATTAAAGATGTAAAAAAAATTCAATATTCTAAATAAATGCACAAAACATAGGAATGTAAAAAAATTCAAATTAAAAATCTACATCGTTTAAAATATCAAAAATAATAATAACCATAAACACATAAAAATCATATGAACCAAAAAAAATCTGTGCAAAAATAAGATTAAGCCTCCACCATACCAAAATTTAATATGTCTGCCGTCTCACAGAAAGGATAATGGAACGTTAATTATTTAAAAACTATTAATTATCATCACAACAGTATTATTACAGTATAATAACTGTTACAAACACACTAGATCAAACTAAAAATGATAAAGCTCCACCAACTGTACACATGCACCTATAGTTAAATATCTCTTTTGCATAAGCTCTCTGAATATATCCTATCTCTAACAGCCTTGAATATTTGGCGTTTTGAAAGGAACTGTTACTATAGAATATTTCCCCTTTCTGTTTCTGTGTGCAAAAGAAGGTAGAATAACTGCTTCAATTTTTTTTCCTTTTTATGCTAAATAATATTTTACCAAAGTTTTATTTTTCTCCTTAGTACCTCATTTACGTAAAATGTTTGGAAACACACTTTTTGTAAAAACAAAAACAAAAAAACAAAAAAAAATTATGGGTAACTTAACATTAAAATAAGTTCTGTTTGTGTTAATGATCATAAGAGATATAGAACCCGGATGTAGAATTCAGATGTCTGATTATTTAGACATTAAAAAAAGTCATACGGATTGAAAATATGTTTTTTTTTAAATTGACATGTCATTCTGCCGTTCTTTAAATATTAGAAATAATTTCTAATCATTGCTTAATTTCAAAACAGTGACAAATTAATTTGAATTGATTTTCTGCAAATTGGTTTAAATTTTCCCATGAAACTACTAGAATTTTTCAAGTTTGGTTGAGATTTGAATATTTGACTTACATACATACTACCGTTTCGTCAATATTCCTACAACAGGTTTTCGGACAAAAAGCGGATTTTACTGCATTTATTGGCTAAAAGTTTCTTTTTAACTGACGTCTTTATTTTCTGAGTGACATACCACTAGCCTTATTTTTCTTGTTGTTGCTGGCTTTTGTCATTTCTAAAGCTTTGTCAAATAATTATCCATCTGCTTCGCAATATTCCTTATTTTGTCAATAATAACTAAAGATGTTCAAAGCAAAATCATTAAGAGCAGCTCCATACCATGGCACCTCGAAGCTTTGTTCATGAGACTGTTCGATCTGGGAAAAACAAATATATGGCAATTATGATATTCGCGCATGACTTCGAGTAATAACTGAAGAATCTTGACTCGTCTACCCCTAAGATAGATCTCTGCTGGTCTAAAGTCCAGGAATTGAGCTCTTTCACTCATATTAGTTGGTGCCCAGTATTTGTCATGCTGATCAGCTACTTTGGAACAGTCACACAACTGAAATCCACAATATAAGCAGGTCCTTCATATCGTATTTTTATTGACAATAATATTGACGCTTTCATACAAGTTTCTGGGATTTACGACTATAATAAATAACTCCCGTTTTACTCAAATTTACTCAACTTTTTATTCCTCTTCCTGTGAGCTTGAAAAATTTACCTGGAAGGTTGCTTTCCTAAACAGCTTTCCTGGTACTTCATAACTTATTCCTTCTCCATATTCAAGTCAAACTGTTCACTTAGGAATTCGTAAAGTGGCCGCTAATGTAGCGTAACTTTATCTTTCCCCGTTGAAAATCTGATAACTTGGGTAAACATCGAAGCTTACATATTTTTTTTTTTTTTGCAATTTTCTGATCAAAGTCCACCATACCTTTTTATAGACATTACCAATTGCATACTTAAATCCTTGTCTCCATGTGGTTCGGTTAATGTCTGATATCAATGCTAGGTCAGATGCATAAATGTTTGCCCGTATTTACATGCGGGTGTAGTTTCTTGGTACAGAATCCTTTTTTTTTTTTAACGCTTAAAGCTAAATTTTCTAAACATATGTATTTCTATATAAGTTGACATGTCAATGATATAACAAAGAAAAATCGCAAGTTCTTAGATGAAGAATATATGTTATCAAGATTGTTATAGTGGTTCGATTTCAGAATGTGTTTTAAACTATTTTGCAATTCTCTGCTTAAAATAAGAGTTTATTTTACAACAACGTTATGGGGGGATTTTTAGGGGACTGCGAAGATCTCACCTTTACTCGAATTAATATTTATAATGCATTTGTTTTAATCTGTATGAATGAAATGAGAAAAGAATATAAAAACATAATTTTTTTTTCTACGCAGAGTTACTATACAATGTATTTTTTCAGTAATGAGTGCGCATCAGACAATAGAAGTTTCTGTAATAAGACATTAAAACACATTTTTAGAAAAAAAAGCTATATTAAAATATATTTTATAAACTGTTAACAAAACAAGACTTAAAAATTGCATAAATGGTTTAAGTATATATTAATTACCTCTATGAAATAAAAAAAAATTCTTCTTCTTTTTGATTGTTTCATTTTTCTTTAAAATAATTTTTTCAAACATTCAGCCAATCAGTATAATGAGAAAAAGATAATTTATGTTCATTCGATATCAGCAAACGAAAAGCGAAAATTTTGAACTGACTGTCCTTTCATTCTCTAAATATTTTGAAACGCGCGAAAATTTTTCTTCTAAGACCTCATAACCGTTTGATGAAAAGTTCATTAAAATAACATCTGTGAAAGGAAAGTTCAGAATTTTTGTTTCTTGTGCTAAATATAAAAACTCCTTGAATTAATCTTTTTAGAAGGAAAAAAAATTTAATCTTTTCTAGAAACAATTTTACGTAGCTTTTGAATTTTTTAGTTGAAAGAAGGATAATTTTCCCCTTAATATTTTTTTATATCACGTATGTTTGGCTAGAAAATTAGAAAAAAGTTATTACAGTTTCCTTGAAAACAGGATGTTCATTAGGAATGGTGAGAATGCGTAAAATTCTTGGATTATCTTTTATTTGTAATACATAGCTTTCATTCAGAATCTGAAACCTCAACAGTAAAAAAAAGTTTGCCAAGAAACAGAAATACTAACAAAATAATTAGTCTGCTCTCTTTATGTTTATCTTAAACTACGATCACAAACAAACAGAAATTTTTGCTGTCAGCTCTGGAGCATAAATTCCTTTCTTTTTACTAAGCAAGAGCTCAGGGCCGATTACTAATCTAATCTCATAATGGCAGATTTTCGGGAAGAATGTTCATATAACAAACGAAAAGAAGCGTAGTTTTTACTGCATTTTTTAAAATAAAAACTAATGACCCCGGAATCACTACCAATGATTGATGACTATAATATTTATCTGACAGCAGAATATTTTTTTCTTTGAAAGGAAGAGTGTATAGTTTTGAGCATATCGTTTATTTGTCAGGGGTTGCTGATCAGACTGAATTTCCTTTTGTTTATACATGGCTTAAGAATGTATACAATCATTTTAAGTGCTATAAAAATTGTCTAGGAAAATATTACACGAAGGAGAAAAACTGAATATCATCTGTTTATCCCATACAAAATTTCCGAAGCATAAAGCTTAGACTCTTACACCCCTGTATATGCACTGCTGGCCATTAAAATTGCAACACCATGAAGGAGGGATGATACAAACGTCATATTCACATGAAAGGAAGAAGATGCTGGAATGTGCAAATGGCTAGCATTTAAGCGCAATCGAACGACGCATGAGGGAGAAACGGCCTCTCAAACTATGTACAAAAAAAAAAGTTACGCAGCGGGTTTCTCTTTCGAAAATCGCATTTGAATGTTGGTTATTTGTGAGGAGATCGTGTTATGCCTCGTATAAGAAGGAGAAATGGATACCAGCACGTGTCGGAATTCGATAGCGGTAGGATCGTGGCCTATCGAGAGTGCGGTTTATCGTTCCACGATATTGCTACTCGCATTCGTTGGAATCCAACGATTGTCATGCGAATATGGAATCGATGGGTTCAGGAGGGTCATACTGAACGCCATGCAGGATCTCAACGGCCTCCCGCCACTAACTCACGAGAGGATAGACAGGTTGTCAGATCAGCCTTGCAGGATCGTACAGCCACATCACGGACCTTGAGTCAGGAAATGGGTTTGTTTTCAGCACGACAAGTATGCGCACGGACAGTGCGACGACGTCTGAAGCAGCACGGGCTGTCTGCACAGCGACCATTATTGCGGCTTCCTTTGACACTGCAGCATAGAGACGTGCGGCGACAGTGGTGCGTCCAGTGACAAAACTAGATACAGAATGGCATTACGTCGACTTTTCAGGCGAGTCCCGGTTCTGCGTGCAGTATCGTGATGAACGTATCCATGTCTGGAGGCCCCGAGGAGAACGCACGTGGCCTGCTTGCCTTCGATATCGGCATATGGGCCCTGTACCTGGTGTGATGGTATGGGCAGCCATTGGATACACTACACGAACACTTCTTGTTCACGTCGTCGGTTATCTTAACAGCCATACATTTCTCAGATCTTAAGGCCGGTGGCTGTGCCCTATCTTCGAGGCCTCGGAGACGTCATCTTTCTACAAGATAACGCAAGACCGCATGTTGCCCGTCGTCTCCTGACATACCTCGACACAGAGGGTGTTGGACTGTTGCCCTGACAGCACGTTCTCCAGATCTCTCACCCATTGAAAACATCTGGTCATAGTTTGCAGACACACTGGGACGCCACCGCTCTCCAGCCACTACGAGTGATGAAATGTGGCATAAACATAAAGAAGCATGAGAGGACTTGCCCGTATCTATCATCCAAGCCCAGTTCGACTCGATGCCTAACTGGATTAGAGCCGTTTTAGCTGCCGTTTAGGTGGCAGCTGTGTGTACTAATTTCGGACCCTGTATACCCACAAATTGCTTTCAAATTTAATCATGTTACCTTCCTATACTATGCTGTATATGTACAATAAGTAAAATTTTGTTATTTGCTTTCTTTCCTGGTGTTGCAATTTTAATGGCAATCAGTGTATGTAATATTTTATGATAATGTTTAAAACGTAGCAATATAGTGATACATAAATGACGGATATTTTTTTTAAATAGACATCATAATTTATGTTGAGTTCTAAACATTTATTAAAGAATTAGGCGTGTATGATGGCAATATCAGAATTCGGCATACATGTAAATTTCTGATAAAATCTTAGATGAATAATTTCATGGTAGTTGCTGTGAGCAGGTTATTAAATAGAAATTTTATACATGGTTTTTCAGCAGTGGATACTTCATTGTTTCTAGTATATCCATCTATTGAGATGGGGTATAATAATCATGGGTGATATAGCTTATTGTTGGCAAAAATTCTGTTCATTAGGTCTTTATGTTAAGTGCTAAATTGATTCACTTTATTTTCAAAACATCTCCAAAACCAATTGTCCACGACCTTGAAAATAAAAAGCGCACTCAATTCCTAATTACAGCCTCTGAGTGTTAAAATTTCTTCCTTTAAATATAGGTTTACACTGCAGAAAGTTAACGGACCAACAGCGTAAACTTTTGATGACGCTGGGAACATAAGCATCCGAACGTTAATGAAGCATCCGTTATTGTCTGCCTTAGCCGTGCGAAATTTAGTCTACTCGAATTGGCACTATACACGCCACTTTCTCTGCTCTTGCGTGAGCAGAAAAGGTCAGATCTTTCTCAAATCGGACGCAGTTTCCCAAATTACGGAGAATACTGTAGCATGAAAGAGGGTATTATTAATTCGCATGTCGAGAAGAGAATTTTTGTTTTTGTTTTTCGGTTACTGGACACGAACAGTTGGAGTAAGTGAAATGAAAAACAAATTTGTGTTTCCTTAGAAAAGTTCCATGCTGAATCCTAAAAAAGAAATAAAATTGATCGAAAACTAATGTTTATGTAAGGAGTGCATGGAAAAAAGAAAAACTCCCTCGTGAAATGAAATTTTAAATTGCTCAAGACTAGTATTTTACATGCGTCAGCTTATTTCTAACAACTAAATCATATAGTTAACTTTGTTTTCGAGAAAGTTTTTCCGGCAAAAATAATTTGCTATTGCAATTAATCCGTGAAACACGAAAATTTCCTCGTTTTTCCCATGCTTCAAGACGCTGTTTACGATTCTACCATTCATTCAGACTGACTAGTGCTTTCACCGTTTAAACATTATATGCAACGTTTAACAACATAAAACTAAAAGAATATTTCTAATATAGGAAGTTGAATTTTCCAAGGCTGTGCAATTTTGTTTTTTTATTTACGCGGGGCTGTTTTTTTATTTTGCACTAGTGTTAACGATGCAATTTATACAATTAAAATTATATTAATTTTGCAATTTATTATCAATAATCTGTTTATTTTTATTCGCTTTCTATTTTACATATTAAAGTATTCATTTCGAGTCACATCACCTGATGCAATGTTATTTCATTTGGAATCATTCTTCATTGTACTTCATACAGGGCTCTTTAAAGAGTACAGGTTTGCGCTGTCACGAGTAATATATGGTTAACATTGCTGTTAATACTGTCTAAACCAACAATAATCCAATAACTTTTAAACCCATAATTTACATATGATCTGCACACTAGTTGCATATATTTTGCATATGTGCATCAGTCAATATTGTATTTTACATTACTGTGGTTTCGTGTTTTCACACTTAACCAAAACTTACTTTATAATTATTGAAATTAATTCACTTTCTTTACGACTGTCACATTTATTTAATCTGAATAACAATTAACCGCGACAACTCAGAAAGGCCTATGTTAAATCCTTAATATTTGGGGAATTTATTATGAATATAAAAAACTGTCAATCAGGTGCTTTGACACTAAAATTTTTTAAAAATTCAAAAAGTGAATTTAATCGATTTGGCTTGTGAATGGCTCAATTAAGAATCAGTGACTTTGGCAACACTATGAAAATTCTTTGATTATGAAATATAACAATAAAATTAATTTATATTAAAGCTTAAAATATTTCATAATTACAGTACCGTGAAATATTAATCAATTTACAATAAAAAAAAAATTTGTAAATTTTTGCAAATATATGAAACATAAAAGTCCCAAAATTTTGTCAAAATTTCAAATTTTTCAAAATGTCAAAATTTTGACGCATTTTGGTATTTTTCTGTTTAATTGTTTACTGCTTGCCCAAGCGATACAGACTGGGTTTGGCACGCTGCTAAAATTATAACTCGCGATGAAGACACCTGAAATTTTGCTTTCCGGAGGAACGTAATCCTACGTTAAAAAGAGTTATTCACTACAAAATTAAAATTTGTAAGTCTAGAATAATATCTTAAAATAAACAATCTTAGTTCATAACCAGAAAATTACAATGGTATACATAATTTGATGAATACATAATTTTCCCGCGCACAACTAATCTTAATAGAATTATATTTCACAATATAATTAATGAATTAATTATCTTGTTTCTGATATAAAAATTAAAACTAAAAAATAATCTTTTTTCAATCTAACAAACTTTATAAGGTAGGTTTGAATTAGAATAATGAATCATTAGATATAAATAAATCAGCATACGAATCATTTCATGCGTCTATAATGAACCATTCTATACAAATCAATTTTGTCGACGATCATCTCATGGGACCATTATAACATTAAGTGTCACTGAAAATAAATGGTTTAAAATATAAATTGATCAATGATATCAAGACATCAGCGATGAAAGGATAGATAATTTGTTTCTAGAAATCCTAAAAAAGATACCCTAATCGTTGAATTTTTTTTAGATGAGATTAATTGAGAATTAATTCGCAATTCATATCTTCTGCAAACTTTAACAGCATTTAACAAAAACTTTATTCATTTCTTTGAAACTCAACTACACGACCTTAAAATTAACTAGACAAATTATATTACAAAACTGTTAAAAAAATAAAAATACTATTGCAAGACGTATATATTTTTAAAGCAGTTCCCATCCTTTGACTTTGGTCTTTTGCGCAATGAAAATTTTTATCGTAAAAAAAAAGACTAGCTATGAATGTGCATGTCATTCTTCAAATGACATATTTATTTGATAAAGAACTTAAATATCCTTTAACTTTATTCAGTTACTTAGCCTCAAAGAACTGAACTCAAAAGTAAATCTGATAGTCCAATAATCAGATATCTATTGTTTAACCGGAAGATCCCATTACTCTGTTAAAAGAAACAAAGTAGTATGTTTTCAAAGCCATTCCATATGAAGTGATTAATATTTATGAATTACTCTCTTCCAACAAATCCAAACTTCAAGCTATCTAATTTTTCTTTTAAAACAGGAATATTTTTCCATTTATAAAAAATAAAAATAAATAAAAAATCTTCATTTTTATTTTTTTTAACTGAATAATATTTTTCTCTACTGGAAGAGTAGCATATTTCATTTCAAATTTCCTTATGGTTATGATGTTTATTTTTTGCCGTCCATCTCTCGGATCAAAACTATTATATCCACTTTTGTTTTATTCTTCAGGACAGTGAAATTAATACTCTTCAAACCGGTACGATGCCTCAGAAACAACACTTAAACAACCAGCGAACAACTTTTCTTCACATGAGTCAAATCGCCGCAATTTGTTCGAAATCCGCGGCGGAACTCGATCAAATTACGGCGATCCCGGTTCGATTTTTCTTTCATTTCTTTTCCTCACGATCATGTAAAAGGCCACTCACTAAACGGCAGAAGAAAGAAAAAGCTCCGAAAGAGCTGTACAACAGGAAGAGATCTAATCATTCGACCCCTGCCACCCACCCTGGCAAGCAGCATTCGAAAAACTGGGATGGAAAGCGCTATTCCGCGCCGATGCTGACCAGAGCTGACCATCATCGACCACACTTCCTGTTCCGACAGCTTTAGAAAAATTCTTCGAACACGATTGGCCCCGTTCTATTACCGGAGTGCCCAAGGACAGCGATTGGTGGCACATACCTTCTTTCTTTTCATGGTTTCTTTAGGTCGGAGCGGTTCTTGTATCTTAGTTAAAGAAAGAGATGTAACTGAGTGTGGATGAAAAAAAAGAAGGAATGTCTATTGGTGTCTTTTTAATTTTCGAGATTACGTCGCTTTATGCCTGTCTTATACGATTTTTTTCGGCCTTTTGTCTCCTCTTAACGGATGATTGATACCACGACAATGTCACCTGTTAGCCTCTTATGATGGAAAACAGAGGAAAGAATTTTTTCTTTATATTAAAGACAAACACTAAATCTGGGTCCAAAAGCCATTCCAAAGAATTCAACGTCAGTTTTCTACTACTGAATACCATTCATCATTTGAGTTTCGGCTTCCTACAAAAAAAAAAAGGTCAAACGAATAATTAACCTACACGTCCTGCTCTTTCTCTGAGATAAAAATATATGGTATATATATATATATATATACAGAGGCTGTTCACACATTTTTTAGACGATGTATATTGTATTCACAAAACTAAATTACATAAAATTCTTGTGTTTTAAATATTCTATTTGACATCCCTTATTCTGAACTATCTTTCGACACCGCAATTTCCAGGATAATAATGACTTTTGAAGTGTCAGAAGAGGTATTCTATCCCATTCCTCCTGAACAGCTTTCCAGAGTCCTGTAAGGGTTTTGGGACGACGTTTGGATAATGCAGATTTTAAAAGTCCGAAAGCACAAAAATCCATAGGTGATACATCGGGAGATTTAGTAGGGATATCAGTGAAGGGTATGGCCTTGATACCAGTTTTTTTGTTCCATTTCTTTCAGGAAATTTACAGTGGATTTTGATGTGTGACTGCTAGCTTTGTCCTGATGGAGTCTCACAGATTGATGGCACTGTGGGTAAAGCGATGGTATTTCATTCAGAAAAATTGGCGATAAAATATGTTCCTGATAGTATTTGGAGTTAATCTTGACATTTTTTTTTCCACTCTCTTTATTTTTAACTTGCCATTATAAGAAAAACCAGCAACAATCATGAATCCCTTAGAAAAACTTTCTTTCGATTCTTTGAACCATGTACTTAAATTTTTTTCTCCCCTTTTATGATAATAAATGGCTCTTTTTTTCTTGCAATCGTTTAAATACACCCATGATTCATCTATTGTGACAATTGTTTTCCATTTTTCTTTGGATAAGTGTTTCTCATATAGAATTCTGCAGCGTGTCCTGCGTTCTGCGATATGATTTGGAAGAAGACGATGCACATTGCGTTTTTTCGCTTTCTTAAGATTTAAATCAACGTTTATCATTTTGTTTACAGTGGACACCGAGCATTTTAATGATTTTGCAACTGTCCTTTGACTAGGGGGGTTTTCTTTTAACATTAAACAATGTACCTTTGCAATAGTCGAAGATGTCCGTTTTTTCCTTGGATACTTGTTTGGAATTTTTGTCCCACTTGAGGCTCCAATTTGACTTTTTTTCCTTTCTTGTTGACGATATTACCTATCGACGCTTTAGATATCACAAAACCATGACTCTCACATCGTTTTTGGATAACGGAGTATACATATTTCTTTTCGGAAAGAGCATAAATGTAGCCTTCGAACCACTGCTTTGTTAAAAACGCCATTTTGAATAAAAACAAAACTTTCAAGCCGCAGACGATAATTTTGACTTTTAAAAACATAGTGCAATTGCAATTATTTCCTTTGCAGCAAACGATTTTTTATTACCGCTTACCAAAATCGTCTAAAAAATGTGCGAACAGCCTCTGTATATATACACTCAAGAGCCAAAACATTATGACCACCCCTACATTTTGCAATGAATTCGCCTGGATGACGTGGAAGGCACGTGATCAGGTGGAAGTGGTATTTAACTGCTGCTGGAGAGTCTGAAGAATCATTCTTTCACTTACTTCTGTGTGTGATGGGAAAGGCTGCGGATCTAAGCGACCTTGATAGAGGGCAGATTGTAATGGCTCGAAGGCTCGGAACAAGTATTTACAAAACTGCACGACTCGTGGGTTGCTCGCGACCTACAGTTGTTAGTACTTATGCAAAGTGGATGAATGATGGTGAAACCAGCAGTAGACGACATGGTGTTGGACATCCACACGCTATCAAAGAAAAAGGTCGTCGGAGACTGTCTCGCATGGTGAAGTAAAACCGGAGCCAGACAGTGGCTCAGCTGACAGCCCAATACAATGCAGGGCCAAGTAGAATAGTATCGCGGCACACTGTTCAGCGGACACTGTTGGATATGGGGCTACGCAGCAAACGTCCCACTCGTGTGCCTTTGCTGACCAAGCGTCATCGCCAACTGCACCTGCGTTGGGCCTGGGAACATCGCGACTGGTCCATGGATCAGTGGGAGAGAGTTGCCTGGTCAAATGAATCACTGTTTGTCATTCATCACGCCGATGGCCGTGTCAGGATACGCCGTCTTCCAGGAGAACTGTTGCTCCCTCAATGTACAGTAGGTCATACACAGGCCGGTGGTGGCGGTATTATGCTTTGGGGGACGTTCTCTTGGGCGTCTCTGGGACCCGTTGTTGTGGTAGAGCAGACCATGAATGCTACAGGGTATCTGAACATCATTGCAGACCAGTTGCACCTTTACATGACCTCTGTTTTTCCAGCTGGAAATGGAATGTTCCAACAGGACAACGTCCCGAGGCTAAAATTGTGTTGGAGTGGTTCCAGGAACATGATGCTGAATTCCAGTTAATGTCCTGGCCGCCTAACTCACCGGATCTCAATCCGATAGAACACATTTGGGATGTCATGGGACGGCAGCTCAGAGTTCAAAGACCACCAATTCGCAATATCTCGGATTTCCGTGACCGTTGCTTAAACATCTGGTACAATCTGTCTCCGGCCATCTACCAAGGACAAGTGGCATCCATGCCAAGGCGGGTTTAATCTGTGTTGCTCGCCAAAGGTGGGCCAACTCGTTATTGACAGGTGGTCATAATGTTTTGGCTCTTGAGTGTATATACACTCATGGACAAAAAAATTAGCGCACCAAGAAATAACTGCGGGATCGTAACGAAACTTGCAATGAAGGTACATGTGTGAGAGATATGCAAATGATTAGAAATGCAGCGTGATTGCGCATTACATATAGCCGGTAGAGGGCGTTGAACATCGTACTCTGTGGAGTATAAAACAGGTAACCAAAGCTTGTTTGAGTGTGCTGAATCATTTACAAAGGAAGAGCTGAGATAGACATGCCATTACGCCGTGTTCGAAGACAATATAAGCAGTTGTCGCAGTTTGAGAGGGGGAGAATCGTCGGGATGATGGAAGCTGGGTGGTCAGCTAGGCGAGTAGCTCGTCAATTAGGCCGCTCTGATTGTGTTGTGAGGAGGTGTTGGGACCAGTGGACCCGAGAGATGTCATGTACACGAAGACCAGGCTCAGGACGCCCTCGACAGACCAGCCGTCGAGAAGACCGCCACATCGTAAGAAATGCACGCGTACAGCCAACTGCTTCATCGGCCGCCATCCAGGCACAGGTAGCACCTTCACTAGGGGCCTCTGTGTCTTCTCGAACCATACGAAGGCGCCTGGCTGAAGGACAGTTGGTATCGCGGCGCCCATTACGTGTGCTGCCCTTGACGCCCACCCATCGACGGCTCCGTTTGGAGTTTTGCCGCGCACGAGGAAACTGGAGTGCAGCGGAATGGAACAAGGTCGTCTTTAGCGACGAATCCAGATTCAATCTCGGCAGTGATGACAATCGTGTTCGTGTGTGTAGAGCCCGTAGTGAACGCTTCAATCCTGCCTTTGCTGTACAGCGACACATCGCTCCCACAGCTGGTGTGATGGTATGGGGTGCCATTGCCTACAATACACGGTCACCCCTAGTATTGTTCCGTGGCACCATGACAGCCTAGCGGTATGTTCATGAAATCCTGCAACCACATGTGTTGCCACTCATGCAACGGCTCACAGGAGCCATTTTTCAACAAGACAATGCTCGGCCTCATACGGCAAGGGTGTCACAAGACTGTCTCCGCACTGTTACTACCCTTCCTTGGCCTGCCCGATCCCCATATTTGTCTCCATTCGAGCATATCTGGGATCATTTGGGACGACAAGTTGGGCATCCCACGAGTTTGAACGAACTAGAGGCAAGGTTACAGCAAATATGGAACGAAATGTCTCAAGACATAATACAGAACTTGTATGACTCAATGCCCGATCTTATCGCATCGTGCATTCGCGCTAGAGGGGGTCCAACGGAGTATTAACTCCTCCGTTCTTTTGCCTTTTTCTCTGAAATAAATTATCCTTTTTCTTTTATTTTCTTATCATTTACTTATATCAAAGTAATCATTACGTATGTAAAATTTCGTTTCATTTTGACGACTCCTTCTTGGTGCGCTAATTTTTTTGTCCATGAGTGTATATATGCATATATATATATATATATATATATATATATATATATATATATATATATATATATATATATATATATATATATATATATATATATAAAACTGTATATTACTAGAAATATTTACTATTCCTAATATTATCTTAGCACACAGCAGTTATTTAAGCTTCAATTCATAACCAATATGAATTGAAGCTTAAATAATTACTCTATCACAGTATGTATATATATATATATATATATATATATATATACATACACCTTAAGATGGGGTTTGCTTTATGACGGATTTTAATATTTTCTTGTGTCAGCCGATCAGTTTTAAAAGCAGTCCAAAACGAACGATTGCAAAACATTGCTACATCCTTTCCTTGCGTAGTGATGTATTACGCTAACCCGGATCTTTAATTACCATTGAGAAATTAAAGTTAAAATGTGTCACAAAGTTGCTTCGCCGAATGGGGCTACTTTGTGACATCTGTGTTTTCGCCTTGAAATCCAAGAGGAAAAATTACTTGACACAAAGTTAGACAGTAAAACGCTTATCAAAAGCTTGATACACAATTATATATATACCTATTACAAATATTGGATAGCTTTATCTATATCTTTGACATCAAAGAGACCTCGGGTGCCCAGGGCAGCCACCAGTTCTTTGAGAAGATGAAGAAATTCGTCTTTCGGCACATTCTGCTACGAGTATTTTTTTTCCAGATAATCAATACTTCTTTCTCTCCAGTGGTTTTTCAGAGGGCGGGAAAATGTAACATCGGGAGGCTGAAGGAGGTGGGTTGACTTTGTGGGTTATTTTGCGACACTGTCAATATGTCACAAAGTAACCTCATCACCTTTCGATATTTAGGTTATGTTCTAATATCTCCCGGAAATATTACTAAACAAAAGTTATATTGCTCCACAATCTAACCTACATATTGACAATAAAAAATAATTACCTGTGGCAGTTGGTTGTTTAAGGCGTTAGCCCTCAGCACACAAAGTTTCCGAAGCTTGAGTCAATAGCTTGACAACAGGTTTGAATAATACACTGGCCAACGAAGACAAATGGCGCGCAGAAGCTTCGGACACTGACCACTAGGTGTCACTGTATGTCGTACAAGCTGTTGGCGCTGTTCTTTGCCTTCCCGGTATCACGGGTGTCAGACTCGCGTCCGACATTCTTAATTGGGACTGAATTAAGGTTAGCGACAGGGCCATCAATAAGCTCAAAAGAACACAAACAGGTGGCGAAGTGGAAGGCACCTTTGAAAATGACCAATAATAGGTGATGTGGACACGTCATTTAGAATGATTAGCAAAGGCCGATAGCGGTATTCAATAAAGCGAAAAGCCGACGGCGGTGAAATCGACGTAGGTGGCCGTACAAAGGAACCGGAAGACGGGGGTCCGAGATGTGGAAATATCTAGATTGTTCCAGAAAGACAAGAGAAAAAAGGATAAATAGAGAAGACCGGAGAAAAAGGATAGACTGAACTTAGACTTTTGGCATAAACGACGCGAGTGAGGGGCAGAATGAGGAGACATGGTCTCGATATCGAACTGATTATGAACTTTTAACTGATATCGAACTTTTTATGAACTCCGCGACCCTTAGTCGATGCATGATGGTTCTAAGGAACGAAACGAATGTATATATTAACCGATGTAAATAGTGCATAATAAACAAGATGTAAGTAAGAGCCATTTCTCCAGTTATGAATAACTCTACGAGACATTTATTTAACGGATCACGACGATCAGGTTAACAACGGGCATGGCGCAAGATCAGAAATACGAAAAAATTGCTATGTGTCACAAAATTACCCCTGCAGCCACAAAGTATATATCTTACGGTATATATATATATATATATGTGTGTGTATATATATATATATATATATATATACTAGCTGAAGTACCCGGCGATGCCCGGGATTTTAAGAATGTTTGTTGTTAACCAAAATCAATTTAAAAATTAACACAGTATAAATAACATAAAAAATATATGTGAAATGTTATACACGTCTCAGAATTTCAGCCTTTCATCATTTTAATACTAAAATCTGAAAAGTAAAAATGTCAAATTCTCTAATGTTTGTTAACCAAAATTAATTTAAAACTAAGCACAGTATAAATAACATAGAAAAAAAACCTTGTGAAATCTATAAATATATAAATTTATAATAAACTCCTCAGAATTCAGCTAGAATTAGCCTTTCATCATTGGGGTAAAAAAAAGCTGCAATTACAGGTTCAGCAGAAATTTCCAATAGAACAATGATATGACTGCAGCGTTGCCTCTTAAAAAAATGAAGTGTTTGATTGAGGGCAGCAAACCATTCAACTCCTCTCCACATTTAACTCCTATAAACATCCTCTACATATTAAATTCCTTTTCTCTCCATAATAAACTCCTCAGAATTTTGGTATATTCAGCCTTTCATCATAGTACCACTAAAATCTGAAACATCCTCTCCAGAAATATAAATTTATTAATTTCAATAATTAAACACACACAAATATATAAATTACGCAAAAGTTTTTTAAACAACATTTGAATAATTCGTGAAAAAGCATATGAAAATAAAGATAAGAACTTCCGGAATCGAAATTAATTACCCTTAATTTTTAATTAATAAAAAACCAACATAATATGAATAAAAACGATAGTTGCTTAAAACCATATGAAAATAAAGCTATTATAAAGATGATAATAATAAAAAAAGCATAAGAAAATAATGCTCGCGCATGAAGTTAACGTTACGATATAAAGATAGTAATAATAATATAAACCGCGTGCATAAAATATTTAGCTTTTCAAGCGAAATAAATTGATTTTTAGAAAAAAACTACTTTTAATCGAGAAATTACATAGTTTAAAAAGTCGAGAAATTATCTAGTTTAATACATTGCACAAAATTTTAATTTTACCAACTTTCCACCCTACAATTTACACCCTACTTCTTTTAAATAGGATGTAAATATAAAGTTTTAACAGCCAATTGAATGCCAGTTAAAAATAATGTGTGCGCATGAAGTTAACGTTACGATATAGAGATAGTAATAAAAATCTATATATATATAAAACAGTTCCGTAACTGACTAACTGACTGATTGACTGACTGACATACAAAGTACAGACCAAACCGCTGAACCTAAAGGACTGAAATTTTGCATGGCGATTCTTCTTATAATGTAGGGGTGCACTAAGAAAGATTTTTGAAAAATTCTTAGATTTTTTTAAATTAAATTTTTAATCTGTTTTTGTAACTTTTTTTCAAGTTTGCATTTAAAATAATAATTTGAGGGTTGTAAAATTTATATCACGAAAAAGATCATAAAAATTCCTTTAAAATGAAATTCTTTTCGCATCTTTACCTCCATTTTCTAATTTTTGGTGAATTTTTAAAGATTAATTTTTACAATTTAATTTATTAAACGCTGATAATGTGATTTCTTTATCTGGTACTTTAAATAAATTTATCGTCACATAACAACGAAATAGACACAAAAATAATTAAAATAGTGGCGCCATCTACTGTACGCTTGTGAATCGAGAGTTGTTGGTTATTTATTAATTAAAAATATTGGAAAGTTCTTGTGGATCTGTAAATATACATGTGATAACAGTTTCAAAATTTATAAATTATCAACCTACACAGGTGATAATTTATCCGGCGTTGCCCGGGATTTTAAGAATGTTTGTTAACCAAAATCAATTTAAAAACTAAACACAGTATAAATATCATAGAATAAAAAGCATGTGAAATGTTATACACATGAATAAAAAGAAAACCCAACATAAAAAACCATAAATTTACAATAATTTCTTCAGAATTCAGCTAGATTTAGCGTTTCATCATTGGAGCAAAAAAACCCTGTAAAATAAAGCATAAAATATATACATTTATAATAAACCACTAACAGCTGAAAAGGAAAAATGTCAAATTGTCTTTAGGAAAGTAAAGCTGAAAAGTAAAAATGTCAAATTGTCGAATGTTTGTTAACCAAAATCAATTTAAAAACTAAATACAGTATAAATAACATAGAAAAGATTTAGCCTTTATCATTGGAGCAAAAATTCCTGAAAAGTAAAACATAAAATACATAAATTTATAATAAACCTACCAAAATCCATTAAAAAAATAAACACAGTATAAATAACATAGAAAAAAAAGTATACGAAATGTTATACACATTAATAATATGAAAAATAAAATAAAATAATAATAATAATTTTTAAAAATAATAAAATAAAATAAAATAATTTAAAAAAATAATAAATAAAAATAATAATAATAATAATTTAAAAAATAATAAAATAAAAGCTGAAACAAAAAAGCCTCCATAAAAAAGCTGAAAATACAGGTTTAGCAAAATCTGTACGATCCGTATTCGAACCCGCGTCGTGTAGTGTAGTAAATGAACGCTCTTACCAAATGCGCCACAATAACATGCTGGTGTTTAGTGTAAATAGGAGAATATTTGTACTAAAATTACTGGAAAGTTGCTATGGGTTGGTGAATATACATGTATTTATGGAGTAAGAGGAGTTTTAAGTTAGAAATAAGTTAGCAGGATAGAAGCTTAGTCTTTAACTCTTCAATAGACACAAAAACATAAGTGAGGGGGGTTGCAGTAGCGATTAAAAATGATCTTGTGACACTTAGCGTGGTTGATTGGAATTTTCCATCGCGTGTGATAGTGTCAAAATGCCGTTGGATCCGATTTATTTTAGAGTATAAAATCTGACTTGAAAGATTATTATTTTCATTTATTATTCTAGTTTAATATATAACTTGAAACTTTTTGATTTTATTTGTTTTTATCTTTTCGCTCGCTGTTTTCTAGCTAACCCTAACGTGGGCGCCATATTCAGAGGGGTGATTCCACAAAGTGTAACATCTTACATTTAGTTTCAAAATTTTTGGTTTTTTATTAATTAAAAATCAACGGTAATTAATTTCGATTTTTGAAGTTCTTCAGACCCTCGGCTGTTTTTAAAGACGCCTGTATGTAAAATTTCACGATCGTTGCTCCTAAACTGTGGATTTCTATACAATTACAGAGATACAAACATTCATTTTTATATATTAGATATATATATATATATACATACACACACACATATGTATATATATACATGCACATGATTGAGGAAGGGGGGTAAAATTTATGCGTTGTTAAGCATCAAAACAATTCAGTTCATTACGAAAGAAAATACACTAAAAGTATTAAATGTGTTAAGTCGTCTTTAAGTAGCGATAAAAAATAGCGATGTTCAGTGAAATCACAGTGTACTTTAAAATACTGGGTATTTACTTCTTTTTCTATGATTGGAAGTTCTGTAACCCTATACTTGAACAAAATCTATGAAAATAATATGTGACCGTGATGAAATTTGTAATATGATATCATTACTTCTTTCAAATTATGAATAGTAACAGATTTTGTTTCCTCTCCCTACAAGTAACTAATTTCACTTTGATATCTGTCGATATGATTGACGAGATCATCCAGATTGATTGGAAATTTTATCCGAAAACATTTTTAAAATAATATCTTATCTTGTTATCGAGTCTTGTTTTTCAGAAAAACTGCTGTAAATATAGATACTGAAATTTGAATTATTTTTTTTAAAGAGAGAATTACGTTTACGTGGAAGGAAAAATTAGCCTTCTAAAAAAGCTTGCACTTTTAACATGTAATTTCAGTTAAAAATATGGTGACTTCTACCTTATTAACTTTCAGTTACTAATTATATAATTGGGAAATTAGTAGAAGAATCCACTTTTAAATAAAAGGTGCTTTTATAATGGTAGAAACATGCTTCAGTTTTTTATTACGAGACAGCAACTTTAACACTGTTATGCACTAACCCTATTGGATTTGCTCACCTCAATGTTAGTTTTGGTTTTGAGCGCTACGGTCAGTTTTTTGCTACACGAGGGCAAATTAGACAGGGACCTATAGTTTAAAGCCGGTTCCGAACGGCTACAAACATGCATGCCACCAGCGGGACTCGAACCCACGGGATCTGAACCGAATGCCAGCAACTTTGCCATTCAGCCATCACCTCGCCTTGCTTACATCAATCTTAACCTATGGAGAAAATTTGTCTACTATTTACAGCTACAAAAATGGTGATAATCCAATAAAATGTTATTTTCAGATAGCCAGAACTTTTCTGCACCTTGCAACAGGATTCATTTTATAAATTTCACCACCGAAAGGAATTTATGAGCGTTTAAAACACACTCTACCAGATTTTTTCCCCGAATAATTTAAATTTTAAAATATTATTTTCATTTAAAAAAAAGGGAAACATGCTTCAAGGTGTAAAATTTCTTTCTCTAATACGGTGTACAGTTTTTAAAAATAATCTTTAAATCCAAGTCGGTAATCCTTGGACAAATTTTTTCTATTGGTAAACATTGAGGTGAGCGAATCCAATAGGGTTACTACACAGCAGTCTTAAGATTCCTTGGTAAGTTAAAGAAATATATCTTTAAACAGAACAGTGCAAAGTGAAAAATATTGAGAGAGCGTTATTTTTTCAGTTTTATACCCGATATTAAAAAGCATTTGTGAAATACAGTGAAACTACTCTAGCCGACCACCCCTGTTCAAAGGCCACCCCTCTAAACGGCCAATTTTTTTAGAACCATGATTGGTCACCTTATATTAGTTTTACTATACATCTCTTTCTTTCTTAGGTTATCATTAAGGATACGTAATTTTCGTATTTACGAAATAGATGCGAATGAATGCGAAATTTGCCGATATGAGTGAATAAATGCGAAAAAAAAAATTTTTTTTGCTACTTTTCGGCGAAATCTCGGTGATAAACGCCTTTTTAAGTGAAATTAAATAATAATAATAATAGTGATAATTTTTTAACATAATTGCTTAACTAAACATCCGCGGTCTTTAACAGAGAAATCTCACTCTCCGTCGGATTTGCTCCGAATTTCACCCTGACAGTTTGTCCGTAGAGGAGTCGAACCTAAAAATCTAACTGTAAAAATCAACCATCAAGTTTTGAGGAACAATTTAGTAGATTTCTGTGTTTGCAGTGAAAAGAGCGCCAAGTCAAAAATCGTAGTTTTTAGAAAAAGGGGATTGAAAAATAAACGGCGTTTTGTAAAGTCAGTTTTTTTAAGTTTAATTTTTTATCATTTTTTAAAATAAATTTTTCCAATTTTATTTTTGTTCAGTAAAGAATGTTAAGTCCTTGATTGGGACATAACCCCTTTAACACTAACATGTTTGTGTTTTGTTTCCCATACCCCAAATTTCCCTGATGAATAAAAATATTTAGGAGTGGAATTGGACTTAGTTTTCTGTACCCTGCAGTAGACCTTGATTTTTCAAACATGCCTGGTTTGAAAACTCATTTTAGCCCATTTTGGACTTAACACCCTTTGCACAGCAAACACAAGTTTGAACGCCAATGTCAAGCGCGTTTCAGCTACTTACAGTAGCCAACCAAGTGACTCCTGTCGATGTTATACAGATTTTAATTGCAACGAAATGCTGCTACCTTAATTTTGCAAAGGCCTCTATAGTCCCGTTAGAGTAGATGCTGAGAGATAGTTTAGTACGTAGAACATAGTAATTAATGACAGAAGTCAAAGACTTAAGGAATATAATGTGGAGACTAATACAATGTTAGCTTTTAACAAAGAATTTTGATACTTACCTACCCAAGTAAATTAAAATGCAATTTTTTTAATAAATGCGAAAATTTTGAATTTATATAATTTTTTTCCAAATAAATGCGAAATTGTATATATTGTATTTTTTGTTGTTGTGAAATTTCGATATTTTTTATGCGAAATTTACGTATCCCTAGTTATCATTCTTAGGTTATATTACACGTTACCCTTAAAATTTCAAACAAAAATATCCTTACATCTCAAAGCGAACTTCAGAAATAGATTCACCTTTGTTATCCCGAGGCAGCTCAAACCCTTGATTACTGAATTTCTTGTAAGGTCTATATTTTATCATCAGAAAATCCTTTAAAAGAAGCGTAATACGTTTGAAATAACAGGCTTTGTACTTCGTTTAGGAGCTTCAGTGTCGCCTCCTATTATCGGTTGTGAATTGAACCGTTTTATTAGTTCATTATTCCACAGAACTCGGTCTTCATTTTGAGATGCCATAAAATATTTACGATCGTAAAGTTTCTATATAGGTATTATTTATGTAGTTAATGCGATTATTCTTTGCAGGGAGTATTGTGCGCAAAGTGTTCGTCATCTCAGCTTGCTATATTCGTTACCCTTTTTGGCGGTTCAAATTTTAACTTCGAACTTCAAAGGAAATGTCGGGCAAATCAGACAATTTTATTGCAAAAACTGGATCAAGTAACCTACATATCGGCTTAAATAAGGTACCATAAATAAATCATTTGTAGCTCGGTAGTCTGAAAAGCAATAAAATGAACAAACATCTTTAAAATGCTATAAAATTGTAATTCAAATCCGGTGTTTGAAAACTTAGAGCTCTGGGTGATCAAATTAACTACTACTTTCTAACTTATACAATAAAAATAGGGGATCAATTCTCTATGTAAATATTTTTTTAAGATCAGTGGAACAACATTTTTTATCAATTTAAATATTTAGACACGAACATTTTAAAAAGATATTGCAAATGCTTCTAGAACAAATTACATTTGACGGTGTTTTGGAACAGTCTCCTTCAATAAGGCTGCTATGTACTAACCCATTGGATTCGCTCACCTCAATGTTAACCTATGGAGAAAATTTGTCCATGGATTGCCAACTTGGATTCAAAGATTTTTTTTAAAAAATTGTACTCCGTCATAGAGAAAAAAAATTTACATTTGTGTACATTTTTCGTTTTTTTTAAAATGCAATTAATATTTTAAAATTTAAATTATTCCGGGAAAAATCTGGTATAGTGTGTTTTAAACGCTCATGAATTCCTTCGGTGGACGAAATTTATAAAATGAATCTTGTAGCACTTTGCAGAAAAGTTCAGGCTATCTGACACTACCAATTTTATTTGATTATCAGCATTTATGTACCAGTATATAGTTGACAAAAATATTTTTTAAATAAAAGATTTGGGGGCAGCGCTTAACCCCCTGTAGAGAAAGAGCCATTACAATCCCTCAAAATGTCAATCCTAAGGGGGGTGGAACTCTCGAACTGTCAACTGGACTCCTCCCACCACAAGAGTCTGCAAGAAGAGGAAAAGGGAAATATGATTTTTTTCTTAGTACATAGCAGCCTTAAAGGTAATTAATTAAAGATTAAAATTAACTGTACTTAAAAATCGTGTGAGTATATTTCTTAAATCCTTGCTAAATTAATTTCATTCAGAATGTATATAAAATTCTAATATCAGCTTGCAGATAGCCACACGCACGCACACACACACACACACACTCACACACACACACACACACACACACACACACACACACACATATATATATATATATATATATATATGGTATGCATATATTGCTTTCGGAAATATTTGAGGGTTTAAAAGCTGCAAATGATGATTATAACAATCTAAAATTGTTTAAAGTATAAAAAAGGTTTCAGATACTGAAATTAGCAGTTTCTACATAGAATTAACATAATAATGCTTTATTCGATGAATTTTCAAATAGTTAGCTCAACCTGATGATAGAAGTTACTGCAAAATTTAAGAAGTAAATTATCTGTTTGCTTTTACATGGATAACAAAGCATAACAGTTTTTCAAAACAAAACAAAAGAATTTGCTGCTGATCCAAAATGTATGGAATAATGTCGACCATCACTTTAGTATTAACGTAGCGGAAGTTTACTTGGAGCTCCAAGATTTCATGTAAAATGAGTTAGCTTGATAAAACAGTCCTAAACATGCATAGAATTTAGAACAGGGGATTATGTGTACTACAAGTACGACTTGCGGAATCATTTCTAAACGACTAGACCACAAAGGTAAGCTTTGCAGAAGACAATAAAGACTTAAACTAAGTACTTGTTCAATCCGATCGTCCAAGACATAAATCGTCAATCAGGCTTTTTTTTTTTATACTTTAAGCTCCTTGTAAGCTGTGACAAAATTAAATGTTGCACTACAGGCTTTCTTTAAATCTCTGTCTCACGCCTATACCTGACCAACTATTTAAAAATATCAACTTTTTCTCTCATATTGTATGTATATTTTTATATCTATATCCATATCTGTATCTATATCTATATTTATGTGTATGTGTGTGTGTGTGTCAGTCAGAAATTTTTAGAGGTTAGAATTTAAAGGGTTAAAAAAGGGATTTTTCTACGGAAAATCTGAATAAAAACGGTAAATGCCAGATTATTTACATTTGATAACGCAACACGGGAATGAAAACAAACAGTAGGGAGAATTAAGGGTTCATCTCTGGTGTTGACCTCAAATAGCTATTTTTAGAGTTTCGAGCGAAGATTGTTGCAAACTTCAGCAGAGAGGATTCTGGAAGTTTCTTTGCAGCATAAGCAGATCATTCTAGGTGGACTTGAAACAAAGGAATAACTTCAGAGACGATCTAGACTTTGACGAGAGCACACCGCTTCGCGGTGCTGACAAAAGATTGAAAAGGATAAGGAATTTAGATTGAAAAAAATTTAAGTGTTAGAAATTAAGTCTGGAAAAGTTAATGCTACGAATGGAGCGGAGGCCCTTTTGAATGATTAATAAACGTTGTTAAAGGACAAGAACTTGTTTTGTTTACCCACTCGCCACCAAGCTGAATGCAATTAAGATGAAAAGAGGAATTGGTGGGCCGACCACCGACTGCAACGTCGATTTAGACCAGTGAATGGATGTTTTAAAGAAGGATGTGAAGAAGCGTTCATGCCATATATATATATATATATATATATATGAAATATCATAGCAATAGAAACAGTTGAAACAGCAGATACTGGAACAGCTATAAAAGAATTCTTGGGACGCAGTAAACAGGCGAATGAATTAAAATAGTTTTATTGTCGTTCATATGGAGTTCCCCATAGGGAGCTAGACCGTGTGACATATTATATGTACAAACACTATCAGAAAAAGCCCGGCTTTCAACCATGTTCACATTTTTATATCGGGAACATACAGAAGAAGTGATGCAAGCGTTAATCCCTATGACGCTATGTTACGTCATGGACTAGGGCGTGTCCGATGATTCTTATCGGCTCAGTCTCCCTAGACAGAGGCTGTTCGAAGTCTAGGATATTTCTTTGTCTATAGGGGAACGAAGGGATTAAGTACTGCAAACTGTATGAGCTATTACATCATCTTTAGAAATCGAATAATTTATGTTTTACAGGAATATGGACAAGTCAGATTATTAATATAAAAATGATTTTTATATTACACACACACACACACATATATATATATATATATATATATATATATATATATATATATATATATATATATATATATATATATATATATATATATATATATATATATATATATATATACACTTTCAGCTTTTATCTATATTAAAACTGTGATTGTCTTTTTCCCTGGTTTTAAAATTTCTCTTTGTTTGCAAATAAAGGCGCCAATTTATTCATATAATATCGCATAGATTTATTCACATAGATCCAGAAAACTGGTAAATACTGAAAGAATAATCTGCTTAAATCGAGATCGCTTTGATAAAACTTAATGTATAAGAGTTGCAACAAATTCATGTATGTTTTCATACTGGAATGTTATCTGATGGAAGCAATCTGATGGAAGTTAGTACTGTTATCAACTGTGTAACTAACATGCAAAACACATAAATGTTAGAAAGTTTTTCATTGTTTTCTATTTGAATTTCCAGATTCTGTCAAATCAAGAATAATTTTATCGGTATTTCTCCTTGATTTCGAACAAAAGTCGACTTTCAGGTTTGCCTTTCTTTTTCATAGTCATATGATAAGAACAAAATAAATCTGGGGGTTCCAGGGAAGCATAATAATAGAAACAAAGATCAGTATATGATAATTTATCGAGTGGTTATTTCAGTAGAAAGCATTCAAGAACACTTTTAAATCACTTATAAGACACTAAAGAGTTTTATATCACGGAACTAGAAACTTACATCCAAGGGAGTAAAGCGCTACAAAGCGGAAAGGTTCACTAGTTATGAAATCAGATGGAAGTTTTGTTACCTAGTGATTAGTATTATTTACCACCGAGAAACGTGTGTTTAGCAATATTTTGATTTTTAAACTATTATATTTTTATAATTACAGTGAGTTATTAAATGCGTGAAAATTTTAACTTCATGTAGTCAAATGATCTCGCTGAAGGACGTTTTAAGAGAATGATATTCTAAACTTATTCCTTTGAAACTAGTTCATAACGAAGTCAGCGAGATCAGCCAAACATCAATAGATTACCGGAAGTCAAAGATGTATTTAAAGCAAGTTTCCAATTTATAGTTCCTCATTTATAGCCATTTCACAGCGTTTCCTCCTTCAAATGATAATTGAAATATGCACGAATGGGATAAAAAATCAACATACTTTCAATATCAATTTAAAATAACAGCCTCACTGGAATTCATTATTCTGACAATGGAATTACTTTTGGTTACATATTCTCTTTTCTAAACACTACCATTATCTCTACAATCAAGCTATTGTTTTGACCACTATGTAAACAAAAAAAAACTCCAATTCTGAAATGAGAAAAATGAAAGCATTGGTTTTCTCATTAATAAATTCCAGAGCTTTTTCTAATTATTTTTTTTTTACTTTTGAACATACTTCTTGTTCATTTTTATAGCTATTATAGTTCATATAATATTGTGTAATTTTCCTCAAATAAGTTTGATATTTCAGTAAAACTTATTTGAGCAAATAAAATAGTTATCAAAACATGCGTCATTCTAACACACACAATAAGTTATGCTTAGTCAAACGGATACCGCAGTTCCCTTAGAAAAATAGTTAAAGATTGATAGAAAGCAGATGGTGACAAAAAGTTTATATAAACTGCATTTTAAGTTATATTTTTAACAAAAACAGAGCAGAACAAATTTTTCAGGTTCACCAAATACACCTTTATTGATCAATATGGCTGTAGACCTAATTAATTATTTGCAGGGACTGTGAGTTCGAGTCCCTCTTTTGCCATGGATATTTGTAGCCGATCGGAGTCGGCTTTAAGCGGTAGATCCTGGTCTAATTAGCCCTTGTGTACCAAAAAAAGACAGTAGTGTCAATCAACCAACCAACCATTCTTTACAATCTTCAAGATTTAACCAAAAAAGATAAACTTTTAAGATATTAAAGTTTAAATCTTTTCTAAGAAATTTTACATTTTTTCCCTTGAAATATTTATTCGAAAAGAATATTCTAAAATTTATTGATAATTTATTGATTATTTCATATTATGCAAAAATTAATAGATATTGTCTTGAAAGTTATCAGAGTAGTACATTTAAAATTATAAAATTTTGCAAGTTTCCATTACCTGTACCTTTAATCGATGTACAGTCAGCACCAGATCGAGCCTATCTGGCTACTGAGGAGGGCCATAATTTTAGGGTATCTAAATGATTTATAAGCATGCATTATACGTAATGATTTTTTAACGTAGGATTACGTTCCTCCATAACGGTTCTCCGGAAAGCAAAATTTCAGACGCTAAAACCGTCCGTCGTCGCTAGTTATAATTTTGGCAGAGCGCCAAACCCAGTCTGTATCGCTTGAGCAAGCAGTAAACAGTTAAACAGAAAAGTACCAAAAGGCGTCAAAATTTTGATATACATACATACACACACACACACACACACACACACACACACACACATTATATATATATATATATATATATATATATATATATATATATATATATATATAAATATACTTACATATATACATAACACATACGAAAGAGGTAAGCAAAGATAAGTAATCCTACGATAATAACCCGCGGTAGCTTTGTTGGAAGAGACTACCTGAATTCTTTTTTCCTAATGCGAAGGCACTTGTTGTGAGACATTCGCCTTTTTTCATTCACCGCGAAGTCTTACTGGCTACGTTATTGTGGGAGCACCATTTAAGGGAGCCAGCATTGCTTCCTATGCGGGGACAACACGTTAACGACCAAGTCTTATTCGAGATTTTAACCCAAGCTCACTGCGGGGAGGCTCACAACTCTAACCACTATACCATGTGGGCGGCATACCTAATGATTTCGAAGGGCTTCCTCAGAAAAAATATTGACTCTCTTTCTTCGCTTACGTTCCTAGCACGTCACCAAATGTTTAGCATTCGAAGCAAATAGACCACTAGAACGCATAACAATCACTAGCTCCACAAACTTAAAAACTGCGTCATTAGCATAAATTCTGTAAGGTAAACAGGTTACACATCTTTTTTGCTAATTCGATTTTCACGTCCAGAAACTCTGTTTACCGCAAACGTACAAGTATTTGTTGTTGTTTTTTTTTACGCTGTTCATTATTCCCTCCTTTCAACTCGAAAACACTACTACTAAATTATTACATTTATTTAAGAAGCATAATTTGGCGGTCACCTTTCACGCACGGAAAAGCGTGGAGGCCAGAAATTGAAAAGAAAGCAGTCCCTCAACAAGGCGACCTAGGCGAAGGTCATTTACCCAGAGGCAGACGCAACCATGCCTGTTCCTTTTCTTTACTTTTCTCTCATCTCTTCTTGGCCCATTCTCATTATTTTCTTTTTTTCGCCACCTTCCCCGCTCGGTTAACGTGGATGAACGGAACGCGTGTCGCAGCAAACAGTAATCTCGTTAGATCTCGTGGCGCTAGGATTTACACGAGGTACCAGTGTATTCAATTTAAATGGGCGAGTCCCGTTTTGTTTATTTCAACAGTCATTTGTGGATGACCATTAAAGATTAAGAGCAGGCGCTCGCTCTCATGGCTCTGAGAAATGCGATTTCACTTTAATTGCCATCACCTGCTTGGAGAAGGGCACGGGATAATCGCTAGTTCAATCGCTTTCATTATGTCCGTCAGAGGAGGTCGGCTGTATAATGAATGGTAAGTCTGAAACAAAAAGGATAAATAAAAATTATTTTCGAATGCCGATAAACGTTTTACTTTTTACCGGGTCTACAGCTCCTTAACGAATTCCTGAGTTAATTCAACCCTTATTCCTTGGTATTAGTTCGGGATCAACTTCATTTTAAAATGTCCATCTTTGAATGATTTATGAACTGATTAATAATCGAAGGGTAAAAATAGGGAACTGCTTTTTACCTGCTTCTCTGTGTGCGAAGCAAAGCTGTAGAAAGTTGTAAAAGCTTGAGGTTATTTTGGCCTTCCAGAGAATTAATCAGGTGTTGAGATGGAATGATTACATTAAAGCGTCACACAGAAATTAATAACATCAATCATCTTTGTTTGTGACAACCCAATTACAACATTTTATTTTGTAGCGCATCCCACCCCGGGGCAAGATTACCTACATGGACGCATCTTTTGAAGTAGCGTCATTGAGAGTATAAGAATGTAATTAATGTAGTATCACATTTTTAGGTATCTTTCAAAGGTGGTAAACATTCTTTCGGTGGAGATATGAAATATTAAATTATCGTCCACATTTTTTCCTTTACTTTATGAGCATATTTCTCTTCAACGGTAACCACAGACCTAACGAGGAGTTGTTAAGTAGTCAAAATGTTAGACTTTGGCAAGTGAACAGAGATCTATAATCCATAAGCTGAGATTCAAGATTTGTTGCGAAAATATACATACCTACATCAAAGTACTTCCCAAAAATTCATCGATATCATCAGATTTTAGTTTAAAATCACTAAAATATTTGATTCAGATACGTGTATAAGATGCATAAAATTTATACAGATATTTAATTTTTTGTGAACAATGTACTCGTGATTAATTTGAAGGAACAATTGAAATCCGAATGCTGTTAACACTATGCAAAGAAGGATATAGATTCTGCAATCTTCATTTTAGTATAAACGTATGAATTTTTCGTATGAATTTTTTGTTACTTTCATTGCAATAGATACCAGTTTAAATTAAATTCATACCGCCCACGTGGTGCAGTGGTTGCCATCGTTAGCTTCCACACAGTGGGCTTGGGTTCATATCCCGAATAAGGCTTCGACGTTCCCGTGTTCTCCCCTGATAGGGAGTAATGTTGGCTCACCTAAATGGTTCTCTCATAATAAAGTGGCCAGTAAGACTTTACAGTGTTGATGGGGAGAATGCTTTCAAGAATCAAGTGTCTACCACATTGGGGAGAAAAATTTAATTTATACATTAATCAACGGTTATATATTTGTGTTTACACTGCAAATTTGATTTCAGTTCATTACCTTTCTCGTGATGTGTTGATTAAACATCCCACCCTTTTCACGATAGAGTAAAAAACAATCATGTTGCCAAATAATACTGTATTTCGAGTATGGAGTTTGCTACGCGAATAGTTTAGAATCAATGTAATTTAGCATTAAATATACTATTTACTCCAGTATCGCAATATTAATTCAGCACGTTGTCTGTATTAAACTCTGAGTTTGTTTGTCGATAACTCATCAGTGCATCAAAAAATGGTACTCAGTAGTGCCATGTAATTACAGTTAAGAATACAGTATCACTGAAATGAGTAGATTCAGAATAAAACAAATTGTCGAGATTTTACCGAGTTAAGGCTATTTTTTGGAAAATTGTTCTTGAACCAGCAACCGTTTTACAACTTTTTAAAGTTTGCAATAATTTTTAGCATACGTCGGATGAAAAGATGTCGTCGATTTATTGTTCTGAAAACAAAAACATAATCCAACAAATAAAAGATTTCGCGTGAAATCTCTCGAAACACATATAAAAATTAAGAATGGTAGATTCGGAACTGCAGTGATTTTTTACCATATTTAAAAAAATGTTCTTAATTAAGTTTAGATGGGTTTATTGAGGCCCCTTAAAAGAGTCATTAAAAGAAAGTCTTTCATTTACGGAAAGCCCCCGATTTTATTTTCTGAGAAAGGTGGTTGCTCCATGATGTGGCTATAAGGCGGAGAAAAGAAAAGAAAATATTCGAATGTTTTTGAAAGTAGGTAAATCAACAAAAATTGTTATCAAAAACACACTTTGTTAAGCTCAGACAAGTTGTTTTCAAAATAAGGAGGAATAATAAAATGACTTATCTATAAAACAAATAAACTGAATTTTATCTCAATCAAATCTTCATTTCCGTACACAATCAAAATTTACACGAATTCTTCATAACGCACGAATAGCTGAAGACCCAACGGTTTACAGGATGATTCATTTATATGGTGATTTTCTCCAAACAATGTATAATATCCCAATCTTTTTATCAGGGGTAGATTGCACTTCAGTCTTTTATATTTATTATTTTATTTCAAAGTGAGTTAAAGGGAGACAGCTTCTCCAAAATTCCAAAGTTTTTGTTTTGTCTTGTGTTTCCATTCATTTTTAAACAAAGACAGGGCAGTATAAAGCCTATAGTTTATCATCATTATACTAGTCTAAATCTTGATAAAAAGAAAAAGGAGAGAGATTCGACGGAGAAAATTCGACATCAAATTTTATACTTAAATTACTTCCGTCTTAATCTTCTTTTCTCTATTTTACTGTTGCTTTGGAAATTCTTTTTCTGTAGTATTTCTCTTTCTTTACTTCCTCATTTTTGAAAGAAATTTATACAGCTTGAAGGGCATCAAAGATAAATGAAAGAATTCCAATAAGATGATACATATATATATAGATACATACATTTTTTGTTTGTAATACCGTTGAGAGTAATCCGTATAGCATTGCTCTAGACAATCGTACTGGGAATGCCTTTTTTAGATGTTATGGTATTGTTTAGTTAAAAGTAAAAAAAATTGCTATTGTTATCACTTTTCAGGTAGTGTTTCTCTGCAGATGTGTTGTTATGTTTCAAACTCACCAAAGTTTTCAATTAAACAAGAAAGAAAAAATAAGGAATTTAATCAATAGAACCTTGGTGAGTATTCAAAATCTTGAACGAATTTGTTTAGTAGTTTTCTTCTATTATTTATTCACGATTAGACGCGAGAAACACGTTTAGATTTAAATGATTTAGGCGACTTTATCATTTATACAAATTTAGATGAGCAGCTCGTCTAGCTCACGTTTAAAAAAAAAATTTTAATTTCATCGCGAAATGATAAAACAAATTGCAGGAAACCGGTGAAATTCAAGCTAATTTTATTACTTACTTGTACTTTTTAAATTTCTAACCCGTACTCTATTACCTTTCTTTCTTAGATACTGTATTGTCTTTCTTATTATGTATCACAAGAAATATTGAATAACAAAATTCACCATTTACTGCCAGAATCGAATGAGAAATTGCAGAAAATCTAAATTTTTACCAAAATTAAGTCACTAAGGTTTCTCAGTCATGAAATGTTACACCAAAATTCAAATAACAAGTTATCATTGATAACCACAATACTTAAGCGTTCAATTAAAGGGTTTAGGCAGACAAAATATAAACTAATGAAGAAATTGCGCAACCGACTCCATGAAAATAACATAACGTTAACTCAAAAATGCCTCACTTTAACACATTACCTTTCGGTAGCTACATCACTACACGAGGCACAAACTCGTTTAATTGAAGCTTGCTTCTACGCCAAATCCACATCTCTGGGCGATGATTGATTCCTTTCTACTTGGACGGTTTCGTCGAGCTGCAGGCCTCTGTTGACTCGTAGCTTCCTCTTATTTTCAGATCTTCGTTTGGCATTCACATCATATTTCCTAATAAGCATAACTGCAATCTTACATCTCTGAATAAGAAGTGTGAACATCAAAAAGAGAATTTGCCATTTACTTGGTCTCATTTTCTTGCTATTATCTTGATCCGAAGTATCGAATCAAGAAGACGGCAACTGAGAAATTAACATTAAAAAAATGACTAAATATAGACAATAATAATGTAACACTTTACAAAGCATAAAATTCTGTCTAATTCAAGAGCAACTCCAGAAAACATGAATGTGCCTCCATAAGTGACTTTTGTTTGTTCCAGAATGGTGTTATACCTTATGATTGTTTCTCCTAACGCGGAGGCACTTGTCTGGAGACATTCGCCTTTCGTAATTCCTCGCGAAGACTTACTGGCTACTTTACTGAGAGAGCACCGTTTAGGTGAGTTTCTCCCTATGAAGAGGCAACACGTTAACGACCAAGCCTTATTTGGCATTTGAACCCAAGCCCACTGCGTGGTAGCTTACGACGCTAACCACTATACCATGTGGGCGGCATGGTACAAATATTGATGTGTAAAATCGTACGAATGGGGTCTAATGAAATTCTTTTCTTCGGCTGACAGAAAAAGCAAAATATCCACGTGGTTGTTGATTCTTTTGGTATATCATTCAGTACACTTACATGATATAATTTTTAAGAATTCGGATAGTTGAACAACAATGCTGAGAAATTCTTTTTTAAATAAACGCTTTTCCTTTCTAGCCGCACATTTTCTCCAAAAAAGGGATTTTTTTATGACTGTTAATTTATTTGCAACAACTTGCTCTGAAATTAACTTTCACGGTATGTCCTTAAGATCTTTTATTTAATTTAAAGTTTAATATTTCTCTAATTACTTCCAATAATATGAACTGGAAAAAATGAAAGCAAAGCGAGAACTCACGTAGTCTCAGAAAGTTCAAGAAACAGAAATTCAGTAAGCTGAACCATCGTTGTAACAACAGCGACAATAATAATTATGTCATAAATAAATATAATGATAATAAAATAACTTCCACTCAAAGGTTTCGTATTATCTTCGATTGAGTTATTTGTATAATGTTATTTTCTTTTTGGTTAGAAATTATAAAAGAGATTTTAAAAGTCATTGAAGAGAATGGCCACACAAAGAGAGAAAGAGATTTTAATAAAAACTGTAAGCTTTATATTTTGTAAATTTTTCTTTTGCTTTCAAATTTGAATAACGACACCATTCTTATTTTTTTTTTCCCATTTATGCCCTCTTGATACTTCTGAAGTCTAGGTAATCGCTTTTAGAAGGGCTTTGAAAACGAATCTCATTTTACCTTACTCGCATGAGAGTCGTGTTCCGTAATACCAGCTGTGTACTTTATGCTTATACTATGAGATGAATGAAATCCATTTAATGACTCGAAACGGAAATAAATATCAGGTTTGTATACTGGGTTAGTGGCCTGTCTGCTTTGCTGAGGAAAAAAATGCATGAATATACAAACCTGTCAAATGAGAACTTCAGTCAATACTTTTTCATTTTTATTTTTGAGCACAATTAACAACACTTCAATACAGCTGGCGTTTATTAAACCTTGTTTGCTACGGGTGACTGGAACTGTACGATCAAGAATCTGGACTATGTTTATTCCGGATGATCCTGCAGGGAAACAATATTAATAAAAATTAGCATTTGAGGTAGATCTTAAAAGAGGCTGTTTAGAAACAGAGCTTGAACGAGACAATCATAACGCTCGAATCCGTATTACGTCAGTTTAAAAATAGAGAATTTTTGCCCCCTTGAGACATGCATTAAAGGCATTACTAATTTATAAGTATCTTAAATATAATTTTAATATAAAAATAAATATTTGTCATTTTAAATTTTTGAATGAAATCCTGCTCAATAGGACATACAATGTATTACTTACAAGGAAGTTGTGATGGACGATAAAATCATTGATGACAGCATCTTCATGGTCACTTTCGTATCCTACTGTGGAATTATGAAGTGGTTGTTTACGATTTTAAACCAACATATGCAACAGTCTTGTGATCACCCATTTCTACACGTTTTATTGCCTCTTTGCTAATTTTAAATATTTCCTTTATAGTTCAATGACCAAATGACATTTATATTACTCTTTAAAGGAGATTTTTACTGCTTTCTGAAATTGAAAAATCTTATTAGCTTTTAGTTGCCTTTAAAAAACTTCGAAAAAAAATCATGTTAAGTTTGAAGAAATTAGTTTTCCTGTTAAACTTTCCTTCTAATTTAGCCCTTATATTTGGAATTTAGTAAGCGAATTTTGATTTTAGAGTTAATTTTTGCTCATTTTAAAAAGTGGAAAAAAAAAGATTCTCGCTTGATAACGTAACATAAAAAATAACTTCTAACAACGGAATAGATATTTTTATCCAATAAAGAATACATTTATAAAAGAGAAAGCTTGTATTTCCAGGAATTTTTTTTGTACCGTGAAATCCATTGAGTTGAAATATCTTTTCATCGGAATATTACTTGAAAATCTGAAATTTATCTGTGGATGGATTAAGAACTCTAAAAAACAGACATTTCCAAATTTTTACTACTCCATTAGACGTACTTAACATAAAAAAATTATCTATGATTGCCTGTTTTCTCCTAGGGAAATAACGTAAAAGTTTGTATCTGCGGTCGAGGTATTGAACAAACAACGTTAATAAAGGCGAAGAAATACATCAGTTCAGTCAGTTTTAGAAAATGATAAAGGCAATCCAAAGAATAAAATTTTACTGTGGTAAACTATAAAATTATAACAGATATGTATTTAAATACTACACAGAATAATTTGCACTCATTAATTTTATGCATGGATGATAGTCTTATGAATTAAAATAAATAATCTTTGTTCACTTTTCTTCATAAGAAACCTTCCTCAAGTCGAGAACTTTCTTGGATAAGAAAATTGGCGTTCATGTTTCATAATGCTATTCCTGTTTATTACGAAATCTTTCAACAGTGAAAAAATAAAATTAAATAAAATTATAATTATTTATGGAAATTTCTCCAATAATAAAAGACTCGATCATCCTTTTTGAGGAACTTTTGTTTTATTCGGAAAGTAACACTTTTTATTTTAAAGCTGTCTTCCCTGTTATATAGAAAAAATTGAGAAAAATAGTAGTTAAAAATTTATTTTCTTTTTTAGAAAAATGGAAATAGTTTATTGTGTAATCTGATTGACATACATGAGTTCAACCAGCGGAGGAGGAAAACAATGACTAAGTGAAATTTTAAAAAATGAATGATTTATTGACTATTTTAGTGTTAAAAAGACTGTAATTATATAGCCTAAAAATTCCATTCAGCTGTACGATCATTTGAGAATGCTTACTTCCTGAAAGTTTGAGATTGAAGTTTTGATACTGAAATTTTAAATCTCATGCCACTTACAAACGTCTAGCTCTAAGAGCTACATCTCTTGGATTCTGGGTCGATATTATGACCACCGAACTATCCTGCAACGTCGCTAACCTGACAAAATTATTCCCTTCCACGTAGAAAATTTATCTTACCAATAAACTTTAATAAACCTTATTGCAACGTATCATCAGAGCCGAAAGACGTTTGAGTTGCTTATTTACAGTCTAAAATTATAAAGCTTTAAAAAAATTATTTTAATTATGAAATTCCTAATACTAAATTATTTTACCACTTTTTTATTATTAAATTATTTTTTCCATCATTTTTGCGTACCTGTCACTTATCTTATTACGTACTATTTTCACCTTTAACAATTGTGATAATTCACTCGGGTTTTCTGACCGTTCGATCCAGGTTCAAAACTCACGGTGACTCCTGTGTTATTTCTTTATTATTATTTTTTTTTTTTTTCCTTTTGAAACTCTTTTTTTTTTTTTAACTTTTAGATCACTCCCCTTTATTAATTTTTTAACTGTATTTTTATTTTTAAACTAATTCTTACTGACAAGGACGTAATTTAAGACTTTTAAATTTTCTGAGTATTATTTGATCACAATTGTCACTTAATTACTGGAAATCTTTGTCACTTAATTACTGGAAGTCTTTGACCATGGAGCTTAAACAGCTTTAAATTCCTAGAAATTGTTTTACTCTATGAAAAAAGTGATGAATACAGATGGCTTTTCTTTCTCACTCAACGTGAGTTATTTGAAATTCTTTTAGCCATGCGTATTTTTCTTTTCAATTACAGTCGACTGTGTATCTCGTGCTTTACTGAGATTACAAAGTTGAAGTAACGAGACACACGCACCTGAATAATTAACTTCCGTGAGTCGGAAGTGAAGCAGCTCCGGAATGCTCGGACCAAAGGCTTTTTTATCATTATTTTTTCTTCTTTTTTTTTCACAACTCAAGGTTGACTTGATGAGGGTGAAAAGGCCGTATGTGTGCTTTTTCCCTTTTTAATCGGGTTATGAGTTCTCAACCTAGAGACTTGACCGACGCGGTCAAATTCATAGAACTGTGAAAAGTTGCGACTTTTAAAACGAGAGTGGGAGAAAAGACTAAATGATAATTGCATAACAGCCTGAGATTATGATCGCTTGACCGAAACGCTGGCGTTATCTCTTTACTAATTCCTTAAGTTAAGTATCGCATTTTTTTTTATAAGTGAATCTTTAAATAGGAAAACTGTAATGAGAGGCTGTCATTTATGATGATGGAATTCTGGGGAAAGTTAAAAAACAATATTTGAAGGTCACGAGTTTGCTTTTATTTCCGGTTCTTTGCAAGATTACCCTGGATAGGTCTTGTTTGTTCGAGAGAGAGTTTCAATTGGTATCCATTAAGAACTTATGAATCCGGCTAGCCGTTCTAAAAACTCTCGTTAAAAATTTCAGTTTTCTATGTTTAAAGGACTGTATCACAATTTGCAGGATGCGAATATTCAGATTAAAAAAAATTTCAGGTAGTCTCTTCTAACGAAACTACCGCGGGTTATTAACGTAGGATTACTTATCGTTGCTTACTTCATTTGTAAGTATATATGCATCTATATATACGTACGTATGTACATATATATATATATATATATATATATATATATATATATATATATATATATATATATATATATCTCTCACTCCTTTCAACAACGTCATATCTCAAAAAACGTGATTTTTCAAGAGAGTGAATTTAAAGTTTAGAAGTAGAATAGAATGTATTAAAAATAAATATTAATTCTGATCTCTAGCGGCTAAATATTGAGCGGTGAAATATGACGATCTTGCAGGGATATGCTACTCTTTCAGGACATTCTGAAGACAGACATAACTAAAAATCGCCGATTTTTAAGTTATGACGTTGTTGAAAGGAATGAGCGATATGTATGTCAAAATTTTGGCGCATCTTGATACTTTTCTGTTTAACTTGTCCAAGCGATAGACTGGGTTTGACGCGCTGCCAAAATTATATCTCAAGAGGACGGATGGTTTTAGCGTCTGAAATTTTCCTTTCCGGAGGACCGTTATGGAGGAACATAATCCTACGTTAAAAATAGTTAGTGATAACCAAAGAGAAATGCAAACATATACAAGACATGTCTATAAAAAAACAGAGGTTATTGCTGTAATCCCCGTTTCCCTACAAATAGTTGCGTCAAAACTCTCTAAAATCAATTGCGTATGAACATTTCGATGAAGTAATCTTGATTACTGATATTATTAACAAAAATTATTATTAAAGTAAATATTAATCACAAAAGTTCCAACATTTGAGAATTAAAATGACAAAATTTATTTTCAGAAAAGAACATCCTTTAATTTAGAATTTTAGCAGAGATAATTAAGTGGTGAGAACTACTTATGGTAACCATGACTGCATATATTTTCACTAATTTTATTTAAATTAATTTACTACTTTGATTATTCAGCATATACTGCAAACTTTGATTTGCTCGAGGTTAGGAATAGGAATATTCGAACGACCCGATAACTGGGTTAGAAAAATGCCTTTGAGTGGAATCACAATCCGCCTTCGGTGAATAACGGTTGCAAAACAGGTAATTTCTCTGGCAGAATTTTTATTGCTTGGATTGAACAAGCAGTAATAGTAGACATTTGATAGTTTCTGCTCTATCAATTCAAAACGGAAAGCGGCTTTCACTCAATCGATGGATGAGTGCAGTTGCCAAAAGGGGAGGTTAAATCTCCCCCAGAAGCAGATAGTGTCTAGCCCAAACATTCAAACTCATATGGAATATCAATAAGAATGAAAACAGCGAAAGTAATATGTCCGGAATATATAATTTACTCTGAACGGTTCAGAGACGAAGACCTAAATATTTGACATTTTATATCCGCCAATTCGCGAACAGATTTTTTTTTCATTATTATTTCCGCTACAACCTTATTCCCGGATCGCTCCTAGGTTAATCTTTGTTGCTATTTTGTCACGTATTTTATCAGTATCACGCAAGCCTTCTGTTAGAAGAATTATGCAGATAACTTTGGACTAATAAATTTATAAATCAACGGATCCGGGTTTTATTAACATAACCTCTGTTTTTAAACTCTCGAAGAAAATTCTAACTAGATGTCAAATCTGTCACCTTACTGGTTGCAACATGACATACACTAACAAAAATGAGCAAAATTTTAAGATGACATGATTTGATGATGGAGAAGTAGCGATTGTTTCCAGACTTCAGTATGCTGAATGGTCTTCTGGAAAGATAAATTAAACAAAAGGATGTTTCAATTCCTTAAAAGAGCAATGGAACCTTTAATGTTTATAGAAATCTTAGAGAAATCCAAGTCCTGAAGGACTGCTGCAGTCTTTGAAAGCAAAAGTTCACCTACTAATGTCTGTTTAAAGTACAATTCTATGGCGTTATGGCGGATGTTGATATGTCCGAAAAATTTAATTTTATGTTTAAAGTTGATATGTCACACTTAAAATTGATTCTTTAATGTGGCAAAAGCTGATAGTGGAATTATGAAATAATACTAAGTTATTCGTATTGGCAAATGCTGTTATGTATAAAAGAGGTAATACTTGGTCCCGAATTGAAAATTTCCATTGAAGACCAGCCATATGATTGAGGTTGAATATGAGTATTAACTAAAGAATATTTGGATTGAAAAACTTAATTGAGCGATTTCATATTTCACAACAAAAGTTACTTTTTTAATTTGCCGAAAACATGAAAAAATGACATATCAACATCTGCCATAATGATACAGGATTATATCGTTTAAAATGGATCTCTAAATATTGTAATGAAGCGCCTTCGAATATGTGAAAATTTCATAAAAATATTAAGAGGTGAAGTCGATCGAAGGCTTTCATCATTACATTGATTTGATAAAATTGGGAACGCCGGCTGAGCGGGACGATAATTGCAGAGCGGAGCGGTCCTGTGTGATGTAAGGTAGTGAATAGTCCTGCGGCGGTGGTCAACTTGGGAGGTTGATCGCCAGACAAGATTAAGAGAAGATGTCGTCAGGTTTTGACACTACACGACAATGGACTGTGTTTTCGGATTTACAACGGCGGCATGTGCGAACCAAGGGCTTCGTGGGAGGTTTTTGCAAGCGTGTTTCCCGTGTGGGCGTATGCTGGTTAGCAGGGGCGGCCAATTAAATAAAGTTTGAACTGATCAAGCGAATGAGTTTTGTTGCAGAATCCGGAATGGATGAGAAGTTTTGAGAAGGAGGAGACAGGAAGAAGAAAGGAATTTGAAAAGTATAAATTTGGGAGTAAAAAAAATGAAGGCTCTCAGATCTCTCTCTCGAGTTTCAGACTCAGACTTCTGGCTTGTCGGGTCGAGCTTCGGTTCCCCATTTATTTCCTGAGATTTTGCGTATTAGGGTAGAGCTGCAGTTCTCCTTGTGTTATTACTGCGTTGAGTCTAACTTGGAGTTCCCCACACATATTTACTGATAAAATAGAAATTCCCCTGCATATAAAATAATAGTGGAGCGAGTGGTGTAGCGGTCACAAGAATTATCAGAGACGTAGAATCAAGAGGTGTGTGCCCCCTGCCTATGTACGGAAGAATCCAAAGGACCCCAGCTAGACGAGTCAGCGGAGTCAACAATCTGCTAAATATCAACGGAACCGAGTGAGTGGCACAATTTTATTGTTTAGCTCAGTCCCCTTTTGTTTTTTTGTTTTGTTTTTTTTTTAAGTAAGTTTGTTTACGGTCAGAGTAGGAGTAATTTATATAAGAGTTAGAGTTGAATAAGTATTTTGAGTTTTGGTTATTTGTCGTGCGCTCCCTATTTTCCTCGTCAAGTAAATTTTGAATTTTAATATTGGATATAATGATAAACTGATTTTGGTATATGGCTAAGTGTGCCTATGAAAGGTATGATTAAAATAATATGTACAAAAAATGTATAATAATTTTAAATAAATTAAGTTTAAGTTAAATTTAAATCAACTCTATTTTAATTGTTCTTCTATATTTTAGTTCACTTGTTCGTCAATTGCTAATTACGTCCTGAACTACGGGTTATTAACAAAATAATTTTAAAACACAACGCACCCAACTACCCATTTATAAATAATTAATGTACTACCCAACTAATTCACGCCCGATAAGATAACTTTGGACGAGCAATACGACAAATATCTCCAGTCACTCTTGTTAGTATGGTGTATGAAGCTCGTTACTGAAGGTCATAACATGCAGAGTTGTGCAATTGATAAGGCACTATTACTTGGAGAACAGGATGATCCGAGGTTTCACAGGCCCCTATGTATACATATATGTATATATAGGGGCGGGTATGAGTCACCTAGGAGTCAATCGAGGTATAAATAAATCTATGGTATAAGAAAGCACTAATATTTATTGACATTTAAGTTGAAAACTTAGTGGAACATCACAGCATATTGGACTGTAAGTCAATAGTAAGAATCCCTTACGAGGTCCTTCACCTTCTTATTAAAAGACACTGGTAGTACTTGCAGAGTTAGGAACAATATGATTAAAAGTGCGAAAAGCTAGCTATCTGATTGGTTATAGTCATTTCTGACATGAAACTTAAGGCAAAATATAGAAACGAAGAAGTGGACGGTCTATTCTCTCAAGGGCACAAACAAAGGCTATTTAGCACAGACGTGTGAACTATAGTATCGAGATGAACTATAATTGAGTTGTGTAAGATCAAAACTAAAATCTCCATTTTTTATTTTTTATTTTTGAATTGAGTTAAAGATTCTTCCTTATAGTATTTCAATCAATTAACAATGAAAACTTTTTGAAAATGTTCTACTAATAAAAAAAAAATGGGGAAATTCTACTAAAGGTAATTTTAAATTTATATCTTCAAAATGCATAAGATATAGTTCTTTGCCCTTTACCAAGAATAAAACAAGTCTGGTGGAGATTGCTAGTTTTGATCCTACACCACTCAACTGGAGATGAAATTTAGCGATTTAGATATAAAATATTTCAGAGATATAAACGAAGATATTCACGAAAAACTTTCTGAGAAATTCCTATGTTGAGCATGATTTTAAGTAATTTAAATCTGGTTCCATATTTTATAAGTCCAAGTTTTTCATAACAAATTCTTCGACTAGACTCACTGCAGTAACAACTTCCAGAAGTCAGGAAATGCGATTTATTTGAAATTTCAACGGTAAAGGATTTTTAGTTTCAACTTTGGCTTCCGCTGAGCCTTAAATCACTATGACATTATTAATAGAAAAAGGGCGATATTGTTGTGGTGATAATTAATAGTTTTTAAATAATTAACGTTTATTTTAATCTCGGGTTTTGAGGTAATTAAGTTTAAGTAAAGTAAACAATAAAATTTTAGTATCGTTTGTGCTTTGTTATAAATTTATTAAGCCTCTGCTAAAAAATACGTGGTGGTTAAACTTGTGATGATCAAATATTCATTTATTTGATTTGATTACTGTCATCGCATTTGGAGAATCGTGCGCAAGTTTCTCGAAATGTTTTGACATTATAAAGAATTAAATTGAAGGAGATCATCACATTTTATACCTTATTGTTAAAATATCCATAAATTAATAAGCCTTGTTTTGAAATAATTGTGAGGTGGCTGGTACGTATTTTGGCTGGTGAATTTTGGGGTTTTTATTTAATGAATGAATGCAAAATTAAAGTGTGTCTTTTTCTTTTAAAGTTAGTCCTTTCTTTTGAGATAAATCCCCTTTTTGTAAGTTGATTGTAAACCGAGACATGGTCGTGGACACTTTCCCCGAACGTTGGAACGGGGCGTTGGAATGTTGATGAGCTTAGCAGATACGAGAGCGCTCCCTCCGCGGTTGAATACAGCGATTCGTAGATGGCGGCGTTTTCAAGGAGGAAATAAGTAACCAACAATGATTATGTGAAATAGAAGATGAAAAAAAATCAACAATGAGTCGAAGAAAAGATTTCTTCGGCCATTGCAGAATTTCATCGTTTTCCTCGTCCGAGATTGACGGCGCGCGTTGAACTTCTTACTTCCTCGCGGAGTCCAAAGTGAAAAATCGTAGCGTCAACTCGGGGGCGGAGGGTGCGAAAGATTACAGAGGGGAGAGGTGAGCAAGAAGCTGGGAGCTGACCCCAGACCCATGATGGAGAGATGATGGCTGAACGGAAAGGTCCGGCGGCGTTCATGTCTTAGCGTCATGCACGCTATAGAAAATGGCATTAAGGCTCCCCTCATGACCGTAAAATTATAGTTTTTTTTTGTTAGAGTGCTGCAGCATTTTAATTTGGAAATATGTTTTTAATTTCCTTTTTGTGTTTATTGAATTTTCTCTTTAGTTTTTCTTTTGATTTTGATTTTATCACTTTTCATTTAAACTGGTTTTTTTTTCTCACCATCCACCCTTATTAGTAATTGATTTTATTGCGACTTCTCTGTTATGAAGGCTCTATACTGTTAATATTTTGTAATCGTTGATTGGTGGAGAATCATGTAGAATCTAAGACTTGTCGTCAGTGTAATAAAATTGTTATTTTTTTAGTCTGTAACGTTGTGTCATGTCGGTCTTTGCTTTTGAGTTAATTTTCTAATTTTCAGCTTTAGGTTTTTTTTATTTCAACAGAGTTGAATTTTTGAAGCTTTTTTTCTTTTAGGAGAGTGAAATTTATTTTTAGGTGTACTCCAATGATAGAGAGGTAATTTTATTTGATTTAATTTCTTTTTCTTTTTGGCTCATAAATCACCACAGTGATGCAACAGTAAGTCGAACCTAGTGTAAATTTTAATTATATTCATAGGTTATTGCATTTAAAAAAAAAGACATACAACGCATATCTTAAATTGTACTAACCACTAATTGATAATATTGAAGTTAAATTTATTTGAAACGTAGTATTAACTGTAAATTGATTTTAAAGATAGTAAATAGTTATCCTAATTATTAATTAGTAATTATTATTAAAGTTTTAATTACCCCATCATCACAATTACCGTCACCACAATATCACGCCGTTTGGTCCATGTTTCAAATCATTCTAAAATCTATTACAACTTGGCTTAATTTGTGAAATTTTATACCACCATTGCATTCGGAATTAGTTACATACTTGAAGGTATATTTTAGAGGAGTTGAAAAACATCTTTTCATAAAGATCCATAAGCAGTGAAAGAAATATCAGTAAATTCAGTGTAATAGTAGAGATTCAGTTAAATGTCTTTTTTTATGTATTTGTGGAGATAGAATATACGCTTGATATGGGACTTCCCTGTTCACAACTTTACTTTTCAAAATATCTACAAAGATGGGTTAAAAGTTCAAAATCTTGACAATTACAGATTTATTCAAAGGTGTTTTATATTTCTTTAAATTAGACAATATCAATAAATTTTCGCTCTCGATGTTAAAGGTATAAATTTTAAATTTTAAAAAATCGTAAAGCCACAAAAACATTAGTACTGTGCCACTCTGTGACTGCGTTTTGTGAAAAACTTGCATTAATTACTGGTTAACTTCAGTATAAGGAAAAAATGAAAGCAGATCTACCAGTACAGATGGGATAATATCAATGTTTTATTCTCACATTTAAAAATGTCCCGTGTCCCTGTATATAAATTACTCTCAAAATTAATGCGAAGTTACTCCCATGCAACGAGATAATGAATTTTATCTAATGCTGGGGAGAAAGTTCATAGCAGGTTTTGCGTCTAAGTCCGGGATAGTAAATGCAAATTTGATCTCACGATCGACTAGTTATGGTTTCTAAATTCCTTCACTTTCGATTAAATTTCCGTTCTTTTACTGAAAACTATGCCCTTTTTTTCCCACCAACAGTAACTGTCTCCCACGAAAGGAAGAAAACCTGAGTATTTTCCTAGCGTACATTCTGTTATCGGCAGACTCGCATGGGCGTTCTTCCCTGACAGGCTAAGTGCCTATCCATACGAATGCCTCTGTTTTCGAGCAAACGGATCGAAAATTGGCCCTCAACCTGTTAAAGGTTCAAAGAGAATTTCTTAATGAAACAATAATTTACGTATTTAAGAGGGCTGATGTCTAACACACCTGACTGGTTAGCAATAAATTTTGGTAGTCACGGTGGAGTTTGACATGAAGAGTGATCGCGTTCTTTCAGCAGAAGATTGGAATTTTTTGAGGATTTAGATGGAGCCTGACTCTGAAAGGAAACAAACAAAGAAAGTTCTTTTTTTCTTCACAAATAAATCAGATTACAATCGAACAGACTTAGATGAACTTTTACTGAATCTGCCGGAGATCATTTCAATCGATACCATTGTTCCTCTTATACGGAATAATTCGAATAAAAACGAAGAACCTCAAGTCGAGGATACCTTAACAACTGTTCAATAGACAACATAAGTGACTTGGTTGTTTACGCCTTTCTTTCAAAAGATGGGTGCCAAATTTCGGTTTTATCAATATACAAGTCTAAGCAATTTCAGTATTGAACATATTTGCTCATTTAGTGCATATTCTGATAGGAAATATTCAGAGAAAGTAACCATTATTTCGTTTTTACTTTAAAAAAATGCTTTTGGCAAACATACGAAGAAGGGACTTAGAAAAAAGAAGAATTCACTGATGTTTGATTTCGTGGTTGTGACATGGTGTTCTGCGTGAAGAGCAACGTTGTTGATGGAGGAACACACAAATGTCTTAATTTTCTTTACACCGTGAGATATCGTCAAAGGAGGAATCACTTTAGAATTGGTCCCCGTTCTTTTCTTAATTTCTTATAGCCTCCACATACGATGGCCGAATGCGTATGGCACTGGTCATCGGCCCCAAAGTCTGGCGGAGTCGATTTCCGTGATTGACATTGGCTGTTAACAGTCGTTGGAATCGTTTTTATACTGAAGGTCTCTTTCTTATCAACCCTCTTGTATTTAGATACTGAACAGATACGCCACCTGCATCCATATAAATACGTCTACATTTTAACATCATGGAATGAAAAAAAATTAAAACAAAGTAGAGTAATAGGTAAGGTTTATAGGTGAGCCTGAGATATTTGTGGTTTTTCGCTTTTCGAGAAGTTCTACTCTTACTGGGAAGTTCTATACTCAGTTCCCCAACCTCCCTAAAATATAGCTAGCCGACTGCATATAAATGTGTGTGTTTGAGATAAAGACTGAGGGAAGTTGTCAATAAGAAAAACATACTTATTTCTTTAATATTCCTTTTTTTAAACTGGAGTTTGAGATATTTTTGAAGTCAAGAGTCAACTTAAATCCAATTTGTGTTTTAGTAACTTGAAATATTTGTAACACTGTGAGTGGTAACAACAGATGTGAGGCCTACTATGTTTTTGACAGACCATTTATCACACTACCCTCACTCGTTAATAATTTTACTCCCCCCATCACTTGACTGAATAATTCATTTTTAAAGACAACAATAATACTGGTTGTTTAAAATAGGAAATAAAAAGCCTGATAAAAATCATAATTAAACATAAATTTACGCAACATTTTAACTTATTTATTCTTCTAAGCTTCTATAAATGGGCTTTTATTTTTATATTATTATTATTATTATTATTATTATTATTATTATTATTATTATTATTATTATTATTATTATTATTATTGCTAATATCACTATTTTCTGAAAGTGTAGTTCAAAGTCTTCATGAGTTTGTAAACACCCCCAATGTGAGATGCATGTGTGCTCAATAAAACACACCTTCATGAGCTCAAAATTGCAGTCACATATCAACGAAAGTGTCATTTCAAGTTGGCTTCTGAATAACTTGCAATGGCAAGTTATAATCTCTAATGACATCTCATTATTTCGGATTTGCTGACAAAACAGCATTTTTTTCCCAAAAGCTATAATAAATAGTACTTAGGATATACAGAAACAGCTGATTCACAGAATTCATAATGCATGAAAGTTGAAGAAAAGCGTTCAAGGGTAATTCATGAAATAACGTTAAAGAGGATTTGCTCTTTCAACCATGAAAGTTTTCACAATTCAGTTGTATAAAAACTATACAAAAAATGAAACAAATATATTTTGTTTTTAATATTTGCAGAAACTTGAAAAAAAAATAATTGTTTTGCTACACACACATACGGTTAGTGCCGTATACCAGAAATGGATTATAAACCGATCACAGAGCTTTTTCGGTTGATTGTATCTATTTTAGAATTCTGGGCTCGAGGTAGCCTAGTGGCAGCGCGCAGTGGGCTTCGAACTGTGGGTGCTCCGTTCGAATCCCGTCCAATGCCATTAAATACCTTCGAGCCTAGGCCGGATATAGGCACGTTCAATCTGTAGATCGGAAAGTCCTCCTACGATGTCCAGAGAGGTGGGGGGAGGTGCAAGCCCCCCCCCCCAAGTCACCTCTGGGGGATCAAAATTGAAGCATCACCAGGGGGGGGATGTTGGTTCATCTATACTTGCCCCCATTCAAAGCAACCAACGATTCTTGCGGTTAATGGGCGAATGTTTTGATTAGCAAGTGCTTCGCTTTGGAAAACAACAATTTAAGCATTGTCGTCAAATTGTTGTCTGCGATCGATACATCAGACAGATGAGCATCAAATTTATCCTTGCAGTTTTCGTATCATTGCATTCCAGTAAAGCATCTACAAATGTTATGAAACGATATTGGTTGGTTTGGATTGGAGCGCTACGGTCAACTTTTTCCTACACGAGGGCTAATTATACCACAATATTTGTTGAAAGAACACTGGAAACATTTTGCTCAAGTCAAATTTTGTTAAATACAGTGAAATTTCTCTTGCCGGCCACCCCTATTCGATAGCCATATTTCGTTCAGTTACTGATTAAAGATGGAAGAAACCTATTTCCAAGTCCACCCCTCAAACCACCCACTTCTTTTCTTAACCATGAGTGACCGCCCTAGAGAAGTTTCCTTGTATAGGAATCTGAACAGCTTTGGTTCTGTTTTTTATCCTCGCTACAGATATTTCGGCTTAAGTTCTGCACTACTACTTTGCAAGTATCAACAGGCGAATGTCTAACTACAAAGTGCCTCCGTATTAGAAAAAAACTTTGCAAATATAGTCGTTGAAAGTTTTATTCTCAATTAAACCATTTTTTGTTTACATATTTTGACTTCTTCAGTAGTCTTTGCAATGAATATATCTTCACCCTTTATTTAAAATATTTCCTGTATCTTAATTTTAAAAAATGTTTTAATACTGGAAAACCTTTTTAACCCCTAGAGCATTATTTGATTTTTTCCCAATCACGCGCAATTCATACAAAAATTCAGCTTCCCGTAAGCTGAGAAAATTTACCATATTTTAACTTTTTATCTATAGAAAATTTTTAAAAATTTAAATAAATTCACAAATTTTTTACTTAATTGCTGATTTCTGCTTTAATTTATTTAAACCCCGTTCTCGTGAATAACAAAGTGTAGCATTCGATCATTTTCACCAATTAAAATTGTCAAATTCGTAAAACACTTAAAAGTGTGAAGTTTAATTTTCGTTTTGAAAATTCATGCACTTCAATAGGCTTAATTTATTTTTCTTATTTTCTGAGCTCTGTTACTTTAAACAAGAACTGACAGAGACTGTTAAATTGTTTATTATTGGAAATTATGTGATTAAAAAGTGCAATTCTGTCAATAATCCGAGATCAAAATCTGAAAATACTATTTTTATAGCTTCGAATTTTGAAAGGAAGGGAAAATTTTCGTATTATCATCCCGTATTACCTGTGAAAAAAAAAAAGAAAGAAAATTATAGAATCAGCATTTCTTTTTTAAAACTATGCTCTAGTGACTCAGCCACTAATCCCGGTATTACTAACCACTGAAGTTGCAATGCTGAAACCCATTCATGCAGAGACTGTTATAGAGCAGCCAGTTCATCTCGTACAGTAAAATAAGTACACGCCTTGATGCACTGCTTGTAACAATTCATGGGAGATGAAATACCCAAAAACTGTTTCCACGTAGCGACTCGATCATGATAAAGGTCATTCAAAAAGGATATCATATCACGGTGATATAATGAGCAACTGTGATTGTAAACACCTAGCAGGGGCAGGATACAGCAAATTGAATAATGTACTCTTCTAACAATAGACAGGGATAACTCAGTGAGACAGGTCATTAATGAGAAAATGGAAAACTGGAACATTAATCAGCAACGAAAAAAGTGTATGGAGTTTGAACTATAATTATCGAATATGTATTACTAAGGTAACAAAAATGGATCTTACTTTTTTATATTTTCTTAGCTTTTCGTGTTGATAGAGGGGTTTAATACTTTTTTGTGTGTGAATTTCCCTGCAATTGATTGAGGGGATCAGACTTTTTCACCTTAAATACAGATTGTATTCAGATTGTATTCAGATTGTATACAGATTGTATACAGATTGCATTCTGTATTTTTCCTTCAGGTTATTTTCTAGTTTAAAGATAAGAATATTTTGAACAAACAAACAAACACACACACACACACACACACACACACACACACACATATATGTAATATCAGCACTAAGGCGGGGGCGAAGCTCAACAGGTCTGAAAATCTTAGCCTGCCGGATCCGGGGTGTAGTCGAAGTGGCTTGGAGTGGCTGGGATGAAGAAGAACTAATTGGAATCCATACCAGAAGGAAGAGGCAACTGGTTGATAACATAGTCTTTATTTCCGAAGCAGTTTCGTGGCTGGACATTATTTGGACGGGATTACAGGCATCTTAACTCTACAGATACCGAGGAAAAAGGGCCCGATCACGCCGACAGTGCAAGGCGCTGTGGCAATACGGACATTCAAAACGCTACATCTTGCCAGGCCAGAGCAAAACACACAAGTCCGACAAAATCCTAGTGCTACGTCCTCGAGTCAGCGTACTGAACTTTTCGGATTGGTCTAAAGCGAACACATGACCCTAGCACGTCATATGGTGTGATCAGTGGAAAGTTCTCCAACCTTATATAACGGTTATATAACTCTTTCCGCGCGTGGCCTTAGGGTAAAAACTAATAGATTATTTGGGTTGGATTTGAGGGGTAATGCTTAATTGCCAAAGGGTAAAAGAATTTAGATTGGCGTTTTACTAATAAAAAAGGTTTGAAATTTATTTCAATTTCCCCCCCCCCCCTCCGGAAAAGACTTGCGTGAGGGGCCGACTCCCTCAGCAAGGGTCTTCATCAGGCGAGACCCGCGTAACAAAAGCGTAATGGGGACTAAAATTTTGAGGAGTAATTTGGAATAATAATTTTGAGGAATAATTTTAATAAAATTTTGTCTCAGAGGTTGACAAATTTAAATTTAGTGGTACTAACATCCTTGTGTGTCCGCTCAGGTCATGACTTACACAAAATAGCATAAAATATCACTAAAAAAATATTAATACACTTAAATTACAGTTTGGAATGAGTATGGCAATATTTAACTATTCACAAAACTCTAAATTACACTTTAAAATGGAATGAGAAAATATATATATATATATTGTGACTTTCACATTATAACCCGAACAGACGAGGGACTCTTGAACATCCTGGAAAGTTAGAGGAATTGCGCCAAGTACGATTCCACATATAAATAATTGCATACATAAACATTTTGAAGAAAAAAAATAACAAGGTTCATTTTCTACACTTGATTTATAAATAATATTGGTAACATATAGGTAAGCAATAATTATGGAACATTTTTTGAAGGTGAACTGTTTAAATTGAGTTATAATGGTATGTTAGTGCAGTGAATAAAATCTTATTGATATTGTATGAGGTATGACAAATATAATATTTTCCCATTGATTTGAATATTGAAGAAAATTAATGATTTAAAACAATTTGCATCGAATTAAGTCAAACAAATTGTTTCTTCCGGTAACCTAACCTCAACCTAATTGAAATTTAATTTAATATAAATCCCAATTGATTCGATTACACCCCGGATCCGGCAGGCTAAGATTTTAAGGCCTGTTGAGCTTCGCCCCCGCCTTAGTGCTGATATTACACACACACACACACACACATATATATATATATATATATATATATATATATATATATATATATATATATATATATATATATATATATATATATATATATATAGTTGGCTCTCTGTTTAACAACTTTCAAGGGACCGTGAAAAATCGTCCATAAGTAGAGGTCGCCCTTAAACAGAATTTGTGAAAAATGACATTTCCCATAACGTCGGAGGGGCCGGGACTGGGAAATATCGTCTTTAAATAGAGATCGTCGTTAAGTAGAGCATCGTTAAACAGAGAGCCAACTGTATATATATACCCTAATTTCGCACGTATGCACCGCACCCACCGAAAGCGCCGCAGGGACTGAAACTTCCTTTACAAAATTCGAAATCGGGGTAAGCGCCGCACCGGCGTAAATGCCGCATATAAATTTTTCTTAGTTACCGTACCGTAACCAAATATTGAGACACCAGCAGAAATTTTTAATGAAATGTCATGTACTCCTACACGTGTATTGTAGTGCAATACAATGCAAAACAAAATAATAACACCTGAAAGGGTACAAACACATTTTTATTTCACATCAGTAATACATGATAAATTATTAAAAAAGAAAAAAAACGTAATCATGGAACATCAAATGGGTAAAATACATAAAGCATGCAAGTGTGAATAAAAGTAATAAAGACATTAGGTAATAGTAACAACCATCAAAATGGAAATATAAGATACACTGGTAAGAATCACTGATCAATCAAAACCATCAAAGTCCTCATCTTCCGTATCGGAATTGAAAAGAGACAAAATTTTTTGATCAATTTTCGTACCTGGATCGTCTGGATATTTCTCGTTGAAAGAACTGTTGTCGTCAGAACTGTCATTGTTGCTGGCATTGGGAACAATTATTTCTGTCTTTCTAAATCTGGACAATGTCTTAATGGAGACTCCTTTCCATGCTTGAGAGACCCACTTAGCGACTTCTTCAAAAGTTATTTTTCACATAGTTCCGCTTTTTGTGTAGTCCGGTGAAATTACCATTACCTGGCGGATAAAAGCACCAAATTTGGTATGAAGGTACCTTAGGGTATACTAATAAATGTTAGCCTAGGAGTCCTCTAAAATTTCTAAAAATTTTCATGTACGGCACTAAAATCCAAAATGCCGACAAATACGACAAAATATCCCTTTTAGCACAATCTATTTTACTATTAATTTTCAATTATAGCTTTAAGTCAACTAAGTACACTACAAACCTAACTTAAGTTAGTCTAGATATTAAATAAAATACAATAAAATATATCCATATCATTTATTACAGTAATTTATAAGTACAAATATAACGCTAATAAGAGATCCCAAAACAAAAACAACAAATATTTATAAGTATTCATTCAATAGAATTCAATATGCAACAGTTATAATAAATTACACTTGCAAATTGCACTAGCACTTGCACAGTGGTGAGCAGTCCAGATTGGCTTTCCTACATTTGCCGTTGTTGCAGTCTCCTTTGCAGGAACATTTAATCAATTCCCTGCATGATCGGAAAACCTCTGGAATTGTCATCCAAACTGGTACCCATGACTCTGAAAAATTATTCCAAGTAAAATCCTGCGGAGAAGGAATCACTTGCTGTATTTGTGTGCCGGTCGTCCAAATACCTGCTTGATAAACTGCCCTTCGGATATGTTGTAGAAGAGCATCCTCAGTCGGTGGAAGTTTATCCATTGTTCGATTCTTCTGACAGAAAAACTTCTTTCTTATCTAGTTGATACTGCTGAGAGGAGTGGTTTTATCATATAGAACAACAGTCAGTCTTTTCAGCTTCAGAGTCGGCTTGCAGCAGTTGGAATGGATGAGTTGCCAAATACACAAATCAGTGATGTATCAGTGATGTCTTGAAATGCTTACCTTTGAAGGCGAAGACTGTGTCGCAATCAGAGTATGAGTGAAACACAGGTAGTACTCGTGATTTGGGCTCCCCCAGGCTTGTAAAGATGGCGTTCATGTGGTAAAACATGTAATACTTGCCTGTGCCAAAGGCTTCCCAGATATCGGCCAATTAGTTCTTAGAATGCGCCAGCGAATACGACAATCACATCTGTGTCTACAGTACACACAAAGATACTCTTTGCCCCTTGCTGCAGTGAATGGAGTGCATGAACCACAAGCCTCGTGTCTGCCTCTTCATGATTGCAGTTTTCTATGGGTGTGTTCGAACCGATATGTGCAACTGCTTTCCCTGTTGTGACATATACATATTTGCTTGGTGGCCAGTTGAACTCTACAACCTTGGAAGTAAAAAAATTTAACAATTCCTTCTTGTTCATTGAGTCACGGAGAAAGTCCATCCAATTTCATGGCAGTTTGGTGTTGTCAGATACTTTCCTTCGAATCCCCTCACCTCTTTTTTCCCGGGTAGACTCCTTTAAACTGTCTGGAATGTCGGTGTCCCAAGCACATCTAACCTTTAGGCATTATCCAGCTGCTTATGAAGGTAAGGTAGAAATATCTTATCAGCATACTGATTGAAGGTGTCTATACTAGTAGTGGGCAGGCAGTGAACGCTGACACCACCGTCCTGACATATGAAATACAAATGCCCACGTGACTTAACTTCTGGATGAGTTTCTTACATCTCGTAGCTGCATGAACATTGATGCCGACATAGATCGGGAAGGGTGGCTCTCGTTCTTTATTGTGTCGTGTCTTCGGAGCAGTATGAGATATTTTTCTTAGGGTTATAAACGATGCACTGGCCAATGGTTAAGCATGCCTGAGAGTCACGTTTGTCTTGATCTTCCAAGTTTGAACCATTTAACATCATGGAAAAAAGCGACTTAAGACTTGCAGGCAGTGAGTTTTCTTGGCATTGTACTGGATAGCAGCCACTAAATTTGAAACGGTGGCTCATAATATCTTTTCTGACTATTGCTGCTGCTTTGGACAGGATAACAGCATCTTCTGAGAAGTCTCGAATCGTCAGAGCTTCCCTCAATATATTTCTCATAAGTTCATTGAATATGATTACAGTGTGTCTCCGATCAAACTGCTCTCAGGCTTCTGGGAAATGCTCTAGCAATTGATTCTTCAGTCTTGTCTTGTTGCCCAGTTCCTCAAGGCGATTTATATACATAGAAGGGATCTCAGATACTTTGATAAGGAGAATACTAGACTTCCCTGATGTACTAATGTAGCTGGTAAGTTCTACGAATGACCGACACTGATTCATTTTCTCATCTGTAGCGATTTCTAAGCTGGACGAAACATGTAAGGTGGTATTTTGCCTCCATTGCTATAAGATCTCCGCCAATTATTCTTGTCCTGAGGCTTGTGACATTGAACTGTGTGATCATGGATCGAATATTGCTGTCGGTATCAAATGTTGAAACTTCATGGAGTGGACCTTCCTCTTTGCTCTTTTTGCAAAACAAGCAACATTGTACTTCCAATGCTACGCGTTTACTAGGATGCTTCTTTTGATCAACATCAGTTTGTTTTTTCTTCATTATCTTTGCCAGCTTCAAAATATTAAACTTCAGATGACATGATTTGCGCCATGAAGCGGAATGAGAAGCAAAGTTTGTAACAGTTTCATTAATTCCGAAATACAGTTCAACTGGGAGAGCATCGACAAACATCTGCAATACAACATCACAAATCCCATTTTTTATGGTTTTTGCAGTAGTAGTGTCTCGAAAAGAAAGATTCACATGTGATATTTGGTCGTAGTCGGCCATTTTGAATTTTAGTGCTGTACGTGAAAATTTTTAGAAATTCCAGAGGGCTCCTAGGCTAACTTTTATTAGTATACTCTAAGGTACCTTCATAAAAAATTTGTGCTTTTATCCGCCAGGTAACGGTAATCTTATATATATATATATATATATATATATATATATATATATATATATATATATATATATATATATATATAAAACAGTTCCGTAACTGACTGACTCACTGACTGACTGATTGACTGACTGACATACAACGCACAGACCAAACCGCTTGACCTTAAGGGCTGAAATTTTGCATGGCGATTTTTCTTATAGCGTAGTGGTGCACAAAGAAAGATTTTTGAAAAATTCTTCTTAGATTTTTTTAAATAAAATTTTTAAGCTGTTTTAGTAACTTTTTTAAGTTTGCAATTTAAATAATAATTTGGGGGTTATAAAATTTATATCACGAGAAAGATCATACAAATTCCTTTAAAATGAAATCTTTTTCGAATCTTTACCTCCAATTTCTGATTTTTGGTGAATTTTTAAAGATTAATTTTTAGAACTTAATTTATTAAATGTTGATCATGTGATTTCTTTAAAAAAAAATTTTTTTTCTTGATTATGTGGCAGACAATGGGACATTATCCAAAAAAATATTAAAATCCAGTAAAAGATAGGTTCTTCAAACTGTACTATATTAACTGTACTATAGTCCTTAGTATGTTCTATTAGATTCAATTTGAATATTTTCTTCTACATTATTTTGTCTATAAAAATATCCCTTGGGATTTTTTTTATAAATATATTTTTTTAGTTTTTTTACATCAATTGCATACATTGATCATTGTATTTATTATAAATAAATATGAATATATATATATATATATATATATTTATTCATTTATTTATTTTGGCATTAATTGCATAACATTGACCGTTGTATTTTATTTGAATGTACTCCATAGCGAAGTGTGGGTTTTCAGGTAGTATATATATATATATATATATATATATATATATATATATATACAGAGGCTGTTCGCACATTTTTTAGACGATTTTGGTAAGCGGTAATAAAAAATCGTTTGCTGCAAAGGAAATAATTGCAATTGTACTATGTTTTTAAAAGTCAAAATTATCGTCTGCGGCTTGAAAGTTTTGTTTTTATTCAAAATGGCGTTTTTAACAAAGCAGTGGTTCGAAGACTACATTTATGCTCTTTCCGAAGAGCATAAATGTAGTCTTCGTTATAAATGTAGTCTCGAGCATAAATGCATACTCCGTTATCCAAAAACGATGTGAGAGTCATGGTTTTGTGATATCTAAAGCGTCGATAGGTAATATCGTCAACAAGAAAGGAAAAAAAACGTCAAATTGGAGCCTCAAGTGGGACAAAAATTCCAAACAAGTATCCAAGGAAAAAACGGACATCTTCGACTATTGCAAAGGTACGTTGTTTAATGTTAAAAGAAAATCCCCCTAGTCAAAGGACAGTTGCAAAATCATTAAAATGCTTGGTGTCCACTGTAAACAAAATGATAAACGTTGATTTAAATCTTAAGAAATCGAAAAAAAGGCAATGTGCATCGTCTTCTTCCAAATCATATCGCTGAACGCAGGACACGCTGCAGAATTCTATATGAGAAACACTTATCCAAAGAAAAATGGAAAACAATTGTCACAATAGATGAATCATGGGTGTATTTAAATGATTGCAATAAAAAAAGAGCCATTTATTATCATAAAAGGGGAGAAAAAATTTAAGTACATGGTTCAAAGAATCGAAAGAAAGTTTTTCTAAGGGATTCATGATTGTTGCTGGTTTTTCTTATAATGGCAAGTTAAAAATAAAGAGAGTGGGAAAAAATGTCAAGATTAACTCCAAATACTATCAGGAACATATTTTATCGCCAATTTTTCTGAATGAAATACCATCCCACAGTGTTTACCCACAGTGCCATCAATCTGTGAGACTCCATCAGGACAAAGCTAGCAGTCACACATCAAAATCCACTGTAAATTTCCTAAAAGAAATGGAACAAAAAACTGGTATCAAGGCCATACCCTTCACTGATATCCCTACTAAATCTCCCGATGTATCACCTATGGATTTTTGTGCTTTCGGACTTTTAAAATCTGCATTATCCAAACGTCGTCCCAAAACCCTTACAGGACTCTGGAAAGCTGTTCAGGAGGAATGGGATAGAATACCGCTTCTGACACTTCAAAAGGCATTATTAACCTGGAAATTGCGGTGTCGAAAGATAGTTCAGAATAAGAGATGGCAAATAGAACATTTAAAACACAAGAATTTTTATGTAATTTAGTTTTGTGAATACAATATACATCGTCTAAAAAATGTGTGAACAGCCTCTGTATATATGTGTGTGTGTGTGTGTGTATGTCTATGTTCCAACATCACACTGGAACGCCTGGAGTAATTTCAACCAAACTTGGTGCATATATGAAGAAGAACACTAGAGGGGGGAGTAGACACCCCTAGCACCTCTAGGGGGAAGGGGAACCTGTAAAATTTATTGAAAACAACTGATATTAGTGTCGAATTCATAGTTTTCAGGGTCGTTGAGATGAACAGTGACACTCCCGATGCCGTTTAAGAGTAAATTGTGCCCCATCAGTATTGGGGGGAGGGGGAAATAAGGGATGAAAAAAAATTGTCCAAAATGACCGAGAGTAGTGTCGAAACCATAGTTTTCGGGGTCGCTGAGATGAATAATGCTATTCCCTATGCCGTTTATGGGTAAGTTCGCCCCCCCCCATGTTCATTGGGGGGAGGAAGAAGGGGTGAAAAATAGAATGTCCAAAATGACCGAGAGTAGTGTCGAAGCCATTGTTTTCGGGGTCGCTGAGAAGAATACGGGAAACTAAAAACGTTGTTTATAATCAAGTTTTGAGTTAAATTATTATTATAGTGAATTTGTAATTTTACATTACAATTTATATACCGTACATATACTTTTAAATACCTGTAAATAAAATTTATTCGATTTTACACTATAGGTAGAATTCATTCCTTTTCCTGTCTACTAACAAATTGGGACAAATAAATAGCTGGGCAATGCCGGGTAAACAGTTAGCGTGTATATATATATATATATATATATATATATATATATATATATATATATCAGAGCATTAAATCTTAGATTTCTAAAGGATCATTTTGACAATAGTTTGTTTTATTCCTCAAGACAACGTTGCTGATCTTCCAATTCTTTTATTTTTAAATAATGATGCTGTATGCAACGTTTACTTACAGGGGTAAAAACTTGACTAGCTTAAATTTTTAAAGTTGCTACATAAACAATTTTTCTGGTAGATTTTTCTTTTTCTAAATGGAATTTATTACCTGTTTCGAACACCGTTACTTTTCTTAAATCATCCATGACAACAAAACATTGGGAAAACGAAAATTCCGCTCAAAGTTTAAGTGTAGTCACTTGCATTTTATGCAGGAATATTTTTTTATCACAATTGAATCTATTTGCAGTTGCAAAAGTGCCCAAAGGTGTTTATGAATTTATTTCCCTTCGTTCAACAGGAAGACATAAATTTTAACTTCAATGTCATCTTTTTTGGCAAAACCTTTTCCTAGTTAAAAAAAAAAACACGATGTTAACGCTTGAGAAAATATTTCTTAACTTTTTAGTTTAACGCATATTTTATTTTTTTACACCATTTTCGAAAACTACATGCGGCAGATCACTCTTGTGAAATACTGTATGTAATCATATGTACATATGTGAAGAAAGAACAAAAGCAAGAAACCTGGCAAACAGTTGCTCTTTCTGTTAGATAATCAAACATCTCATAAAGGCCATGTCACGATAATATTTATTCAGAAAAACAGACATTAAAGCATACATGAAAAAAAATATATCCCTGTGTTTGCAAAGTTAATCAAACAACACCATATTAAAGAAAAACAACCTTAAAAAATGCATTCAGTGCGTTTATTTCGTTTAAAATTTATTTTCTAATATACTAATATTACATTCTTTAACAGCTACTGTGAGATTTACGAATTCTCTTTGGCCTTTGGAAGAATTCAGGCAATTGGCCTTTATGAAATGTTGGATTACTAAATATTTCATGAAGGCCATGTCACGATAATAATTGGTCAGAAAAACAAGCATTAAACTTCGGTGCATGAAAGAAAAATATCCCACTATGTTTACAAAGTTAATTAAACCACACATATTAAAGAAAAATAACCTTTAAAAATGTATTCAGTGGGTTTATTTCATTCAAAATTTACTTTCAATGCCTTAATATCACATCCTTTGACAGCCACTGTGGAATTTACGAATTCTCTTTGGCCTTCGGAAGAATTCAGGCAATTTCTGGGTGAAAAAAAGAAATAAAAAAATATACTTTTTGATATTAGTTTTTGTCGTCACATACACATTCAGAATTGCAAATGATCTCAATTTGAAGAAACACCTGCTGACTTTGAAATATTTCTTACGAGGAAGAACACAAGGGGTTCTTTCTTTTTTTTTCCTTCTTTACGTCACTGCATGTAAATGCTATTTTTCGACACGCGCAGCTCTGTCACATTCTTCCACGTCCTCCTGTTCCAACTAGGAAGTGGATAAGGAGCGAAAAATTTATAACATTTCTCATGGCAGACCATAAAAATCCGCCCTGAAGAACGCTGCTCAGTGTGTATGTAGCTCAATCACGCTGTTCCTCTTGCCTAACAAGCGGAGGTGGTTGGGATGCTTTAATTGCTGTAATAATTCAAACCAGGCAAGCGTGCTCAGAACCGAAACTGCCGTCATAATTGAATGGCAGATGCATCATTATCCCACGGCTGGGACTTAAGTTTTCATGGTCAATTGGATTTAAACAATCTCTCGAGCAGATTATTGACGTTTAGTCAGCTAATCATTATGAACAGGCTGAGTACTCGAGTGCTAAATGTTTACTGTTTTTCGGTCGAGTAATTTCGAGATTTTATATTGATTTCCTTTCGCAGCTCTGAGTAACACTATAGCAAGTATTTTTCCAGAATCGGTTTTTTAGTTTATCATCTATTTTTCAAATATGGCAGATAATTCCTTAAACATTCAATGAAATTTACAAGTTTTTTTACCCCAAGCGACAGGCACTTTATCCTGAAGACAGGGATCCATCCACACTACTTTATTATGGGAGGACCATACAGATGCACCAACATTCCCTATGAGGGAACAGTACGCGAAAGTCCATGCCTTGCCCGGGAATCGAACCCGAGCTCACTTTATGGAATATGGAAGCTCGAGACTATACGATGTGGAACGCTACAGAGCAGGGGTGAAGAATATTGTAGAAGTACAAGGTGATTTTTATTAAACTGACACTACTCAGAACCATCTGTAGCGCGACCTATCCACCGGAATTGCACCAAAATTGATAGAGGTACTAAGAATGACATGGGAAAGAGTTTCCATGAAAAAAAAAAGTTCCAAAAGTCACCGATAGGAGAAGATATGGCGCAGTTGTTGCCGGCGCACCCGAGAATTTGCATAAAACGCAAGTAAAACATCAATATGCAAAGTCATGACTACGTAGTCGACAGCAACGCCAGTATTTCGGTCTATAAAGATAAAGGGTAAATACCAAAAAAGTTGTAATAAGCAAACAAATGAATAACAAAAAAATTTCACTTCAACACCACTTTATGCAGCAAATTCACTTCTCCCTCCTTCAATGTGACCTTCATCCTGGTGGACGACCCATTGCATCCTGAACACAAAATTCTCAAAGGCCGATGGTAACATGTCACCAGGAATGTTAACCACAGTCCGGGATATGTTGTTCTTTAGGGCCACCAACTTAGAGACTTCACCAAGATACACCTTGGACTTTAAATAACCCCACAGAAAGAAGTCACATGGGTTAGATATGGGAAGCGAGGTGGCCATGCAAGTGGAAAAAAGCGACTGATGACCCTTTCTTCTGTAAAGCGATGACGCAACAGATTCCGCAGCTATCTTTATAGCCCAAAATACTGGCTTTGCTGTCGATTACGTAGTCATGAATTTTCATTTTGATGTTTTACTTGTGTTTTATGCAAATTCTCGGGTGCGCTTACCGAGAAGTAAGGTGCACAACAGCGCCATATCTTCCCCTATCGGCGACTATTGGAACTATCTTTTTTTTCATGGGGGGGGAACCCTTTCCCGTGTCGTCCTTGGTCCCTCTATCAATTTTGGTGGAATTCCGGCTGATAGATCGTTCTACAGATGGCTCTGAGTAGTGTCAGTTTAATAAAAATCACCCTGTATTTGTACGCACTAAAAAGACATTCACATCGTACCAAACAGTCATGGACATAGGATTTGTCTGCTTATAAACTCCAATTTTGACTTTTGGATATATTGGTAAGACGTAGTCTTATAAATTTTGTGGGTCCCTACAAGACGCATGTTTTGAAAGCAGAATTTTCTGCACACAACATACTATCATTCATACGTTTTTCGGTGCTACGTCTCTTACACTCTCAAATCCCTGAAGTGCTTCAGTTGAAAATAAAGAAAAATGCTTTTAGTCATATGTTGTTGAGCTCGGTCTAAATTCTAGCTTGGAATTAAGAAACAGTTCATGTTTCAAAGTGTTTGTTCTTTTGTGTTAACCAAACTGTGCACTTTATCACTCTCTTCTTGGAACAAATTCTTTAAAATGAAGTTGTCATCAGAGAGAGTTTGTATGGTACAAAAGTTTGTTTATTCTACTATATGCATCATCTTTGAAGGGGTCAGCTTGGAGCATGGCAGAGACTTTATCTTCGTCCATCCTACCCTTCTGAAACAACCAAGTTTTAGAGATGGGCTTGTCGCTTATGTAAAATCATATTTTATTAAGTATAATTTGAATGAGAACAAATAAGGCATTAAAAACACCGAACAATGAAATTTCCAAAACTACACTCAAGAAATTCCCAGCGAAACCAAGATAGCAAAAACTGTTTTAAAAATAGTCAAGCATTTAAATTTTTAAATTTTTAAAATACTGTTTTGGTCAAGATATCAAATTTGTTTAGCTATATTTTAATCAAAATAACCTTAGAAATTTATTGTTACATCTTAAAAGAAAAAATAATTTAAGCAATATTGTATCGCGAAATTCGTGTAATTTGGAAAATTGTTATGATAAAAGAGAAAAATGTAAACACATGACATATAAATCTGAAAAATAAAAGAGAATGCAAATCATCCATAGAACGTAACTCCTTTATTTTACACTTACCGTTCTTTTGCAGAAATTGTTTTCAACATTATTTTTCCCGAGTTTAACATAAATTCTAACATAAACTTCATTTTAGCATTACAATGATTGTCTGCCAGGTGCGAGAATTGAATCCGTACCTCTGGATTTCGAAGCCACGGTTCTGACCAATCAATTAACAAATGATGTGAAGACACGCCAGTTCAATTCCTCTACAGTTCCCTCTTCTTCTGCGGCTCTGAACTTACAAGATCTGAACTCACAAGATTAGCTAAATAAAACTGTACTATACTGTGCGTACTCTTCATTTTCAGTTTGGTTTGAGTATTTTCAGGGAGTATGCGAGGGCTGTTTGATATTTTTAAAAATGGGGAATTATTCAGGGAAGGTGTTTTCAGAAATGTTTTTTCTTTTTTTTTCCATACTCCACCCTTTTTTTGGAAGCACCCTGTTTAGCACTGAGAAAGCGTAACGACACAACAATATAACATTGATCAACCACCATTTAACACGAAACAATGAGCGCAGTAAGCGATGACCTCAGTCTCCGTGATCTGACAACAAATACATGGCGGAGTCTGTTCTGCATTATTGCACCGTCAGCGAAACAACCGTCTTCTAGATCGATGAAGTGTGATGAAAAGTTAACTCCCAGGCAACAGAGAAAGAAATGTCACCGAATGAATCAACAAACTTCGGAAAGAAAAAAAAAAAGATATTGATAACAATACTAAGGTATCACCTGATTTCATCTGAAAGCTGTCAAATACATACTGTTCTAGGGGTATCACATGATGCTTGAAACATCCCTTTTTGGTAATCAATCAAGGGTGATATCAAGGGTGATCACTGATATTGAGCGATGAAAAATATTACTCATCAAGACAGAAAACTATCCGAGTTGAAATTCCAGCCATGCCTTTTGAGACGAGGCTCGAATTGTAAAATTCCCCAAGAGAGTGAGCTTCTTGGGCCCCTCGTAAGTCCTAGTTATAGGAGCCCGGTTAAAATCTTTTCCCCGAGCTTCATTTCTAGGCGCCCTAATTCAAGTTTCTCTACTACTACAGGCCGTGGTGTGTTTAGCCTTGATGTTGCTGAAGATGACTGAAGCATTCCAAATCAACCAGCCTCTGTACTCAAGGGATTTTATATTCTAACATTTAGGGGAGATAGTAAGTTAGAAATTGGATTTTCTAAGTCAAAAATCCCTATGTTAAAGCTTCGTAATACTCCTGTCTCGTTAAATAAAACAAATGAATTGGAATGTGATAATTTCCCTGACAATTCTATTAAATACAAATTGAAATTTTAAATTACTTAGAAAAAACTACATATCTTCACAAAACATGATCTACAGAATTTTCAACATTGTTAAATTTTGAGAGAAACTATTTGTTCTCACATGTCACGCTCATATAATTGGAGGTTTATCTGTGCAAATATGTATAAACACTTTCAAATTTGCACGCAAGCATAAAAATACATATATATTCAAGTATTTATAAATGAATCTGAGGTATTGAATATCCTAAGTGGACTACCCAAGGTGAAAAAAATACATTTTTTTTTTCTTGAATTAGAAACCATTTAGAAGTGCCAACTGAGGCATCTTTATTTATATCTCTGCGCTGGAGGTATCACAGACGATTTTCAGCCGAATCCAAACTTTCCGTTTCGAAAATGCGTGCGCGGGGTCGAGCATGCCATTTCCGTCACGGTCACCGATGACCAGCGGTCACTTAGAACCGACCACGGTTGTCTCTCTCTCTCTCTCTCTTTTTTATTTCTATTTCCCGGCGGGGGAGTTTCGCGCCAGGTCAGGGGTGGCGAAGGAGTACAGATGCTCCTGACCGCATCTGGGTGCTCGCGTTCGAACAAGGGGCGACTAGCGAGGCGTCACACGTTCTCACTTTCCTTCCGGCATCAATACATGAAAAAAACACGTGGGAGAAATACCCAGAATTCTCGTATTTTTAGAACACTTTTGCCGAAGATCTTTTATTTCGAAAACTCTGATGCGAGACAGGGGATGCAATAAAAAAAGAAGTAGCCAGCGATCGAAGCAAGTCTAAGATTCTCAGGAATTTTTTTTTTTATTTTAAGGAAATGCCTTTCTGTGGACGACAGTAAAACATTTTTCAACCACGCAAACAAACACATAAAATGGAAAAGTTTCTTTAGATAAATTTTAAATAAAATCGAATATATATATATATATATATATATATATATATATATATATATATATATATATATATATATATATATATATATATACACACACCGGAACGGAGTTCTGGTACCTCTCTTTAGGGAATAAAACGTTAGTTATAAACGTTTATTTAATCACATAATTACTCTGTTGTTAATGAGTGCGCCTGGCCTATTATATATATACATATATATATATATATATATAGATAGATATAGATATAGATATATATATATATATATATACTGCTGGCCACTGTAAATGCAACACCCTGAAGGAAACATGCAAATAACATGAAATTTACAACATGCATTAGCGGAGGTGAGATATCCAAATGATTAGAATTTCAGCGCAGACGTACATCACGCGCGCCTGTGGCGTCACTTCAAAGCGCTATTTAAGGCTTGGAGATTTCGGCGATTTCAAGTTCGGCAATTGTGTTTTTCTTATGTTTTTTCAAAAAAACGATCAATTATGTCTCGTCGAAAACAACGATCATCTTTTGATCAAGTATCCGAGTTCGACAGAGGAAGGATAGTGGCCTACCGAGATTGTGGATTATCTTTCAGGGAAATCGGTAGTCGTGTTGGACGAAACCAAACAACTGTAATGCGGATATGTGATCGTTGGATGCAGGTGGGTACGACGGACCGGCGTGTTCGATCGCATCCACCTCAGCGCACCACTTCACGTGATGACAGGCAAATTGTGCGCATGGCAGTGACGGATCGCTCAGTCACATCACGAACCATAGCACAGCACATGCAGTCTGTAACGCATCATCCAGTGTCTGCGCGTACCATTCGACGCCGTTTACAGCTGAGTGGTCTGTCCGCAAGACGTCCATTGCTTTGTCTACACTTGACGCAGAACCACAGACGTCTCCGCCGCCAATGGTGCGATGACAGAAGGATGTGGACGGCAGAATGGAATGAAATTGTCTCTACTGACGAGTCACGCTTCTGTCTGCAACACCACGATGGTCGCATTCGAGTCTGGAGACACCGTGAAGAGAGGATTCTGAACAGCTGCGTTATGCACCGCCACACCCCTGCACCGGGTATTATGGTATGGGGCGGTATTGGATATCACTCTCGCACACCTCTAGTACGCATTGCCGGTACTTTAAACAGCCAGCACTACATCTCCGAGGTGTTGGAGCCAGTTGTCCTTCCTTACCTTCAGGGCTTGCCCACAGCCATATTTCAACAGGATAATGCGCGACCACACGTGGCACGCATTGTCCAACGGTTCTTCGTCAATCGCCAGATTGAATTGCTTCCCTGGCCGCCTCGCTCTCCGGATCTTTCGCCGATAGAAAACATGTGGTCCATGGTTGCCCTACGATTGATCCAGATTCCATCCCCAGCTGCCACAGCAGATCAACTTTGGCAACGTGTGGAAGCTGCTTGGTCTGCTGTACCCCAAGAACTCATCCAAAGTCTCTTTGAATCAATGCCGAGGCGTGTGGCAGCGGTGATCTCCAACAATGGCTGCTACTCTGGCTACTGATTTTGGCAGGAACCACACTTCACAGAAGTCTATAAATTTAATCATTTGATACTTGGTCAACATGTTATCTACAAAATAAATTTTGTTGTGATATCTCTTGTCTTTCTTGGTGTTGCAATTTGGGTGGCCAGCAGTGTATATATATATATATATATATATATATATATATATATATATATATATATATATATATATATATATATATATATATATATATATATATATATATATATATATGTAATAATAATAGGTGTAAGCTCGGGGTGTAGTCGTAAATAAGCAAATAACTTGGCCGTTAACTCATCAGGAACGAGAAAGCGCAGCGTCCCAGAGAAATCTTTTAGTCGTAGTGGCATAGGAAGGAAGTCCAGGCAGAAAATATGGTACTCCACAAAAACTTCACAGTTCTTTTATTAAGAATGGGGTTTTAAAAAGACTGGAGATACACTCGTCAAACTTAACGTTCCAAACACATCACGGCTAGTCGGGTACGGCGCCCCGACCAGCGGCAGGACCGCTGTAAAATACTCACGGACAGCTCTACATGTTTCCTGGTTGAGAGCAGGCACCCAAAAGCTACGGAATTATTGAGAAAAGCGCGAGTTTTTCAGGCGGGCTGAACTTTAATTGGTTAAAAACTGACACGTGATTAAGTCGCGTTATATGAGGTGATGGTCTCGCGATGCCCGTTATATAATGCTTATATAATGCTTTCGCACGTGCAGCCGCTTTAGGGGAAAAGATAAATTTATGTTGGTCGATTATAGGTCGCAATCCAAAGTTAAGGGAACGTATTCTGTTGCGTTATGATAAAGAATTTGGAAAGGGCGTGTTAAAGTAAAAAGGGGTTTGAAATTTATTTCATATATATATAAATAATTTGGAATATCTTCCACACACCCCGGAAGGTTAAAGTTCCCGCACCTCTATTTCTAGAAATCGAGCACTGTGTGTATATATATACACTAGTTATCAAAAATTAAGAAAAAATCACAAAAAGAGGGATAACACGTTGAAAACTAGGCCAATCGGTTTAAAATTTGAATATGTCGTTAAGTAAAAGGTGCTGAACAATACTGCATTATGCAACATAGTGGCGCTGCAGTTGTAATACGTCATTTTCGAGGAGCATAAAAGTGCATGTCTCACAGCAAGGTGGCAATTGTATCTGCGAGGCTAAGATTAGACATCTGGCACAGCCAAATTGTAACAACGACCTCCAGGCATCATTTGACCGAAGGGTCCAATGATGCCTGGAGTCTCCTTTGCCTTGTAGAGAAATATTATGTTAAGAGATGACGCTACAAGGGCATCGTTTTTGATTTTATTCTCAGAAATGTTTGGAATTTAGAATTTCGTTTTTCTCTCTTGTTGCTAGAGTGATGAATCAGTTTTAGAATGTAGTTTTCTTTGAAGGGGATTAAGATCCCATAATATGTCTATTCCTTTGAATTTAGTTAATTTAGAGGCTTTCCAGCCTATTATCATCTTCTTGTAAATATGTAAATATATTAAATTCATTAAAAAACATGCAAAAATGATTTAAGCTTTGCACCACTTTCGTTTTGAAGTTTTTCTCACTCCTTAGTTTAGTTTCTAGTATAACATAGTAGTTAAATTTCGTCATGGTGCATCGGTTCCGAGAAGTAACCTAATAGTTTAGTATAGAGTAAAAATATTTAGTAATCGTTCGTGAGTTCGTGAATATTTCAAGCAATTGGATAGCATTTTATGCGAAAACTGCCAAAGGTAATGTTTTTTAATACTTTATTTATTATGGATACCAAAGCATTAAACAAAAAAAGAGCTATTTTACGTTCTTCCATCACGAATATTGTTAAAAATGTTGATAAATTGATTGAAGATCAGAATAGAGTAGAATTGGACGATTGTTTTGAACTGTTAAATTCGAAAGAAATAGAAATTCGGGATTTAGATGAAAAAATCCAAAGTTTGATTAAAGATGAGGATAGTAAACTAGAATTAGATATTGAAAATTCCATGGAATATAGTCATAAAATAATAATAACGAAATCAAAAATCATACGTTATTTCAAGAGCGTCGAATCTCAAAAATTGAACTTAAATATTTCTAAAAATATTTCTAGCGATTCGCATTCAGAAATCGGAAGTAAAAAAGAAAAAGAAATTGAAAGTAATGTCAAATTACCCAAAATGTCAAAACAAAAGTTTTATGGCGATTGTAATGAAAGGAGCAACTTTTGGAATTCATTTAAAATTACAATTCACGAAAATTCAACGCTTTCAGAAGAAGAGAAGTTCAACTATTTAAAATCGTATTTACTGTCCGACCACGGAAGCAAGGTCTCTGGAAGCTGTTACGCATGCGCGAGAAAAGCTAGTCTACTTAGAAAATAGGGGAAAACGTCATATTTTCGGATGTGTTTGTTTATGAAATACGGAATGTATTTCAGACTGCTTTTTGACCGCAATTTTAAAGTTATTTTTTAAAACTTTATTTTTGATCGAATATGTGAATAATAATTTCAAAATAATAAAAAGAAAGAAGCAAATCTATTTAAAAAATAGGAGTGTTATAGGAGTGGATATTTTCGGATTATATCAAAATCAAAATTATCTAAAGCTACGTTTTCGGTGGTTCTTTTTTTCTGACGTTTCCTCGGAGATTCAAATTTTGGAGTTTCTTCACCCTTTGCTTCTCTGCGTATTCTTTTTACTCTGGACATTGATATCCCGGTCATTTCACTAGCTCTCTTTAGAGATTGCGAAAGTGGAACAATAACATTTCCTTCTGGTGCTTCTTTCTCACACAATTTAATTACATTGTGTATTATACGTTTACAATCACTACGGAACGGCTTATTCCGAGCAGTTGTGTTGGGTAAAGGATCCATTAATTTTAATATAATAATCAAAATAACAGACGAGGTAAAAGCAAGCAATCGCAGTTAGTAACCGATTCTAAAGAATGTCGAGAGAATACGAGACTTTTCCCCCTCCTTCCTCAGCAGCCTTAGGCTATGTACACATGAGAGCGTTGCAACGCGCGCTTTCTAACGCGCGTTGCAGCGCGCGTTGAAAAATACAACTGATCAAACGATTGCGTACACATGCAACGCTCTCTTCTACTAGAACGCGCGTTGCAACGCGCGTTTGGAGAGTTCCACGCAGATCGCGCGACTGCAGCGCGCCTCGAGTTCTTTTGTGTTGAATTAGACCGTACACATGAGAGCGTTGCAACGCGCGCTCTGGGGCAGTTGACTACTGTTTTTTGACAGGCATATTTCTATTTTTTACAAAGTGCAGAATAAATAAGATATATATGAAATACATGAATTTTTCAAAATGAACTTATGCGAAATTTTCAAATGTTATTATTTTTAAATTTTTTTAAACATTTGAATTAAAATAAGAGAGTTTGGTGTTACATGAAAGATACGCGACTTCGTGCCCAATATACTAATGTATATTTTTTATTTTATGATTAATGTATTTTATTATTTTTCTGATATAGAACCAGAAATATACATTCCCTGAGTACATTATAAATTTACATTTCTTTAAATTTTCTCTCCACTTTCTATCTACAGATGATATTTTTTGAATGTAACTGCACACATTACGCACACATGGGTGGTGTTGATAAGTCGGATATGCTATGATTGATCTATGAAAGAGACAGAAAATCAAAATAGTGGTGGCATAGGCACTTTTTTGCTATGCTGGAAATAGCATGTGTAAATTAATACATTATACCGAAAAACATGAATCAGTTTCCCTGTTGGAGTACAAAATTCGTGTAATATTTGTGTCAAATCGAGATATCTGCAAGCTTTGTGCACAAAGAAAAGTTCAATCAAAACTTCATTCAAAATGCAGCATATGTAATTTTTTATGTGTAAATTGAAAAAAAAATTTTTTTAATATAATCAAAGTTAAATTTTCATTATATTTAAAATTGTTCTGCGTTTCATAATAAATAATTATATCATTTTTCAAACATTCTGATTAATTTTCAAAGTTTGAAGATTTTTGTAATACTGGCGGTACTTTAAAGTACCACTTCAATTAACTAGTAGTAATTAATTAAATTTTAAGAAGGTGAGTAATTATTTTACACTAATTTGTTAGTTAGTATTGAATTAACATAAATAAAAATTTACGTGAGTTTTCGTTTATGAATTCATAATTTGGTACATAAAGGGTAAGGGTAAATAATATAGAAAATGTTTTCATTTCTCAATGTGATTACGAGTTTTTCTTCTGGAGAAATGCTATCCCTTACAACGTTCTCACTAGGAGCCAGGTCATCCTTAACTATTTCTAATAACTCGTCAAAGGATGCAATTGACATTCTAAAATAGTTAAAAAACTTGGGCTCATGTTTTCTTAGATTCGGGTAAAGTGTTACAAAAGAACCGTGAGTCAATCTGTCATTTAAAATCGGATGTATCCAGTATTTTCTTTGCCTTCGTCTTCGTGCTTTATACCTACTGTACAAAATCCAAACACATGCTGCCTCTTCAACTTCCATAGCTATACTGGCACTCAACGTGGCGTTAACGCTACTATAGTGTACACATTCGGTTTTTCTAACGCGCGCTTTAACGCGCGTTGCAACGCTCTCATGTGTACATAGCCTTACCTACAGCGTGAATAGAATCGTCTTGGCACTATGCCAACCGTGGTTCTTCGTACTGTGGTCGGACAGTAGGTGGAAATGCAGCAAGTTCTATTGATGGATTTTCGATTTCAGAATCCAATTATGATTCGGCTGTAGAGATTCTTACCAAAAGATTTGGCCAAACCTAGTTGATAATAAATACGCATATGTTAAATTTCTTTAATTTAAACCCTGTACAAAACTCGAATGATGTAACAAAATTAAGAAAATTATATGACACAATAAATGTTCAAATTAGAAGTCTTTCCTCTCTCGATGTAAAACCAGAATCCCATTCTGGTTTTGATGAAAACCATTCCCAACAATATTGCTTTGGAGTTCCATCGTACCAATACAGATAGTCCAACTTTTGATTTAGACAATTTTCTCAATTTTTTATGGACTGGGATAGAATCCCGGGAAAAAATCTCTTTTTTGTCGCTTTCTCACAAATCAAAACAACTTCCGAAATCCAAGAACACATATAACAATTTTGACTCAAAGTATACGTGGAATTCTAATGTTAAAAGAAAAGACTTTAACAAATATTCAAAACAAAAACCGTCGGTTGCCACGCATGAATTTGTTGCTACGACATTACCAAACCGGAAGTGTATTTTTTGTTCTCAGGAACATTTATCGGAAAACTGCGGAGTGTTTACAGTAAATGAAAAAAGAGACATTTTAAAACAAAGCAATAGATGTTTTTGTGCACGTCTTTGAAACATAAAATTGCATTTTGCCCCTATCGACAAACAAAGGCTTGTAGGATCTGTGGGGGCAAGCACTATGAAGGTATATGTTTTAAATCAAACACGGCAGTCAAAAATTCGGAAGCTGATAAATGTGAAGTTTCTTCAATTTCAAAAATTGAAACACAAGTTGAACCACGAAGTGAAAAAATTGTTTCCACCGTTTCGCATGTTAACAATGTGATACTTCTACAGATCTGAACGATAAAAATTAAAGCAGGAAAAGAAAAAATGTTCGCCAGGCTCCTTCTTGATACGGGATCCATGAAAAGTTTTGTCACTCGCGAATTAGCTAACAAATTAAATCTCGAAGTAACTAGGAAAGAAAAATTAACTGTTTACACCTTTGAGAACACCACCCTTCTTCAAAGAAATTATGACGTGGTTAAATTGAGTTTGGAACATAACAGTTCTTCTGACTCTAGAATAGAAGTTGAATTATTAGTAACGGATCAAATTTCAGGCTCAAACGTTCCGACTCCTAGATTAGAAGGAATTAGACAAATTCGACAACTAAAGAATTTGATACTCACAGATTCGATCGATAGTGAAGAATCAATTGGCATTTTAATCGGAGCAGACTATTATTATGATATTGTCATGGGACACATTAAACGTTTGAATAAAAATCTTGTCGCAGTAGAGACTATTTTCGGTTGGTGTTTACAAGGAAGGGAGAGTCAGAATGAAGTCTCTCTATCATTCAATGTTGTTGTAGGGGAAGATTTAATTTCTAAACAAATAACAAAATTTTGGAGTCGAGAAAATTCAGGACTTATTAGTGAAAAAGAAAATTTAGATTCAACCGAAAATGAAGCACTTAAACATTTCGAATCCAATATAACATACGAAAATTCTCGCTACAAAGTTAGATTGCCTTGGAAACATGACACTTCAGATTTCAATGATAATTGGGAAATCGCGGAACAAAGGTTCAATCGACTTAGAAAACGGTTTAAAAGAAATCCAGATCTATTTTTTTAATATCAAAATATAATACAAGATTACTTAAATCAAAATATCATAGAACAAGTAACAGATGTTCAATGTGAAGAAAACGTTACATTTTACTTGCCACATAGGGAAGTAATACACGAGGATCGAACCACAAGCAAATTACGTATCGTTTTTGATGCGTCATCGCATCCACCAGGCTCGAATTCTTTAAATGACTGTCTTCATATTGGACCTAATTTATACCCTGAGATATTCGACATCCTATTAAGGCTTAGATATAATCCTATTGCATTCACTGCAGACATCAGACAGGCCTTTTTGCAAATTCTCATAGATGAAAGGGACCGAGATGTAACTAGATTTCTATTCTCCTAATTTCCGTCTGATGAAATCATCCCCCCTAATATATATAGATTTACTCAAGTGTTATTTGGGATGAACTGTTCTCCGTTTCTGTTGGCAGCGACTATTAGATACCACCTGAAAAAATATAGAGAAGTCTATCCTACAACTGTGGACCTTTTAGATGACAATATTTACGTAGATGACGCAATCGGAAGTCAGCTGACAGTCAGAGAAACTTTGACTACGACTCTAGAATCGATCAAAATTTTCAAAGAAGCTAGTAGGCATTTGCATAAGTTTCGTACTAACTTGGAAGAATTACATGAACTGTGGATAAAGGAAGGTATCGTTTCAGATGAAGATCCCGAAATTTTTGGTGAAGAAAATCTCCCATTTAAAGTCTTAGGTATGGCGTTTTGGACAGACTCGACAATTGTTTATTTTTGGATCAGAAAACAACCGGAAACTTTCAAACCCTTCGTAAAGAATCGTGTCGAGGGAATTCAAAAGTTGACCTCGCCTCAAAATTGGCATTACTGTCCAGGCGTGGACAATCCTGCAGATCTCGTATCTCGGGGATTGAAAATATCTAAATTAACGAATGAACCCATTTGGACCCAAGGCCCACGGTGGCTTCAGCTCTCTCCTGATTTTTGGCCAAAATTAGACCTTACAGACACAATTGACGAAGCCAAACTTGAATGTCGGAAAAAATCTACTAATGTACATCAGCTTGAATGTACTACCGAAAATATTGATGACCTCTTTGACTTATCAATATATAGTAATTTAGAGAAACTGTTGAGGGTCACCGCTTGGATAAAACGCTTCGTTTCAAAATTGAGAAAATGTAGCAGTGTGGGAATGTAGCAGTGTGGGGGAACTCTAAAAACAGAAGAACTATTAGAAGCTGAAAATTTCTGGATTCGGTCTGAACAAAAAACGTTTTTTGCCGAAGAATATAAATCCTTAAAAGAAGGTAAACCGATTGACAAAAATTCCCCTCTGTACAATTTTGTCCCATATATTGATGAAAAGGGAATCATGAGATTAGGAGGAAGATTAGAATTTTTTCACTTTACACTAGATAATAAGCATCCAATAATTCTGCCTAAAAATTCTAGATTGACCTATTTAGTTGTACGTAAACAACACGAGAAGATAATGCATGGAGGGACTGCTGCAACTTTGGCTAAAGTTAGATCTCGCTTCCGGGTCCCGAAAGGACGTCGGTTAGTCAAAAAGACTATAAAAAGCTGTTTAATTTACCAAAAATATTCAGCCAAACCTGCAGACCAGATAACAGCGCCCTTACCTAAAGACAGAATCCTTGAATCACCACATTTGCTGTTTGTGGGGTTGATTTTGCTGGACTGGTTTACGTAAAGAATTCAAAGGATACTCAAAAATCATACATCACATTATTCACATGTGCTGTAATCCGAGCTATACACCTGGAACTAGTTTCAAACATGTCGACAGAATCATTTTTACTTGCATTTCGCAGGTTTTTGAGTAGAAGGGGAAACTGAAAAATCATTTATTCTGATAACACAAAAACCTTCAAGAAGGCTAAAAAAGAAGTTGAAAACTTTTCTAGAATTTTAGAAGATGATGTGTTTAAAAATTTCATTGCCAAAGAGAGAACTCAGTGGAAGTTTATCATCGAGCGAGCCGCATGGTGGGGAGGGTTTTATGAAAGACTCGTAAGATCCGTCAAAAACTGTTTGAGAAAAGTTGTGGGAAAAGCGTTGTTGACCTTCGAAGAAATGTCTACTCTACTCGTCGAGGTAGAAACTGTTCTTAATTCACGACCTTTGAGCTACATTTATAATGAAAATGATGAGCCACAACCCTTGACTCCAATGCGTTTCCTGAACTTTGGACAAACTGATCCTAAGTACCCTTTGACTTTCGCTGAAATCATCGGTAACGAAACAACAAGAAAGACTCTCTTAAAAAGAAAACGCTATCAAGAATTGCTGTTAAAACAGTTGTGGAGTAAATGGAAACAGCAATATTTGTTAGACCTTAGAACTGCCCATTCTTTAAAAAATCCTGACTTTCAACCCGAACTAAAATTAGGTGATGTTGTGCTGATTCAAGGAGATAGCAAAAACAAACTGTTATGGAAACTAGGCAAAATCATTAAAGCCGTTCCTGGACGTGACGGTAAAGTCCGATCTTATGAATTAAAAACTGGAAATGGGACTTTGAAACGAACTGCACAACACTTATATCCTCTTGAACTATATTTAACTCTAACGTTTTTATATATCCTTTTTTTTTTTATTTTACTTACATATTGAATAATTTAAAATGTTCTTTAGTTTATTATTCTTTTAAGTTTGAAGTTTCAAACTTCGCTATTTGAATTTGTTTAATAATTTACTTTCTTTATATTTACATTTATTTCAATAATAATTCCTATTAATTTTTAATTTGTTAAACGCTTTCTTATTTTATTTTAGATAGAACTTTATGCCTATTATATACTCTAGATATTGAAAAGTATTGTTGATATTGATGTGATTTAATTCAAGTATTAACCTATTGTTTATTTTCTTTATTATTTTTTTTTGTACTGTATTTTTGAAAAATCTGATTGATTAGAAAATTTGCTTTTTAGAAATGTGAATTTTTTGTTTATGATTGTATTTGAGTAGATGAACTCCTATCAGAGTTCAGGTGGGGAGTGTGTAGAGAAATATTATGTTAAGAGATGGCGCTACAAGCGCATCGTTTTTGATTTTATTCTCAGAAATGTTTGGAATTTAGAATTTAGTTTTTCTCTCTTGTTGCTAGAGTGATGAATCAGTTTTAGAATATAGTTTTCTTTGAAGGGGATTAAGATCCCATAATATGTCTATTCCTTTGAATTTAGTTAATTTAGAGGCTTTCCAGCCTATTATCATCTTCTTGTAAATATGTAAATATATTAAATTCATTAAAAAACATGCAAAAATGATTTAAGCTTTTCACCACTTTCGTTTTGAAGTATTTCTCACTCCTTAGTTTAGTATCTAGTAGAACATAGTAGTGAAATTTCTTCAGCCTCTAGTCTCCAAATGGCGAAGGCAAGCTATTTGGAGACTAGAGGCAGGACAAAGTCAGACAGAAGTGGTCAGATGGCTAAATGCGAGTCCGTCTGTGGTTCATAAATTTTGGCAACAATTTCTAACCACGGATTAGGCATCCAGGAGGTTCAGATAAGGACGGCCATACGCTACGACGAGTGCCGATGACCGATATTTGTCATTATGCGCACGAAGAAATAGAACAGCAACTCCGTCTGAACTCAGACGGAGTTGCTCTCCCTTGCTGCAAGCTCCGGAAGGTTGGTATCAACGTCAACCATCCGTAGAAGGTTTCACGAAGGTGGTCTTTTTGCGAGGTGACCAGCCAGTTTCGTCTCGCTAGCGTCACATCATAGGCGGGAACGTTTGCAGTGGGCACATCAACATGTCCACTGGACGCGTGATCAATGGAGGGCTGTTCTCTTTACGGATGAGTCCAGGTTTAACCTCCAAAGCGATAGTAGGCGTATTTTGATTTGGAGAGAACCTGGAACTCATTTTCATCCATCACACATCTGTGAAAAAGATGCATACGGATCCAGCAGTGTCTGTGTTTGGGGTGGTATCTTTTTGGGCGGACGCACAGACCTCCATGTCTTTCCCCGTGGAAATGTGAATGCTCACACCTATAGAGATGACATCCTTGATGCTTATGTGGTCCCTTATGCCGGGGCAATAGGTGATGCTTTCGTGCTACAGGACGATAACGCGAGACCGCACAGGGCTCGCATCGTGGATGCTTATCTTGAGCAGGAAACAATTCAGTGCATGGAGTGGCCAGCTCGATCACCGGACCTGAATCCTATCGAGCATATTTGGGACGCTTTAGGAGGACGTATAGCTGCTCTCAATCCTCCTCCTAGGACCCTAGCCACGCTTTCAACTGCTTTGCAAGAGCAATGGCTCTCACTTCCCTACCGAACTCGTAGACCGCATAATTGACAGCATCACACATCGCTGTTTGTGCTGTATTGCTTCTCGGGGGGGATCATACGCCATATTAAAGGTACTTTTCCTATACCAAACCACCACATCCGATTTGTTCATTGTATACATATGCTAGTTTCTATAACACCATAATTGTCTGGCGATTCTTTTTATGCTATTTTATACCTACGTATGTGTTGTATAATGTGTATAAGTTTCATTAAATTCTACGCGTAACTTTTTGAGTAATCACTATTTTTGTGACTTTTCCATAATTTTTGATAACCAGTGTATGTATATATATATATATATATATATATATATATATATATATATATATACTATATTGATTGGATATTTCCGTATATTTTCAACTTATTTATTTTAATTTCTTTGATTTTTTCTATGGCAGAAAACCCCATCATTTTTATATATTTTAGTAACATAAGTGTTGTTTTTGGTGGATTATAACATATGCTGATTGTACATTAGTACAACACCTTTTCTCGAAAAGCAAGAGGTTTGAAATTCGATTCTCAAACTAGTAAGTTGTGTGCAAGTGAACGTGTTTGCCAGAATGACTCCAGAGATGAAACATGTTGGAAGGAAGAAGATGTTTGTAAGTTATGGATAGTTTCTAAATGAAATAAGAGCTACAGATGGATTGACAAACATCCATTTGTTTTACAATGAAAGAACATTAAATCAAAGGCGCAATATTTTTTTTAAAAATTGGACAGAAATTTGAGCGAATTTTAGGCAATTATCTGCCTCTTTAACGACACACTCATAACTTCATTGCTGCTTTCTGAAGGACCAATATTATCGTGATTCGCTTTTTTAAAGAGAAAACTGGTGTTTTCTCGTTAGTTTTCTCTTTAAGAAAACATTTTCCTTCATGATCTGATGCTATAGATTCAGCAGAAATACGTCGACTAAAAATTGTGTATCATTTCAACACAATGGTGCAATAGCATTCGATTTTGTATCGCAAATAGAATTTTAGGAAGATTTTTTTTTCTTTTCGTAAACATCAATCGATCAGTCAGTCTTTTTTTCCTAAAGGAAATAAAATTTTTATTTCAATAAAATTTAATTAGTTTGTTGAAACAGTAACTCTAACCTTCAAAACTTAAGAAAAAGGGGTGATAAAGTAGAAACCTTTAAAATATTTCACAAAGTCCCCCTCATTTATGGTGTCCGCAAATTTTCCATGGATTCCTGCAATTGAGGGGTTTAACTGTATTACTGGGCTTTGACCTTAAGACTGCTGTGTATTAAATCTATTGGATTCACTCACCTCAATATTAACCTATGGAGGAAATTTGTCTACTATTTGCAGCTACATAAATGCTGATAATCCAATAAAAATGGTATTTTCAGGTACCGTGAACTTTTCTGCAACAGGATTCGTTTTATGAATTTCGTCCACCAAAGGAATTTATGAACATTTAAAATACTCTATTTCAGATTTATTCCCCGAATAATTTAAATTTTAAAATATTATTTGCCTTTAAAAAAATGAAAAATGCCCCAAGGGGTAAAATTTCTTTCTCTGTATGGAGTAAAATTTTTAAAAAAAATTTAAATCCAAGTCAGCAATTCTTGGACAAATTTTCTCCATGGGTTATCATCGCGGTGAATTAATCCAATAGGGTTACTACACAGAAGCCCTAATATGCTCAATAATGTCTGTGTTAATACCACCGACTTAATCAATAACAAACTTCAAAACAAGATCTGTAAAATTTATAAGAGTTGTAAGTGAAACTTCCCGCGATTTGTTAGTTGAACTTCTAGAAAACTTTTTTTTTAAATAACTCGGTTTTATGGGGACATCTGTCATTTGCAGTCCATTGAATCTTTGGTGGTTCCACTTTCAAACGTAACGTTTTTTTCCCACTACTTTTTATTGCCTCCTAGAGAAGGAAGTTTATTTTCTTCTCTAGTTTCCCTCTTCATGTTAGGCCAGTGACACAGGAGCAATGAGGCGCACGTGCTTACAAAAGGTTCGGTCAGTCGAAAACTTGATGGTCAATGTTATTCATCTTTCTTTTACGCTTAATATGTTTAGTAAATGTTCTCGAAAGGAATGCGACGGAACGTCATTAGGTGAGAATTTCTTTTCTAAACAAAATCACTCATTTTAAGCGGACAATAAAAAAGGGATCACTTTTCATTTCCTATTGACAAAAGCCCCTGGAATGCGAAACTATTCAGGAGCTACAAATTTTGTGAGAAAAGTTAAAAAGAATGGAATGAGGAAATTCTTCACTTCTTTCAGTTTTATTCTGAACTCGATCCTTTGAACAATAATGACTAAATAACAAACTTTGATTTTTTGTATGACAATTTTTTTTTAACTTTAACAAACCGAAATTGAAATAATTCATTTTAAATTTTTTTTAATTTTCATACTTTTTTTCGTACCTTTTTAACTTTCCTCAAGCAAAAATAGAAATAATTCAATTTACGGTTTTTTTAACTTTCATAATATACTTTTTTAATTAAAAATATAAAATAACTGAAACGGAGAATTAAAACGAAGATATGTTGATATCGTTGAGTGGAAATACTTATCTACATAAGTCCTGATAGGTGATAATTCCCTAATGTTAACACGAAAAAGCATTAGATCCATGAGAGAATTCATAATCCATAATTGTAGGTCCTTCGGATAGCTTTGAAGTCCTTGAAGCTTTTACAGATTCCTTTCTTACTTAGAGACCTTGATTTAACTAGTAATTAACCTTTTTAACACAGGATACTGCTTGATATCGAGAATTAAGACTGTGGTTGGAAACATAGGCTTCCATTTGATAGAAAGCTGTTTCTAAATGTTTGAAGAATATTTTTTATTTATTTTTTTTATTTTAAGGAGTTTCGGATGATCGACTTAAAAAAATATGCAGAAAGGTAAAATTACAATGGTTTAATTTATCCTTGCTTTTCCATACTATTGAGAAAATTTTTATATCACAATTTGATTGTAATTGTCAGACAATTTTACACCTTCTCATATATTTAAAAATTAACTGCAATAGGTATATTATATAAAAAAATTATATTATATACAGTAGGTATATAATGGATTTTTTGTTTCCTTTTCAGGTTGTAGAGCAGGAAATTTTTGTATTCGTGCTATTTTATAAATTTGAATTATTTAAAAAGAAACTGATTCCTTGGGATCTAAAAAACACAAAAAAACTCAGTTTCTTTAGTCTCTTGTCTGTATGTTAATTTTCTTACAAACTATTAGAAAAAAAATATTAACACTATCGAAAAATATTAGTAACGAAAAATTATCATAATGATGGAAGTAAAAGTCTATTGAAGAAAAGAAAACCTTTCATAAAAAGTGAAAAGATGAATTTTTAAAATTATCCTTAACATATGAATTTCTTATGAAATGAATATTGTACTGATGATATTGTTACGAACTAAATCGAGCAGTAACTTCTTAGATCATGAAATACGACTTTTTCCCTGAAAGAGGAGAATTTTCCCTGGCCAAATAGTAATGAAAGTGAGATAAATCTTTTTTACATATTTCATAATAATTGAGATTAAGTTCATTAACTTCCGTGAAACAATTCTTATATTTCATTTCATTCATTTATCTACTTATTTCAAATGTCTTTGAGAGACATTACTCATAACTTACCCATACCTTCTTTTATAACTTCCGGGGAACAACTCTTATGTTTCATTTCATTCCTTTATCCTATTATTTCAAATGTCTTTGAGAGACCTTAACAAAAAGGATAAAACAGTGATTAGTTAGAACTTCTAGTTGTTCTCCAAACTGTACCTATGGGAAGAGTTTGAAAGGAAAGAAGTGTTGGCAGATTTTTGAAGGGGCTTTGGATGTAGTAAGTGTAAAAGCATTTGAACAGAAAATTGTTCTATTCCAACTCAAGATTAATGAAAAAAGCCAGGTTCCAGAAGCTGATGAAGCAATGATACTCGGAAACATACCAGTGGTTAAAAGCAACATTTAATAAGCATACCGGCAAATCTAATACCTGCAAAATATAGTAGCTAATTCACTGCAGTACCTAAAGTCAAATTTTCATATTCCGATTACCCTATTCTTGATTAAGCTTCCCTATACTTTAGATAAACTAGAAGCCTTGTTTTTACCTTTCGAGACATCGACATGCTTCTTTACAAAATTCAAATATTTCCATTTTTTCTTATAAGCACTATTCTTGAATTCAAGCTTCGTAGATTACATAGTTAAACACTTTTTTTAAATACAGAACAATCACGATGCCAGTTAACAGAAAACTAACGTTCTACGTGTAAAGGAGTTTATAATAAATAAATAGCATTTATATAATTTACCCTAAAGTGCTGTTATTATGACTTTGACAGATTTGCGTTTCTCCCTCTTTCAAGTTCGCCAAAATTTCCAATAAAATAAGAAATATACCAATGCCTTGGCGACGTTTAACAAAGGAAGAAAAAAATAAGGAATTTATCCAAAAACACATTGGTGCGTATTTTAAAATCTCGAGCCGAGATATTAAAATTTTTTATTATAATGTTTTTGATTATTGTTTGGGGAACTAGGAATAAAATGCATACTCTAAAATGCTTTTAAAGCCTTTTTCCCCCTTTAAAGGTACTGTAAAAGTACCTTTAAAGGGGAACCTTTACCTTTAAAGGGATACCTGTAAACTTTTACAGTACTTTATAACTGTAAAAGTTTGCAAAATTAATTATTAAGATAAATAGGTTGACACACTTGTTGAGAAAAGGAGGGGGCTCGGTCAAAATTGTGTTGTCACCTGGCCAGGTCAGATTCCGACCCTTGTACTGTAGTGACATTATACACAGGAACCGCATTCCTCTGTCCGATATCATCAGTGGACTAAGTCTGAAGTTTTTCCGGCCTGGGTGCATAATAATAATAACAAAAAAAAGTATTTAATAGAAGATAGCAAGTGCAGCTCTTCGAACAATTGACGTGATAAACTTTTGAGATAAAATAAGAATTTTATGAACAATTGCAATGACCGAGAGTCGATTGTTCATTATATTCAGAGAGAAATGGAGCCTTTTTTTCTTCTTTTTAAATAAATAATGCATATCCGTCGCTAATTTCACACAGGCATTAAGAAGGACATTTTTTTTCAGTCGATCTTATTTAGGTCATAAGTTTCATTTCATTTCAGTATAACTTTATTACTATTGAATTGGTGAATCTGATCTAGGAACATCATACTTTTATTCCCATAAGATGAAGTAACAGGAAGAAATTCCTTTAAGGAACGTTCCGGATCAGCAAGTCATTCTGAGGTCGCATTATGACCAGAAATCGATACAATTAATTCTGACGATTCGATTAACTCAAAATCTTCAGACTTCTTCATATTATCTCCTGCTAATTCATGATGAAATTGTGATGCGATCATAGAATTTTCATTATCGGGAGTTTGAACTGTAATTATGATTATTTAAAATGTTATATTCACCGGCTAATAATTACTCTCCCTGATATTAAATCTTAATACCTCTCTAAAATTAATATCTCTTCTATAGCTTAAATCTCCCTGGGGAATTTTCTTTTGTTATAGAGAGAGTTACCGTTGAAAATTTTACCGTTACAGAGAAAGGGGAGAAATTTCAAATAATTTTATACCTGAATAAAATCAGCATAGCTAAAAAACTCGATTGCATTAAAAACAGCATTGATGGGGAATAAATCAAACTTACTGAATGATAGTTCAAATTTTTTTAACCAATTGTTCCACTTAGACTTAAAAATTTAAATAACTTAAAAACTTTAGAGGATCGATTGATTTTATGGAGGAAAATACGATATTCACTCTAAATTACTAAAAAGTTCTTTATTCGCGATATTTTAAAGCTAATACGGTAATCTTCTTCAGCAGACTAAGGTGTCGTGAATTTCAAAAGCTGTCTTGGTTTTCATTATAATTTCTATATTATAGTGTACTATAAATTTTTCATATAAATTTTAATAAACTATTTCTCGGGTACTCTGCTATTAGTACCCACATGTGAACTTATTGATATTAACATGAATGTTAATCTATATATATAAAACAGTTCCGTAACTGACTGACTGACTGATTGACTGACAGATAACGCACAGACCAAACCGCTGGACATAAAGGGGTGAAAATTTGCATGGCGATTCTTCTTATAATTTAGGGGTGCACTAAGAAAGATTTTTGAAAAATTCTTCTTAGATTTTTTAAAATTAAATTTTTAAGCTGTTTTTGTAACTTTTTTTTTTAGTTTGCATTTAAAATAATAATTTGAGGATTATAAAATTTATATCACGAGAGATCATTAAAAATTCCTTTAAAAGGAATTTTTTTTTTTAGAATTTTTACCTCCATTTTCTGATTTTTGGTGAATTTTTAAAGATTAATTTTTAGAATTTGATTTATTAAGTGCTGATCACGTGGTTTCTTTTCTTTTTGTGATACTTTAAATTAATTTTGCGCCACGTGCATAACAACGAAATAAATTGACAAAAGAAATATTAAAATACAGTAGAAGATAAAAATTTAACCACTAGAGTAATTGAGATGGAAGTTTAAGAATTTAATTCAAATTATTATGTTTTATGAATATTAAACATACAAATTAATTGCATACATTGACCGTTGTATTTAATTAGAATATTTTCTTCTACATTATTTGTCTATAAAAATATCTCTTACGATTTTTTTATAAATATATTTTTTGTTTTCTTTTTGGCATTAGTTGCATACACTGGCTGTTGTATTTATTATAAATACATACATATATATATATATATATATATGTGTGTGTGTGTGTGTGTGTTGCATTAATTGCATACATTGACCGTTGTATTTAATTTGAATGTACTCTGTAGCGAAGCACGGATATTCAGTTATTTACTTATACAAATTATAATATTGAAGGCAATTTAAGCTAAAGTGATACGATCTATCAAATTGTGATATATATATCACATTAGGATAAAAAATACGAGATTATTTCTAAAAAAAGCATAAAAATTACTTTGGATTCTTAAAATAATTATAACTTCCCATTATGTTAATGAACAATCGCCAACTGCTTATTTAAAGCAATTGTGACCTGTTCCTTTTTTTAACATGCATTAAACAACTTCGCAGATGAGAGCTGACATCGGAAATTATGACTTGAATACGACAATGTAATATTTGGGAGGCGTTTCAGAGGAAAGGAGATTTCTATGGATACATTAATGAGGAGATTCTTTTGGAATTGCCCAACTGAAGAACGACCAGAAGAAACTAAGTAAATGATTCTCGTGTTGCTTTCCTGAGATTAAAACCATCCACATCCAGGTATAGATTGCCAGATTACTGTGCTGTATTCTAATTCACGGAATGTAATAAAAAATCGCATTCAGTATCCAGTTCAAGGATAAAAGCGGATCGTTCGAAGAGCTTTTTATTTTAAGATATGAAAGTGATTGCTCTCATATCATGTGGCTAGTTCTCATGTCATCTGAAGTTCCTTCTGTCCATCAATAGCAACTTTATTATCAGACGTTCAACTTTAAACATCGTTTTTGAACGCTTTTCCTTTCTCTCTGTCTTATACACTGCTGGCCATTAAAATTGCAACACCAGGAAAGAAAGCAAATGACAAAACTTTACTTATTGTACGTATACAGCATAGTAGGAAGAAAACATGATTAAATTTGTAGGCAATTTGGGGGTATACAGGGTCCGAAATTACTACACACAGCTGCCAACATGCGGTCTTGCGTTATCTTGTTGAAAGATGAAGTCTCCGAGGCCTCGAAGATAGGGCACAGCCACCGGCCTTAAGATCTGAGAAATGTATGGCTGTTAAGGTAACCGATGACGCGAACAAGAAGTGTTCGTGTAGTGTATCCAATGGCTGCCCATACCATCACACCAGGTACAGGGCCCGTATGACGATATCGAAGGCAAGCAGGCCACGCGCGTTCTCCTCGGGGCCTCCAGACATGGATACGTTCATCACGATACTGCACGCAGAACCGGGACTCGCCTGAAAAGTCGACGTAATGCCATTCTGTATCTAGTTTTGTCACTGGACGCACCACTGTCGCCGCACGTCTCTATGCTGCAGTGTCAAAGGAAGCCGCAATAACGGTCGCTGTGCAGACAGTCCGTGCTGCTTCAGACGTCGTCGCACTGTCCGTGCGTATACTTGTCGTGCTGAAAATAGGGATGCGACATCGATGTCGATGTTTTCAAAACATCGATGTTTTGATAAAAACATCAATGTTTTAAACATCGATTTATTGAAGCCGATGTTTTTTTAACATCGATGTTTTACGTTGTCTCGATGTTTTTTTTAATGCAAAAGTACCGTAATAAAAAAAATTTACCACGTAGCATAATTTTCCCACTCAGTAAATGTAAGTCTGAATTCTGAAAAGGACGAATACAAAAGGGGGAATGATTCCTTAGCAAACAGACAAATGGCAATTAACAACCAATGAACCAATCAGAGCGCTTGGAATGTTCCTGACACTCCAGAACCTTCCATGGGGTTTTTATTTTACAAATAGTATATACACGAGTGCATCCATTTAAGTTTTTGTTTCGTTCTGGTTTTATATAAGTTGACGTTAATACTATTAGTAAGATGCTTCCCAAAAGTACCGTTTGGAAATATTTTTACAAAACCTCTGACAAATTGGCAAAATGCAATATTTGCCATAAGTCCCTTAAAACTTCTGGCAATACCACGAATTTATCTGGACATTTGACGGCAAAACATGGCGGTATTTACAACGAGAATTTTGAGTCATCAATGTAGCGCAAAGCAACCAAGTTTTTGTCTGCCCAATCAGAGAGTAAAATTAAATCACCCCTCCCCCCCATGACTAACGGAAATAACAATGTTAGAGATTACTAAACCAGTTTTAAAAAATGGATGTTCTAAAACATCGATGTTTAAAAACATCGATGGTTTTTGGACGATGTTTTATTAGCATCGATGTTTTAATATTGAATATCGATGTTTCAAAACATCGATGTTTTGTTATCGATGTCGCATCACTAGCTGAAAACAAGCCCATTTCCTGACTTAAGGTCCGTGATGTGGCTGTACGATCCTGCAAGGCTGATCTGACAACATGTCTATCCTCTCGTGAGTTAGTGGCGGGAGGCCGTTGAGATCCTGCATGGCGTTCAGTATGATCCTCCTGAACCCATTGATTCCATATTCGCATGACAATCGTTGGATTCCGACGAATGCGAGTGGCAACATCGCGGAACGATAAACCGCACTCCCGATAGGCCACGATCCTACCGCTATCGAATTCAGACACATGGTAGTAGCCGTTTTTCCTTCTTATACGAGGCATAACACGATCTTCTCACAAACAACCAACATTTATATGCGATTTCTGAATGAGAAACCCGTTGCGCAACTTTCCTTTCACACAGAGTTTGAGATGCCATTTCTCCCTCCTGTGTCGTTTGATTGCGCTTAAGTGCTAATCGTTTGCATATCCTAGCATCTTCTTCCTTTCATATGAATTTGACGTTTGCATCATCCCTCCTTCACGGTGTTCCAATTTTAATAGCTAGCAGTGTACTTCCCGAGTTAATGTTATCCATTGCATCATTATTTCAAGCCAACCGATGGCTGCATCGTCAGCTATTCATTAACGCAAAATAAAGGCTATCTGCTAGTTAACCCCTCTATCTCTTTTGATGCGTTATCGCACTCAAATCTCGTCTGCAGCCCAATTTTATCAGCCTTATAACAAAACTAAAAGCATCAATAAATCACAGTTATATATTTAGATTAACTGACAAGAAAAAGAATGGAAAAATACCATCAAATATGTCACGCAAGAATACAAAACTTGCTTATGTTGTGTCGAGACACCTCCTCTATAATTAAAGCTTTAGTATAATCAATACATATTTCTATGTTGTTCTGTGATAAGCTGTATTTGTGACAACCTGGCTTTCTTAAATTATAAAATTAAATTTTGTGATCAAAGAGAGTGCTAAAATATTTTCTAAGAGACATTCACGAAGGAAAAAAAAATGTTAACTTATAAATGGAACATTTTCTTTGAATTAAAAGAGTTATTTTAACTAGTTAACTCTGATCAAAACTAGTTAACTGTGTTTCAGAGTTTATAACTCTATGACTTTTAATTTTATTGAGTATCAGAATAACAACGTTGACTATCTCAATAATAACGTTTAAAACAAACCTGACTTATTTTATACATGTTTTCACACATCTCAAAGATATAAATTTTACATTACTCCAGTCTCCAAGCGACAAAATAATTTTCTAGGGTCTTTAAAGCTGATATTATGTCTATAAATAACATTAATCCCAACAAAAAAGGGTAAAGGCAGTTTTATGACAGTAACAGTAACAATAATAATAAAATAAAATATGTATTACTATTGTTGGACAATAACATACGGTAATGCTCATTATTAACATCAAGTATCTGTAAAGCATTTTTAGATATTAATTCAGAATTATTGATAAAGTTATCAGGATTAATGATAACGAATATTTAACTTAATTAGTGTATATCAATCTATCTATCTCTAAATAAATATAAAAAACTTCTTTATCTCCTCTTTTCTTTGGACTCGCCATGTCGCTATCAGCTAATTACCCACAAAATCATACTTCATTTGGTTGGTGCTGCCATCTATGACAACTTATTAATACTAATAGCATTCCCAGGCGCGTAGAAAGCACTGTAATGTGCAATATAGGACGGTTGAAGGAAGTTGCAAAGATAAATTTTTATAAGCAAACTTTCCTTGTGATTTCTCGTATATCAGTAATAGCAAGGTGTAATCTACAGTGGCTCCCAAAAATGTTCGTACACTTACGATTTTCAATGAAATAGGGGTCTATCCATTAATTAAAATGAATATTTCAGAATGGGTATTTAATAATAAGATCTATAATCTATTCTTAACAAAACTACATGAAATATTTTTAAAACATAGCAAAACTTTATTTTTAAGAAACCAGTAATCAAAAAGTAACAAAAACTTTATCTCACAAAAGTCATCGTACACTGAAATATTTTCAGATAAATTCATAATTAAAATTATCGTCTGGCGCTTTATTTTTATTTTTGAATTGTGGTGGCATTTAAAATATCGTTTGGCTTTAATTTTTTCTTGCCTACTCCGTAATATTCTATTTATTATTTAAAAATGGCTCGTAGTCGTAAAGAAACAACAAACAGTATTCGAAAATTGATTATTTTTCATCATAGTAGTGGTAAATCAGTTCGGAATATTGCTAAATTACTTAATTTATCCGATTCAACTGTGCAGTATGTGAAAAAACGCTTTAAAGAAGAAAATTGGATCGAAAACAAGGTAAGAAAAGGCCGTCCGGAAAAGTTAACAAAACGTGATCACAGATTTATAATTAGAAAATTTGTGAAAAATTCACGTTTGAATGCTGTAAAAGTTTCTGCAGAATTGAATGAAACATTTTCTACTTCAATTTCACCTGAAATTTTTTGACGAGTTCTCAGAGCAGCTGGATTACATAGGCGTTCTGCCCATAGAAGATTTTTTGTGAGTGAGAAAAACAGAAAGTTTAGGCTTCCCTTCGCACTATCAATGATAAATAAGCCCCAAACCTATTGGAATAATGTCTTATTTGCCGATGAACATTTTTGATGCTGATAGGCGTATAATTGTATGGAGAAGAAAAAAATGAGGAACTTAATCGCAAGAACTTAGTAGGAACAGTTAAGCATGCCGGTGGAGGTATCCTTGTGTGGGGGTGCATGTCAACACCAGGACTAGGAAATTTGGTATTTATTGATGGCATAATGAATCATGCTGTTTTTATAAATATTTTAAGAGACAATTTAAAATTATCAGCTCAAAATTTGAGTATTGGAAACAACTTTGTTTTTTATCAAGATAACGATCCTAAGCACACGGCTCTCAACGTTCGCATCTGGTGTCTCTATAATTGTCCACAAGTTTTGAAAACACCATGTCAATCGCCAGATTTAAACCCAATAGAACATATTTGGAGAGAACTGGAGGTTCGAGTACGAAAACACGACATTCACACGAAAAGCGAACTAAAAACAATTATGATGGAAGAATGGATGAATATTGATGCAAAAATTACAAAAGAACTAAAGCAATCTATTCCCAGACGTCTAAAAGCTGTTGTGGATGCTAAAGGATATCCTACTAAATATTAATTTAACGAAAAATTAGAATATTTACTAATATGTAGAGATTTTTTTACAAGTGTACGATGACTTTTGTGAGATAAAGTTTTTGTTACTTTTGGATTATTGGTTTCTTAAAAATAAAGTTTTACTATGTTTTCAAAATATTTCATGTAGTTTTGTTAAGAATAGATTATAGATCTTATTATTAAATACCCATTCTGAAGTATTCATTTTAATCAATGGATAGACCCCTATTTCATTGAAAATCGTAAGTGTACGAACACTTTTGGGAGCCACTGTATAAAACAGTTCCGTAACTGACTCATTCATTCACTGACTGACTGACATACAACGCACAGACCAAACCGCTGGACCTAAAGGGCTGAAATTTTGCATGGCGATTCTTCTAATAGTGTAGGGGTGCACTAAGAAAGATTTTTCAAAAATTCTTCTTAGATTTTTTAAAATTAAATTTTTAAGCTATTTTTTAAACTTTTTTTACGTTTGCATTTAAAATAACACATTGAGGGTTATAAAATTTATATCACGAGATAGATCATAAAAATTCCTTTAAAATGAAATCTTTTTCGAACCTTTACCTCCATTTCCTGATTTTTGGTGAATTTTTAAAGATTAATTTTTAAAATTTAATTTATTAAAAGCTGATCACGTGATTTCTTTTTCTGCCATTTTAAATAAATTTATTGTCACGTGCATAACAACTAAATAGACAAAAAAATGTGTTTTTTTTCTTTCTAATGCGGCAGACGATTAGATATTATCTAAAAAAAATAAATATCCCTTACGATTTTTTTATAAAATATATTTTTTACATTAATTGTATACATTGATCGTCGCATTTATTATAAATATATATATTTAATTTTTTTGGCATTAATTGCATACATTGGCCGTTGTATTTAATTTGAATGGCGGGTTTTCAGCTAGTCTATATATATAAAACAGTTCCGTAACTGACTGACTGGCTGACTCACCGACATACAACGCACAGACCAAACCGCTGGACCTAAAGGGCTGAAATTTTGCATGGCGATTCTTCTTATAGTGTAGGGGTGCACTAAGAAAGATTTTTGAAAAATTTTTCTTAGATTTTTAATAATTAAATTTTTAAGCTGTTTTAGTAACTTTTTTTAAGTTTGCATTTAAAATAATAATTTGAGGGTTAAGAAATTTATATCACGAGAAAGATCATAAAAATTCCTTTAAAATGAAATCTTTATCGAATCTTTACATCCATTTTCTGATTTTTGGTGAATTTTTAAATGTTAAATTTTAGAATTTAATTTGTTAAATGCTGATAACGTGATTTCTTTTTCTGGTACTTTAAATAAATTTATCGTCACGTCCATAACAATGAAATAGACAAAAAAATTATTTTTTCCCTTGCTAATGTGGCAGACGATCGGACATTATCCAAAAAAATATTAAAATACAGTAAAAGATATGTTCCTCAAACTGTTCTATATTCTTTACTATGTCCTTTTTTTTTTTTTTTTTGGCATTAATTGCATACATTGACCGTTGTATTTAATTTGAATGTACTCCGTAGCGAAGTGCGGGTTTTCAGCTAGTCTGTATATAAAACAGTTTGGAAACTGACTGACTGGGTGACTGAAAGATAACGCACAGACCAAACCGCTGGACCTAAAGGGCTGAAATTTTGCATGGCGATTCTTCTAATAGTGTAGGGGTGCACTAAGAAAGATTTTTCAAAAATTCTTCTTAGATTTTTTAAAATTAAATTTTTAAGCTATTTTTTAAACTTTTTTTACGTTTGCATTTAAAATAACACATTGAGGGTTATAAAATTTATATCACGAGATAGATCATAAAAATTCCTTTAAAATGAAATCTTTTTCGAACCTTTACCTCCATTTCCTGATTTTTGGTGAATTTTTAAAGATTAATTTTTAAAATTTAATTTATTAAAAGCTGATCACGTGATTTCTTTTTCTGCCATTTTAAATAAATTTATTGTCACGTGCATAACAACTAAATAGACAAAAAAATGTGTTTTTTTTCTTTCTAATGCGGCAGACGATTAGATATTATCTAAAAAAAATAAATATCCCTTACGATTTTTTTATAAAATATATTTTTTACATTAATTGTATACATTGATCGTCGCATTTATTATAAATATATATATTTAATTTTTTTGGCATTAATTGCATACATTGGCCGTTGTATTTAATTTGAATGGCGGGTTTTCAGCTAGTCTATATATATAAAACAGTTCCGTAACTGACTGACTGGCTGACTCACCGACATACAACGCACAGACCAAACCGCTGGACCTAAAGGGCTGAAATTTTGCATGGCGATTCTTCTTATAGTGTAGGGGTGCACTAAGAAAGATTTTTGAAAAATTTTTCTTAGATTTTTAATAATTAAATTTTTAAGCTGTTTTAGTAACTTTTTTTAAGTTTGCATTTAAAATAATAATTTGAGGGTTAAGAAATTTATATCACGAGAAAGATCATAAAAATTCCTTTAAAATGAAATCTTTATCGAATCTTTACATCCATTTTCTGATTTTTGGTGAATTTTTAAATGTTAAATTTTAGAATTTAATTTGTTAAATGCTGATAACGTGATTTCTTTTTCTGGTACTTTAAATAAATTTATCGTCACGTCCATAACAATGAAATAGACAAAAAAAATATTTTTTCCCTTGCTAATGTGGCAGACGATCGGACATTATCCAAAAAAATATTAAAATACAGTAAAAGATATGTTCCTCAAACTGTTCTATATTCTTTACTATGTCTTTTTTTTTTTGGCATTAATTGCATACATTGACCGTTGTATTTAATTTGAATGTACTCCGTAGCGAAGTGCGGGTTTTCAGCTAGTCTGTATATAAAACAGTTTGGAAACTGACTGACTGGGTGACTGAAAGATAACGCACAGACCAAACCGCTGGACCTAAAGGGCTGAAATTTTGCATGAAGATTCTTCTTATGGTGTAGGGGTGCACTAAGAAAGATTTTTCAAAAATTCTTCTTAGATTTTTTAAAATTAAATTTTTAAGCTATTTTTTAAACTTTTTTTACGTTTGCATTTAAAATAACACATTGAGGGTTATAAAATTTATATCACGAGATAGATCATAAAAATTCCTTTAAAATGAAATCTTTTTCGAACCTTTACCTCCATTTCCTGATTTTTGGTGAATTTTTAAAGATTAATTTTTAAAATTTAATTTATTAAAAGCTGATCACGTGATTTCTTTTTCTGCCATTTTAAATAAATTTATTGTCACGTGCATAACAACTAAATAGACAAAAAAATGTGTTTTTTTTTCTTTCTAATGCGGCAGACGATTAGATATTATCTAAAAAAAATAAATATCCCTTACGATTTTTTTATAAAATATATTTTTTACATTAATTGTATACATTGATCGTCGCATTTATTATAAATATATATATTTAATTTTTTTGGCATTAATTGCATACATTGGCCGTTGTATTTAATTTGAATGGCGGGTTTTCAGCTAGTCTATATATATAAAACAGTTCCGTAACTGACTGACTGGCTGACTCACCGACATACAACGCACAGACCAAACCGCTGGACCTAAAGGGCTGAAATTTTGCATGGCGATTCTTCTTATAGTGTAGGGGTGCACTAAGAAAGATTTTTGAAAAATTTTTCTTAGATTTTTAATAATTAAATTTTTAAGCTGTTTTAGTAACTTTTTTTAAGTTTGCATTTAAAATAATAATTTGAGGGTTAAGAAATTTATATCACGAGAAAGATCATAAAAATTCCTTTAAAATGAAATCTTTATCGAATCTTTACATCCATTTTCTGATTTTTGGTGAATTTTTAAATGTTAAATTTTAGAATTTAATTTGTTAAATGCTGATAACGTGATTTCTTTTTCTGGTACTTTAAATAAATTTATCGTCACGTCCATAACAATGAAATAGACAAAAAAATTATTTTTTCCCTTGCTAATGTGGCAGACGATCGGACATTATCCAAAAAAATATTAAAATACAGTAAAAGATATGTTCCTCAAACTGTTCTATATTCTTTACTATGTCCTTTTTTTTTTTTTTTTTTGGCATTAATTGCATACATTGACCGTTAATTTGAATGTACTCCGTAGCGAAGTGCGGGTTTTCAGCTAGTCTGTATATAAAACAGTTTGGAAACTGACTGACTGGGTGACTGAAAGATAACGCACAGACCAAACCGCTGGACCTAAAGGGCTGAAATTTTGCATGAAGATTCTTCTTATGGTGTAGCGGTGCACTAAGAAAGATTTTTCAAAAATTCTTCTTAGATTTTTTAAAATCAAATTTTATCTGCTTTTGTAACATTCTTTAAAGTTTGCATTTAAAATAATTATCTGAGGGTTATAAAATTTATATCACGAGAAAGATCATAAAAATTCCTATAAAAAGAAATCTTTTTCGGATCTTTACCTCCATTTTCTGATTTTTGGTGAATTTTTAAAGATTAATTTTTAGAGTTTAATTTATTAAATGCTAATCACGGGGTTTCTTTTCTTTTAATGATACTGCAAATTAATTTTGCGTCGCGTACATGACAATGAATTAAATTGACAAAAAAAATATTGAAATGCGGTAAAAGATAAAATTTAACCACTAAACTAATTGAGATGGAAGTTCTTTTAATGATACTGCAAATTAATTTTGCGTCACGTGCATGACAATGAATTAAATTGACAAAAAAATATTGAAATACGGTAAAAGATAAAATTTAACCACTAAACTAATTGAGATGGAAGTTTTTTAACAATTTAATTAAAATTAGTATGTTTTATGGATATTTAACATACAACTTAATTGCATACATTGACCGTTGCATTTAATTAGAATATTTTCTTCGACATTATTTCGTCTATAAAAATATCCGTTGCGATTTTCTTTATATATACGAGTATATATCTTTACTTATATAAAAGCCTAGAGTAGAAAAACTGTAGGTAACCATTCCGGGACGGACCAGGTCGGGAACATCTTAACATTGCGACGCCATTTTCTGAAATTTTTCTTGAAAAATAATACCACAAAAGATACATATTTTGAAAGCCCTTTAAAAAATATGAAAATTTCAAGTGAACACCCTAGCTCAAAACCGTTTAGTTTTTGAAATATCTTCAAATTAAAATATCCATTGAAAAGAATCATTTATTCAATTGAGACATTCACTTGAATTTCGAATTCATTCTACTCCATGGTTTTTCATATTCCCTTTAATTAACTACATTTTTAATGTTAAATTTTAATGTTAATTAAATTGTGTTTCACGTTTTATTTTTGTTTTATTTTATTGTTGTTTACTGCTGTTTAAGTATCGTTTTCAGCAATGCCTGCTGTGTGGTGAGTCATTCACTTTTGAAACAGTTTTGATTTAGTTTAGTTTTGTTTTGTTGTTTACTGCTGTTTAAGTACAGTTTTCAGCAATGCCCGATGAAAATAATGAATCACCTCTTGAAACGCTGATCAACATTCCGTCATTTTTGACGGGGGTTATATACTAGTATATATATAATAATTAACTTTTATAATAATAAACTTTTTGCTTTAATAATTAGTTAATAGTTACTTTTTGCTCCTCTTTCATGGGCATGTTTTCTTGCTTCACTCATCGATTTTATTCTCTACCTAAATTTCATCTGATCTTTTTGGCTAGCCTCAGATGTATACCACAGATAATCATAGTTTCACTTAATAGGAAATGAAGAGAAAATCTATAGTGTGATATATTTTTAAGTTTTACTTTTTCTTTTTTACGGGGGGGGGGGGGTTGTTGAGGTGGGGCACTTAAAATTCAAATACTTTGGTAGTGTGTGTATATATATATATATATATATATATATACACTCTTAGACACAAAAAAAAAAAAAAAAAAAAAAAAAAAAAAAACGACGCACCAAGAAAGAGTTATCCGAATGGGACGAAAATCGGTAGATGTGATTAATGTACATGTACAAAAAAACAATTGATTACAATTTGAGAAAAATTGGATGATTTAACCAAGAGAAAGAGCTTCACAAAGTGAAAAAGTCAATAGCACGTTGGTCCACCTCTGTCCCTTATGCAAGCAGTTATTCGCTTGGCATTGTTTGATAGCGGTGGCGGATGTACTCTGCGGGATATCATGCCAAATTCTGTCCAATTCGCGCATTAGATCGTCAAAATCCCGAGCTGGTTGGAGGGCCCTGCTCATAATACTCCAAGCGTGCTCAATGGGGAGAGATCCGGCAACCTTGCTGGCCAAGATAGCGTTGGGCAAGCATGAAGACAAGCAGTATCGCCGTGTGCGGGCGGACATTATCTTGCTGAAATGTAAGCCCAGGATGGCGTGATAAGAAGGACAACACAACGGGGCGTAGAATATCGTCGACGTACCACTGTGCTGTAAGGGTGCCAATGACAACCAAAGGGGTCCTGTTATTAAATGAAATGGCACTCCAGACTATCACTCCTGGTTGTCGGCCTTATGGTGGAACACAGGTTGGTATCTCACCGCTGTCCGGGGCGTCTCCAGACACGTATTCGCTGGTTATCGGGGCTCAATTCGAAGCGGGACTCATCAATGAAGACAAGTCTACTCTAGTCAGTGACATTTCAGGTCGAATGTGCCCGACACCATTGCAAACGGGCTTGTCGACGTACCGAGGTCAATGGTAGTCGGCGCAATGGGCGCCGTGAGCTCAGCCCGCTTTCTCTGAGCCGCCTATGAATGGTACTTGCGGTCACTGAAGCACCAGTTGCACGTACGATGATAATGAGGAATCTGGGACTGTGAGTGCCGCTCGGACGATTGCTCGGTCCTCACGTTCTGTCGTTTCTCTAGGCCGACCGCTTCCTTCTTGACGCTGTGTTCGGCCATCGTTCACCCATTCCTGCCAACATCGTCTAATAGTGACATAGCTCCTATCCAAATCGAGCGATTCACAGATTAGACCAACCAGCTTCTTTGAGCCCAACTGCACGTCCTCTCTCAAATGCTGATATCTGCGCATATTGTTCACGCACCTGTATTCGAGGCATAGTTACTGTCTATCTGAGTACACGGAATGAAATTCGCAAAAAATTTAAGACCTTTAATCGAAATTTCTCCTCTTTAATATCCTGCCAGTTGCGCAGTTAAGACGCGCTGCAGCGTTACAAGTTCATTCATTGGTCGCCAAACTTTAAAACTTTGCCTTTTCCGTCGAAACCTATATGTTTTGTCTAAGTGTACATACAATGGAATCTCGATCGATCGTTCTCCGAATCATCGTTTTCCCGTATGTGTCGTTTATTTCACCCAGTCCCGATGTTCAGATTGTTTAGTTATGTTCCCATATTTGTCGTTCAGTTCAGTCGGTTCCTTGAAAAACGATAGATCGTGATTCCACTGTATATATATATATAGTGGACGCTCGTTAATTCGAACTCTGTTAAATCGAACTTTCGGTTAATTCGAACTATTCCAAAGGCCCTCAAAAACTTGTATTGGAATTAATGTTAAAAATATCTCATTAATTCGAACTAAATTTTTATCGCTTCGGTTAATTCGAACTAAAAATTTGACAAAAAAATTTCTTTTTCCTCGTTTAACGGAGAAAATACACGCTGTACTTATTATTTTGTGTGTCAAAATCATCTGTATTTCCTTTGTGTGTAAAGAGGCACATGCCTGCATTCCTAGACTATTGCATTTGTGCTAAACGTCAGGGACATCACTGCTTAACGGACAAAGCGATTTTCCGTTATTTGTATCGATTTTCTTAGAATTTCAGAAAAACCAGTCTTTACTACAGATTCTAGGGAGCTGCGGCAGTTATGCCTGCAGTGCAAATAAGTTAATGTGATCTAGTTTTTCTTCCTGGTTTGGTTTAGAGCGTTACGGTCAACTTTTTGCTACACGAGGCTAATTAGACCGGAACCTACAGTTTAAAGCCGATTCCGAACGGCTACAAGCATCCATGCCAACAGTGAGGCTCGAACTCACAGGATCTGAACCGAATGCCAGCGCCCTAGCCATTTGGCTATCACCTGGCAAGTTTTTCTTTCTCAGTGTGTGGTGTGAACGTGTAAAAATACAGGATGTATACAAGTAGAAAGTACAAAACCCTAACTTTGGAGACAAAGGTAGAAATTTTAAAGAAAGTAGAGAATGGCGAATGCAAAACAAAGTTAGCAGCTGACTAAGGAATAAAAAAAAAATACCTTGTCATCTTATTTGAAAAACAAGGAGTCAATTCATGGGGAAAATCAAAATTTGCTAGAGGAAGGAAACGCGTCCCAAGAAGATCTAGAAAACGCTCTACTGCTATGGTTCCAGGATGTTAGATCTCGAAATTTTCCGATAAATGGACATCTAGTGCAGACGAAGGTGATGAATTGGGAAGTCGAATGGGTATTGAAGATTTTAAATGCAGTGATGGATGGCTTTCTCGATTTAAGTCAAGGCAAAATATTTCTTATCAAACTGTATGTGGCCAAAGCTCTGATGTAAACGAAGACGTATGCACTAATTTCGGTACGAAACTGCCACGGCTTTTCTCTACTTACCTGCCGAAAGATATTTTTTTAATGCGGACGAAACTGCATTTTTTTTATAAACTCTTGCCAAACAAGACATTACATTCTAAAGGGGATGTTTGCGTAGGAGGTAAAAGCAGTAAAGAGAGGATTATAGCTTTAGTTTGTGCTAATATGGATGGGAGCGAAAAGCTTATATTATTAGTGATTGAAAAGTCCAAGAATCCACGACATCTTAAAGAAATTAGAACACTGCCGATTGATTATGTATCCAATACAAAAGCATGGATGACACAAGACATCTTCAGTAACTGGTTAAAAATCAATAGATAAGCAGTTTTCGAGGCAAAAGCGTAAAATTCTCTTATTTGTAGATAACGCAACCTGCCACAATAACCTTCCAGAACTGAGTTTCATACAGGTTGAATATTTGCCGCCAAACACAACTGCGAAGCTACAACCAATGGATCAAGGAATCATCCAGAATCTTAAAACAAATTATCTTAAGAGACTCATAAAACAAATCATTTTTTCTTTAGATTGTGGTGAAAATTACGATATTACTCTGCTGACCGCTATAAATGATCTATACGCCCCAAGGGATGATGTTAAATTAAGCACAATTAGTAATTGCTTTCGTCATACTGAATTCATTCCCGCCGAAGAGAACAATCATATCGAAGAATGTGACGATATTGATACAGATTTTCCTGAATTCAAAAAACTTAACTGTGATAACGTTATTTTTTCTGATTATGTAAGGGTATATGAAGACGTGGAAGTCTGTGGGAAAACTGAGCGACGATGACATAATAAATACTATTCGAGACAGTGTTGCCAACTTGGGGGTTTTGCCCCTAAATTTGGGGGTAAATTAGATGAAAAGGGGTGTTTTTAGGGGCCACATTTTCTTAGGGGCACATGAGGGGGGAACATTTTTTTAGGGGTATTTTCTAGGGGGTACATTTTTTTGGCGCATTTTTTAGAAGTTACTCTTTTTTTAGGGGAATTCTCTATGGGGGGGGGGGGGGGTTAGGAGCAGTGGCGCACCCAGGGGGGGGGCCCAGGGGGCCCTGGCCCCCCCCCAAAGAAGTAGAAATATTGATTTTGCATTATAAATATTTTTATTCGTTCATCTCGGCCCCCCCCCCCATGCATTATAAATATTTTTATCCATTCATCTCGGCCCCCCCCAAGAAAAAATCCTGGGTGCGCCACTGGTTAGGAGCGTAGATTTAAAGTTAAAAGTAATTAGAAATTAACTCTTCAGTTCAATTTTAATCAGGTTGATTTCAAGTTTATTGGTACTTTCTCTCATTAAAACGAAATAAAATAAACAGTCAAAATACAATCATAAACAAATTTTATCATTTTTCGCGGCAATCACGACACGTGGCAAGTGGCGACTGTTTTGTGTTACTTTTACTGTGTTTTTCAGTATTTCTCTTTTGTGGTCTTTCCGGAAATTCTGCATATTTCATTCGAATATAATTATTATAAAGATAAAGTAAGTAGTGGCAGTTTTGCGTAACGGCGACAGAAAATAAAAAAGTTCTGAATTAGCGGATTTCGATTTTCAGTCCCATCTAATGCATACATCAGCGATGTATTTTAGCTTTGAGTTTCAATCTATTGCACAAAATATCAAGGAGAAAGAATTATTAGATGTCAAAGAGAGATGTAAGAAATTTCTGTGTACTTTAGCTCAAGAAATTCAAAAACGATTACCAGATAACTTATTTGTTCTGAGAACGATGTCCAATCTTCATCAAGATGATTCTTCTTCTTAAAGTTGCATTATCTCAAGTGAAACCCAGTCTCAATGACATTTTTGTGAAATTCCATCGAACTCACTTGTACGGCACTAAAAGTGATGTAGAGTCAAAATGGAATCAATTGCAAAATAAATCGTGGTCAAATGTAGCTAATTCTGTTGAATTTTATTCAGAAGTATTTGAAGATTGTGATTCTGCGGGGAAAAAGCGATTTGAAAATATCGCTAAATTTTCAATGGCGCTAATAACACTACCAATTTCAAACCCAAGTGTCGAACGTGCTTTTTCGACATACAAAGTAATTAAAAATAAATTACCGAATAAGTTGTCCCTCGAAGTACTTCAAAGTATCATGATGGTGAGATTTACTCTACAAAAGAACTGCGGTTCATGTGTCAAAATCGTTCCTTCCACCCGTATGCTCAAATTGTTCAACGTCAATATGACTTTAAAAATGCAGTCAATAGTAAAGCACAAAATGAGAGCTAGGCCGATGTCATAAAATACTCGATAATTATCCTGACATCGACGAAATTTAAAATTAGAAAAATCGACAGTATTGTACAATCGAGACGCGTTTTTTTATTAGATAAGTTCCATACATATGTAAAACGTAAATAAACCTCCATTTCATTATGTAAGTGTGTATTTTCTATTTATTTCAATTTCTCTCTCAAACAGGATGCCTATTTGGAACCAGAATTTCTTTTAGGAAGGTCTAGTCTAGGGGATCTCAAGTTGGTGTTAGGGGGAAACAGGGGAATTTCGAGATGGCGCTAGGAAGAGGCGCTTCGTAAAGGTTGGCAACACTGATTCGAGAAGATGAAATAGAACAGACCTTATCGAAATCTGAAGTGGATGCAGAGACTGTTAAGCGTCCTAATGATCAAGCTATAATGGACTATATTAAAACTATGAAAGCATTTATTCTGATGGAACCTTCGTCTAGTTTGGCTTTGGAGCGCTACGGTCATTTTTTTGCTACACGAGGGCAATTAGAGAGGGACCTACTGCTTAAAGCCGATTCCGAATGGCTACAAACATCCACAGTTGTGGGACTCGAACCCACAGACTCTGGTACCGACGGCCAGCGCCTTAGCCATTCGGCCATCCCCGGCAGAACCTTCCTCTTGAAAATGAATTGAAATGTTTACTTCAAATCGAGAAGCTGGCTGAACAATGCAGGTATCATAAACAAAACCAAACATTCTTTTACATTTTTTCCCAAAAGTGTAATTCATATTTTTAATTAAAGTTTACTTTCTACTGCTTCATTTTATGATTAAGGTAAGCCTGTATTGCTTTTTAATGTGTTTAATTTTAGATAACATAGTATAATATATTTTCTGGGGTTATACATACAAGGAAATTTTTCTTCTTCAGTGATACACATTTAAAGTTATATATTTTCTCTTAACATCGGATAGTTCGAACTTCGGATAATTCGAACTTTTTTCTGAGAACCTTTGAGTTTGAATTAACGAGCTTCCACTGTGTGTGTGTGTATGTATGTGTATATATATATATATATATATATATATATATATATATATATATATATATATATATATATATATATATACTTTTATCAAGACATCTTATTATTACCATTCATTTATGTTTAGGAAATATAATGAAACAGATTTGTATAACACACTTATAATTGTCAAAATGACATTAAAAAGAAAGAAATCTAAACTGATTAAAATTTTAATATTTAACATGAAGGGAGCTCTTATGCTTTAATGTAAATAAAAAACAATTTAAATTCTGAACAGCATGAAATCTTTCTTTCTTCATAGTATTCTAACATGTGATTTCCATGGGAGTTATAGCAAGAAAAGCACAAAACTTATAGATCTGAGAGAAATTTTTTTAGACTTGGATCTTACCTATGAGGGAAAGTACCTATACAATTACTATCATAAGGAATTTTGAACCTTGAAGTCCTTGAATTCAAATAAAAGAAAAAAGAACTTATTGTGACACACTATTCATTTCTGTTTTTATAGTTATAAGTTAATATTATTTACAAACAGAAAATATAATTTTTAATAACATTGAGCTCATATCACAAATCTATGACAAACTTATTTCCAGGTTTAGTAAAATGCCTTGAACATTTATAAAAAAAATCATTGTTTCAATTTTAAATCCACTGAAAGATCAATGTTGTTTACCAAAAGAATAAATGCTTAATTAGCTTTACTTTAGTGCTTTTAAAGAATTTTCACCACAATTATATGAAGAGTAAAACTTATATAAGGTTTGTCAATAGAACTTAATTATATGTATAACTAACAAAAATATGTAAGTAAATCAGCATTGCAAAACAGAACTCTTCATACTGATAAAAAAAAAAATTCAATGTCATAGATGTCAAAGACTTAAAACTGAGAACAGCATACATGTACATGTACAAGAACATGAAAATAAATCAATCAATCAATCTCTCTCTCTCTCTCTCTATATATATATATATATATATATATATATATATATATATATATATATATATATACACTCATGGACAAAAAAATTAGCGCACCAAGAAGGAGTCGTCAAAATGAAACGAAATTTTACATACGTAATGACTACTTTGATATAAGTAAATGATAAGAAAATCAAAGAAAAAGGATAATTTATTTCAGAGAAAAAGGCAAAAGAACGGAGGAGTTAATACTCCGTTGGACCCCCTCTAGCGCGAATGCACGATGCGATACGATCGGGCATTGAGTCATACAAGTTCTGTATGATGTCTTGAGACATTTCGTTCTATATTTGCTGTAACCTTGCCTCTAGTTCGTTCAAACTCGTGGGATGCCCAACTCGTCGTCCAAAATGATCCCAGATATGCTCGATTGGAGACAAATCTGGGGATCGGGCAGGCCAAAGAAGGGTAGTAACAGTGCGGAGACAGTCTTGTGACACCCTTGCCGTATGAGGCCGAGCATTGTCTTGTTGAAAAATGGCTCCTGGGAGCCGTTGCATGAGTGACAACACATGTGGTTGCAGGATTTCATGAACATACCGCTGGGCTGTCATGGTGCCACGGAACAATACTAGAGGTGACCGTGTATTGTAGGCAATGGCACCCCATACCATCACACCAGCTGTGGGAGCGATGTGTCGCTGTACAGCAAAGGTAGGATTGAAGCGTTCACCACGGGCTCTCCACACACGAACACGATTGTCATCACTGCCGAGATTGAATCTGGATTCGTCGCTAAAGACGACCTGGTTCCATTCCGCTGCAGTCCAGTTTCCTCGTGCGCGGCAAAACTCCAAACGGAGGCGTCGATGGGTGGGCGTCAAGGGCAGTACACGTAAAGGGCGCCGCGATACCAACTGGCCTTCAGCCAGGCGCCTTCGTATGGTTCGAGAAGACACAGAAGCCCCTAGTGAAGGTGCTACCTGTGCCTGGATGGCGGCCGATGAAGCAGTTGGCTGTATGCGTGCATTTCTTACGATGTGGCGGTCTTCTCGACGACTGGTCTGTCGAGGGCGTCCTGAGCCTGGCCTTCGTGTACATGACATCTCTCGGGTCCACTGGTCCCAACACCTCCTCACAACACAATCAGAGCGGCCTAATTGACGAGCTACTCGCCTAGCTGACCACCCAGCTTAAATCATCCCGACGATTCTCCCCCTCTCAAACTGCGACAACTGCTTATATTGTCTTCGAACACGGCGTAATGGCATGTCTATCTCAGCTCTTCCTTTGTAAATGATTCAGCACACTCAAACAAGCTTTGGTTACCTGTTTTATACTCCACAGAGTACGATGTTCAACGCCCTCTACCGGCTATACGTAATGCGCAATCACGTTGCATTTCTAATCATTTGCATATCTCCCCGACATGTACCTTCATTGCAAGTTTCGTTACGATCCCGCAATTATTTCTTGGTGCGCTAATTTTTTTGTCCATGAGTGTATATATATATATATATATATATATATATATATATACATACACACACACACAACACTTTTGCAGATTCCTTAATCATTAATCATCATAAATAAAGACAGTAAACAAAAAGATTTTTTCATAATTTTTAAAAAATAATTTAATAGCCATTTATTAAAGCAGAGTATTTTGAATTTTATTTCAAACACTCTCTCTTTCTCTCACACACACACATATAAATGAACACATAAGTACACTGGTGTAAGAAATTAAGAGAATTTGCAGACTTGGTCGATTATCTCTAAAACTACTGTACCGATTTTAATGAAATTTGATATGTACATACATTGATACAATACAAAACAAATAACCATTGAATAATTGTGATACACACGCATGATCGTACGTAACACTCGTCGGAGTCGGAAGGTATGAAACAGCGGTTGTAGAATAAACAAAAAAAATGGGTTAATAGATGGGTTAATAGGGGGTATGGTCCTCTCTTACAGATATACAGGTCTCGCAGCGTGATTTCATACTTGAAATAAGGCAGTTTATCATTTCCTGTGGCAATTGGTCCCACTCGTTCAGCAACACTGTTTTCATTCCCTGGATGGTTCTCGGAGGGGGGTTGCGAGTTGTAATTGCCCTCCCCCTCCCCAGAGCGTCCCAGACATGCTCTATAGGGTTAAGATCTGGAGATCTGGCTGGCCAATCCCTCCGCCGAATATCCCCACTCTCTAGAAATTCGTCAACCAGAAGAGCTCTATGTGGCCTCACGTTATCATCCATTAAAATGAACTCAGGACCAACTGCACCCCTGAAAAGGCGAGCATAGGGCTCCAAGACCTCATCCTTATACCTCACACCAGTCACAGTGCCTCTTTCAAAGACATGGAGAGGTGTGTGGCCATCCAACATGCCTGCCCAGACCATTAAAATTCCTTTGCCATAATGGTCAATTTCGCGGACATTGGAGGGTAGGTAGCGGGTCCCTGGTTCTCTCCATATGAACGTACGGCGAGAATCGGTGTTTAGGCTGAACCAGGACTCATCAGTAAAGAGAACGGTCGCCCATTGATCCATACTCCAATCTCTATGCTCTCTGCACCATGATAAACGGATTCTCCTATTCATAGAAGTGAGTGGGACGCAAACAGCAGGTCTTCTTGCAAACAACCCTCTCTCATGAGGTCTTTTGGAAACAGTCACCCTTGATACACGGGTTTCTGTGGCTGCATACAAGTCACGAGAGAGCTGAGAAGCTGTAGCACTCCTGTTACGCCTCACTATAATCGACAAATGGCGATCTTTTCTGGCTGTCGTGGCTCTTGGACGACCTTGCCCAGGCTTTCTCTGGATGGATCCGGTATCCTGAAACTGTTTCCATAAGTTACACACGGCGCTGGGCGTTAAATTGAACTCTCTACAAATTTGGACTTGAGATTGGCCTGCTTCTAGCCTCCTCAGAATTCGCCACCTCATTCGATCATCTAAACGTTGGTGGTTACTCATTTTTACTGTTACAATTTGAAATTAACTGATTGCTGCAAAATAACACCAAGAATTAACCCATTTTTTTGTTTATTCTGCAACCGCTGTTTCATACCTTCCGACTCAAATGAGTGTTATACACGATCATGCGTGTATATTACAATTATTGAATCGTTATTTGTTTTGTATTGTATCAATGTATGTACATATCAAATTTCATTAAAATCGGTACAGTAGTTCTAGAGATAATCGATCAAGTCTGCAAATTCTCTTAATTTCTTATACCAGTGTAGTAACCAAGAAAATCAAATGTATTAAAAAGCAAACTCTAAACTTTCTACATAATCATAGCTTAAGGATATATTTTTCAGATAATTTAAATATAGTAATATAAAATTTACCAGGCTTTTCAAAACAATGTTATTAATTAAACATTCTTAATCACTGGAAACTTAACTTGACTTAAGAACATTTAAAAAGTTGATAGCTAGAATTACATGAAATGCAGTTAAAACCAAAATAATGTTTGGCAATAAATCTCTATATTTATAAATAAATGATAAACATATATGAAATTAAATAACATTGTAAAACAGAAAAACTCTTCACATTCACAAAAAAATAAATACAGTGATATAATCAACAAAACTTTGGAACTGAGAAGTGTATATACAATCAAGAAGTTCTCTACCAACTCTCTCTCTCTCTGTATGTATATATATATATATATATATATATATATATATATATATATATATATATATATATATATATATATATACACACACACATAGTAAAACTTCTCTAGCCGGCCACCCAGCAATATGAAATGTCCTCTTTTTTTCAGAACCATTGCTGGCTGTCATATAGAAATCCAACTCAATTTGATGGCAATTTTTTTTTTTTAACCATGACTGGCCGTCTTAGAGAGGTTTCACTATATATATATATATATATATATATATACACACACACACAAACATTTCTGTACACTCCCTCACCAATGCAAATAAAGAGAGTAAATGAAAAAAATTTCATATTTTTGAAATAGTTTAATTGCATTTATAAAAGTGGAGAGTATTTGAATCTTATATGACACATGTATATATTAATACATTAGCTGTAACCATGAGAGTCAAATGCATCAAATAGCAAACTCTATACAAACTTTCTACATAAATATAACATGTGGAAACATTTTTAAAAAAATTTTAAAATAATAATAATAATAATAATAATAATAATAATAATAATAATAAAATTTTAAATTTTCACTGGGCTTTTCATGACAATATATTTAAGACTAGAAATTTATTTATTAGAGTATTTGAATCTTATATGATACATGTATAAATTCATACATTAGCTGTAACGATGAGAGTCAAATGCATCAAATAGCAATTTCTACATAAATGTAATATGGGGAAACATTCTTCAAATAATTTTTAAAAAATAATAATAATCAAATTTTAAATTTTCACTGGGCTTTTCATGACAATATATTTCAGACTAGAAATTTATTTCATAGTTACACATTAATAAAAATAGATACATTACATAACTAAAAGACAAGTAACAAATAAATATATCTACATGATTCCAAACATGAGATCTATTGTATTTAACTTACCATTTCATAGGACAATCTGGAGTAAAAGAGAAAAAAAAGGAGGAAGTATTTATCTCTACAATTGTGAAAACCAATGTCTGAAGCCATTTTATAACATTTTTATCTTTAGATATATATCACAAGAAATATATAAATTTAATAAAAACCCTTATGATCAGCTGAATATAATGCAATTCCATCAAATTTACTCTGAACAAAACTAAATTTAATTTTTATTACAAACAGTTATATGCAGTTGATAATCATACATACAGATTAAAATAAAATTGAGAGTAATATCCTTTAAATAGGGTCATTTATTAAAAAAGGGACTAGATCATAGTTGCTCAATATTTGGTAATGTCAGTGAAAATCAGTAATTAAATGTTAAAAGATTTCAGATATGGTTCAGGTTTTTTAAGAGAGAATATAAACTAAATATTTTAATTTCTTAAAAATAGGACCAATAGGACAGCAGAGAGAGCTTTTTTAATAAAGACAAAGTATATATAAAATGAATTTTAGTAATATGTGTTACATCAATTAACATTAAATACCAGCAAACCTTCTAAATAAATGAAAAGTTGGGAAATCAACTATACTGATTGGTAACCAAAAATATAGAGCAATAAGTTAACCCTTTTACGTTTTTGTTTTTATATTCTTTTATATTTAAACAAATTTCATCAGATAAGTACTATCAAAAGCTCTATTTGAATATTATTCTATGCATACCATTTCTAATATTCACTATGGACAGTATAAACAAGGGTCAAATGAATTTTAAACATCATGGTGAGGCTGATATTTAATTATCATAGGGGGAATCAAGTCAAACAGCAATCCTTTGAGTCATTCCTAGATTAACATCTAATTAGTTAATAAGTGTCAAAGCAAAAACTAAGAAAGAAGCAAATTTAGTATAAAAACACAAAGAAATACAGTGGAGTCCCAATAATCCGAAATGACTGGGACCAGACTCTTTTCGGATTAAGCAAAATCATAATCAAAATAAACTTAAATTACATAATAAAGTGTGATTACATAAATATTACATATTACGTGTGATTACATAAATATTACATATTACGTGTGATTACACAGTTTATTTTATAAGGTCTGTCTACACATAACCAAATCTCGGGACGAAATGGGTGATAAGAGAACGGAACACTGCCTAGTACAGTACAGTAGAGTGTAAGTTGTTCTAACAATACATCACAGTGCTCGACAGTTGGAGAGGTGCGTCATTACTGTTAGTGTCAGTTTAGCATTAGCATAAACACATGTTTATTCTACTGTGTCCTACTTTATTATACTACTGTTGTCTAACTTTGAATTTTCTTGTAATTTTCAGAAATATACTTTATATTGCTTAGTATCACTGTAGTTTTATTGTAACCTTAGTTCTTTTTGACTTTTGGTTTCAGATTAAGTGGACTTTCGGATTACTGAAATTTGGGTTATCGGGACTCCACTGTATTTACTTTAAAAAAGCACCCATGTTATGACTATGTTATGGGATCAGAGTTATGTTATCCATAGTACAAATAAATATTGCTTTCTCCCTGCCACATATACTACGAGCTTACAGAACAAAAATACCTAATATAAATACATGCCAACTTGGCTCATTGTTTCTTCCTCAGTTATAAAGGCAGATGCAAGGTAACTGAATGAAAATTAAGAGATTAAATAGGTGATAAGGTATATATAAACACACTTGCATTAATTACATATGCTAAGATACGTGAAAACTGCATTAATGCAATCAGCTAAAAAAATATTGACTGCATTAACATCTAAACTAAAACATACAATTCATCTAAACAAAAACAAGACAACAAGAAAATATATGAAATCAATTCAGTCACATGAATTTTGTAACAAGCAATATATTGTTATTGACACACAAAGAGCTACATAGAATATACAGACTAGAATATTTTATACTGCATAGACTTACAATGTAAATAAAATTTATGAAAATAGTCCAAAAGAAATAGTCCAAAAGCATGTACTTTTCTGTGCAGCTATTCTTTTTTACATATTGATTATGTAAACAATCAGTGATGAAGCAAATATATTTCAAGAATTTTGACTCAATTTTTACAGTGAAATTAACCATATTTTCTATAAGTTTTCAACAAGTTATCAGTAAAAATAATCCATTTTTTTTAAATACACATATGAGAAATAACATGAAAATTTTAAATAAAACAATCTTTGCAAAAGCAACTTATGTAAAGTAAAGCTTCTCCTAATTCAAACTAGATACATTTGTGAATATTTTTTCTTTTTCTCAGAAAATAAAGTATATTTTTTGCAGCATGCAGTATTATGGATTTCTTTAAATCATTAAAATCTATAATAATGTCCACTCTTCAGATAATTAGAATACATTAAACAGAATTCATTTAAGCGATATCCATTTTTCTTAAATACATCTTAAGCTTGGTAATGAAAAGCTACATAGAGTACGAAAGTTTAGAAAAATATAAAGATACAAATTGTTAAATATAGTATCCTCACCTCTTACATCATGTAAAGACTTATTTTACACTTTAACTAAAAACTTATATGCAATATAAATAATAATAAATATAAGCTGCTTATGAAAATAATACTGAATATCTAATTTAATTAGTATACCAGTAAAATAAATTAAGTATATCATGGTTAAAACTAGAATTTGCATAATATTCTTTGATTTCTGGTGAAGCATTTACATTAAAGTAATTTACAAAAATTAAGATATACTCTTCTGCTTCTATGAAACCATCTCCAGACTGAATCTTAATCACTGATGCATATTTAGAAGAATAACATTTTCACACACCCACAAAATCATTGATTTATAAAAAAATATATATATATAAGCAGCATAAATGATTTAAGTTCATAGGGTAGTTACTACAAGGAAGTCTCATATCAACTAAATACCATAAGTGTTATTTAGTATTAAATATATAACTTTGATATACCCCATTATGAACTATCCTAATTAGTGAAAGATTATTTTTATTCTAAAAGTGTTGCACAAAAATTAAAATTAGATAGTTCTAAAAATCTTGTATGACAAATTTCTAATGGGGATAAATAAAGTCAGGTTAGTTTCAGATAAATAAGTAAGGATTACAGATGTTAGATGAGTATATTAAAACTTGATACTAAATGTATATTATTCATGATGTTTCAAGTAAAAAAATAGTTAAAATTCATAAGTTGAATTTTATTAGAAAAACTTAATCTATTGATCTTTCTCTCTCTAACATTGGGGAAACCAAATCCTGCTCAGTCCCCCCAGAAAATAAAAACTTCTGGTAATGATTTATTCATAGCTTGCAGTATTAAATACATACCAATAAGTCTATAATACATAGCCTGATCTAAAAATAGATATATTTCTCTAAGGACAACTATTTTCATATGGATGGAATAACTCCCACACCCACTCCGCCTTCATGAGCACACATTGATGCCACAAAGTCCCATTGATTTTTTTCAGGATTATAAACTTCAACAGTGCTAAGATTCGTAACTCCATCATAGCCACCAATTGCATACAGTTTACCACAGTTAGCCACTAATGCTACACGACTTCTCATCACATTCATGGGAGCAATAAAAGACCATTGTCTGGTGGCAGGATTATATACTTCAGCTGTCATGAGAAATCCTGAACCATCATATCCACCACAAACATAGATTTTGCCATTTAAAGTGGCAACACCAAGCCGACAGCGTTTACTCATCATTGAAGGCATTGGAATCCATTGTCCAGAGTGAGGATCATACCTTTCAACCTGCAAGTTAAAATTTTGTGAGTGACAAAATATTTTAAAGTTGCAAAGCTTAATAAGAAAAAGAACTAGAAGATTGGTGTTATGAACTACTGAATGTTTAGTCAAAAACAATTCCAATATATAAAACTATATCTAGAAATATACTATATGACAAAAGATTATACAATTCTGAAATATATATATAATTAGAAAAATACTGATTATATTCAAAATTATTTTTCTTGCTGACTACATTAAGCATTTTTTACTAAAACTGTGCTTGAAAATTTCTAACTGGAAGAGAAAAACCGAATTTCAAATAAAAATAGAGAGATTTCCAATCTGAACAAGAACATGGCATAAAATCTTTGATAACTGAGTTAGACAATTTCAATACAGGACTTAAGATAACTACTTATCATTATGAGCAGACCTGAAAATTTATGATGCTTTAAATTAATTTGGTATCAATGGTATATCTCTATTTATGACTCTCTAGCCTTATTATCATTCATCTTAGTATATTACATTATAAAATTTATTCTGTAAAGAAAGGGAAACGTGTAAAATATACTAACAGTCAAGAATAAAAGTTTGAAAAGAGATATATAAATACAATTTAAAACTATGAATAATTATAATATATATAAAGTCACTATCTCTAAATCCCTACTTAAAAGTTTTGCAAGGGTTTTTTTTAAACAAAAGCATTGGGCAATAATAACATAGAGAAAAAGTTATCAAAAAGTATAAATTAATGAAAAAGCTTTGACCTTGAGCAGTGAAATTCACATCAAAAATTACGAATTTGTTAAAAAAATAATTACATGACATCATTGCCAACTATTTTGAATCAAAACTCAAAGATTTTTATCTTCATCACATCATAATAATACAACTGACATCAGTATTTTGACAATCCTTTAAAAGAAAAAGGGATAAAAAATTAGTATGTAGGCTCATTCTCTAAACTATGAATGATGGCTGATCAACTTGGGTGCTGACCTTTGGTACCAGTGCCTGCTCCTGGGTTCAAGTCCCAGTGTGTACTTAGGTATTTTATAGCCATTTAGAATCAGCTTTAAACTACAAATAATAATCCTTTTAGACATTGTGTAGCAAAAGATGACAGCAGCACACCACAAAACAACTAATCTTTTCCAACATATAATCATACTGTTGAACTGTAGATCATGTTCTTTTTAGATCTCATGAAGCAAAAGATGACAGCAGTATTCAACAAACAAACCAACTACAGTCAAACCCCATTATAGTGAACCCAGTATATAACAAACTCACGTATATAACGAACGAAAATTTTGGACCCCCGATTTTCCTATTGTACGTAATTTAATTAGTATTGTGTGAGTTTAATGTAATTGATTTTAGTCAATTTAATTCATTAATGTTCATTTTTAATAGATTTTATCATTTTTAATACATTATTATTGAATACACATTGCAACTAATGAGTTATACATTTTGTGAACTCTAGCATTTTTATTAATGGTTCAGATATAGCAAACCATTGGATAAAGCGAACAAAACCTTTGGACCCTTTAAGTTCGTTATAATGGGGTTCAACTGTAATATTCTCCTAATCACACTGGAGTAAGCTCTCAGAAGAAGTTCTGACTTTCCAAATTGAGGTGTCTGTACTCCAAAGGGAGACTTCTATACACAAGTTAACTGAACCCAGACCATGGCAAAACTCCTGATTCGTTAATCTGAAGGAATCTTAAAATCAAACTTGTCTAGAAAATTACTATATCTAATGATACTAAATTATGAGAGTGTGCTTTATAATGTAACAAATACGAATTTGAAAAGTCATTGTTTTGTCAATTTTAATATTCAGAGACAAACTATGTTTGTACATACACTGCCAAGATATATCCAAGCAAAGATACCAGTGCAGATGAAAAGTTCATTGTTTTTCTCAAGAAAAAGAGGGTGACAGTGGCTTTTCTTCCTACTATAACAAGCACAAAGATCTCACAGTTACTTAATATTTGAAACCTTAAAAATTAATTCTAAATATTTCATTAGAATATTTTATAGTATATTTTTCCTTAACATGTTGTCTACTAAGTTTCTGAAAGCCAAATTTCATGACTTTTTCTCTACAAAAATTTCCTGGGATAATTTTAAAAGGGCTTTTAGTGATGTCTCCACAGAAAAATTAAATAATTTTTAAAAAATTAAAAATACACAACTAACACATTTCAACTTAAAATTCTAAACAAATTTATGCAACTGAAAATAAATAATGATAATAAAATATTTCACTTTTGATGTATACACTACTAAAAATGCCTTGTAAAATATCAACAAACTTTTTGGGTACACTTTTTAATAATGTTAATATTTTTAGCAGATTTATATAATTACAATGTACACCACAGGCCAGTAACCAAAACAATTTTATTAATATTTTACTGGTAATTTTTTCTTAATTCCCCAATACAATAGAGCAAAAAAGGAACAGCTATCAAAAAATTTTTATTGGTTTAAATCAGTAGTTCCCAACCCGTAGAAGTTTGCAGACCACTAAGCTAGAAATTGAACCATGTGCGGACCGCCCCACCCCCACCGACTTGAGGGGGAGGACTTTCTGGGAGTATGGGGATATAAAATGTCCCTCAGGCAAAAAGGGATACAGGATTAACATACTCACATTCTTATGTATCATATTCTAGTAATAAAATAATTATGTTAAACTTTTAAGAAATTTTAATTCAACACTTGATAGTCATCGGATATATTCGGCCCATCTAGTTCAATGAACATTGCTTTCAAAATCCCCATTTATTTGGCAACTTTTTTAAATATGGTGCTGGACCATTCCCTAGTCTCTCACAGATCACCTGTGGTCCATGGACCATCAGTTGGGATTCACTGATTTAAATAGATTCCTACACATAACCATGGCAAAACACCATAATACTTTTTATACTAATCATTTTCAAGAGGACATGGTTTCCTCATCAATTTATTTCAAAGACATATCATTAAAATAAATATTATTTGTAACCAAAAATTTTTTTTGCTAAAGTTGATTAAAAAATTTAGGAGTAATTTTATTTACAGGAACACTGAACATTTTAACATACTAATATAAATGAAAAAAAAAATTCTACAAGCAGGATGCTTATATTCACAATTGGTAGTGCTAAAATAAAGACATGCATTTCACCATTTAACTCACCATAAACGCTTTTGTATTCTAAAAATAGCATGCACTTAGAAGTGGGGAGAAAAACATAGATATTTAATTATACAGATATTTAACATACAGATATTTGGGGAAATTTGTGGTCTTTCTCCCAGTACAACTACATTTCTTTTGTGACTGATTTTTTGTAATTTTTTTGTGAACTAATTTTACAAAATTTGTGGGACTTATTTTCCAATTTGCAACCTTTTTAGATTTTTTTTTGTGTCTAGTAGACATTCTTATAAAGTTATAAAATATATATATCACTGTTATGATCAGTTAAATAAAATAACTATACTTGACAAATATAAATGTTTAAATGATTTATCATATACTATTTAACCTAAAACAGAAGCATAATCAGCTGTGTTTTTTTTTATGAAAAAATATCATTTAGACTCTTCTTATGCAACAATTTGGAAAATTTTTCATTGGTTCTTTTTCATATAAATACATATGGCTCACAATGAAATACTCTTTTCCATTAATCATCATAGCAAATAGTTTTGATTTCCCTGACAATTTTATAAGTTTTTTTCTTTTTTTTTACATGCCTATGAATCTACCAGTAAGACTATATATATTATAACTCATATAGACTACCCTTAATTTAACTTTCTATATTCTTGGTTTAAAGATGAGTCTGTCTATATGTCTATAGAATTTGAAAAATTTCTGGTTATTAAACCATAATCTAAATGATGAGCATGAATATGAGAAACTGCAGATACATTCACCTGACAAATATGTCATTCAAAAGAATGTTCAGTCGTAGGAAAAGTACCATAAATTTACCACTGTTGATAAAAACAAAAAAAAATAAAATCATCTATATGAAGGAACAACTTAGAAATATATAAGTTGCAAAATAAAAATGAAAAAAAAAAGATATAATTTAGAGTCCATTTAGAAAATGTTAATTACAGAGTCAAATATAGAAAGTCCATCATGTCCTCCTAAGGCATAGATGTGATCCTCAAACGCTACAACACCAGCAGCACTTCTATGCCTTGACATGCTTGTGACCATAGTCCATCTGTATAAAAAAATATATTAATTAAAAACCATTTTGTTGAAAATTTGATGAATTTGATTATTGTCACCAGTACTAATTTCTACACTGCTCAAAACAATTAGGGGAGCACATGGTTTTAACGAAATTACGCAAATACTTACACCGATAAGTAACATAAAATAAATCATCCATAATTTAAAGCCTAGCAGGAAACAGAAGAAGAAAACTTCATATGCAAATCAAAGTTCATGACGTCAAAAACCAGAAAAAGAACATAAGGGCGGAAATCGGGATGTTGCAGAAACGTCTGTTTCACTGCCTTAACTGTGAAATTTGATTTCTCAGTTATTCTTTTTGAGAAAATGTGACTTGAAAATGTCTCAACAACGTGATTTACCAGAATCCATGGCATGGCGTATTACAGGCAGACTTGAATCCGGGTAAACACAACGTAGTGTCGCGGACGGTGTTGCCGTCGCCAGAAGTGTCGTTATAAGGCTGTGGAATCGATTCCAAGCAACAGGGAATGTTAGACGTCGACCAGGGCAAGGTCGGCCACGCGCCACTACAGCAACTGATGACCGGTATATACTGTTAACAGCTCGTCGAAACAGAACAGACAATGCTACTCAGCTGCAAAGACAGTTGCTCTTGGCAACAGGACGAAGGATGTCCAGCCAAACAGTACGTAATAGGCTTCATCAGGGAGGTCTCTATGCACGTAGGCCAATGGTCTGCATTCCTTTGATCTCATGCCACCGTTCGCCCCGAAGAAGATGGGCTGCTGAACATCGAGATTGGGAGCAACATGATTGGAGCCAAGTGCTGTTTACAGACGAGTCCCGATTCAGTCTGGAGTGTCACAACCGACGTTTTTTGGTATGGAAGGAAAGGGGAACTCGAAATAACCCCACATTCGTTCGTGAAAGGTCACAATACAGACGAGCTGGTTTTACGGTATGGGGTGGAATCAGCACAGGTGGACGAACGGACCTGCATATCATTCGGAATGGTACTTTGACGGCCCGAAGGTATGCAGACGAGATACTGAGACCTCATGTCATACCTTACGCTGCAGCCATTGGAGATTCCTTTGTTTTCCAGCATGATAATGCCAGACGGCATACAGCTCGTCTTGTGGAGAACATGCTTGAAGCTGAAACAATACAGCGTATGGAATGGCCAGCGTGCTCTCCTGACCTGAATCCAAGCGAGCATGTTTGGGACATGCTCAGACGATGCATTGCTGCAAGACCAAGGCCTCCTTTTACTCTCCAAGACTTGGAGATTGCACTTCTTGAGGTGTGGAACAGTATTCCCCAAAGTCTTATTGATAACATCATCGCATCCATGGAAAACAGTCTTAGCTGTTCGAGGAGACCACACACCATATTAAAAATTTTGCATCATTTCTAAACAATACTTTTTTTTATCGTTTACATGTAACCAAATTGTTGCCCTAAATCATCTTTTCATGTTTTTTCCATATTTTTAAAGAATTAAAGCTTAATTACAAATTTTTTTACGTCTTTTCTTCTGTATTGCGCATTGATACGCGTGTACTATCCATTTTATGCCAATACGTGGCTGTCTCGCACGGTTTTCTTAACTTCTTTGCTTGCTCTCCTAATTTTTTTGAGCAGTGTATTATTTTATTTAGAATATAGTAAACTTTTCTTACTCATTCTTTTCTGGATCATAACATTCTACAGTATTCAGAGATGATATTCCATCATAACCACCACAAACATATAATTTATTTAAAAGAGTAGCTGCTCCTACAGCACTGAAATAAAAATAACAATAATCAAATTAATATTTAAAATAGAATAATGAATTTTTCAATAATGTAATAAAGCTCTACAAGCAGGATTTCTACACTTTTAGAGTATTTTGCTCACCAAATTTCTTCCAGGTCAATGGAATCTCATATTTAATATACTTTATTACAAAATAAAGTTACCCAGATTAGTAAATTGTGTTTTAGAGTGTTTTCTAGCCTCAACAGTAAAGCCTATATATTAATTTTCAATATTTAATGGATAACTTCTTCAACTGAGCAAATTCTATACTTCTTAAAAAACTAATTATTGACTTTTTAAATTCAGCCATCATAATTGTGAAATGCAAAGTGGTGAAATTTAGAATGATGAAAAAAAACCTAAGATTCAGAAACTTAATTAATCAGTGTTTAAAAAATGCCTACAATGGGTCAAGATCAAATGTATTTAAGCATGGTTTCAAAGAAAGCAATGATTAAAGTATTACAACATAAATAATGATGTTTTCTGAGTACTTCAAAAACTGAAAAATACCATGTGTAGTGCATAATTCAGCAAGAAATGCAGTCAAAAAAGAAATTAGACTTCTTTTTACAATAGAAAATTTATATGAGCTGAATAAAATTATACATCACAGGTAGGTAAATTATTAAATTTCTCAATTTGCCTATTGATGATATTTACCTTTACTTTCATAATTTATATAAGTTTTCTCAGTAATTACATTAGATGTTAAATGTATTAATTGGCAACAAATTATAATAAATATGAAATATTACAAAAAAATATTTTACACTAAATGAAGACACATTAGCTTCTTGATAATAGTAAAGTAAATGTAAGTATATTGGTATTGAAAAGGATATCAAGCACTCAAAATTAAATAAGAGCTACCTGTTTCAATTTGCTGTATATTACCATAAGAACAATTACAAAGAAAGTTTTTTTTTTACATTTTGGGTTAATAATGTAGCTGAAGAACCCTGTCTTTTTCACACTTGGGATTTAATATATTTTTTACTAAAGTCATTTTGTATTTAGAAAGATTATAAGGATTTTAAAGCAATTAAACTTTTGATGTATTTCAGATTAAAAAAATAAACATCTGCCTAACATTCGAAGAAGTAAACACTAAACAACATCATTAGGAAACAGTACCACTGAGCCAAAATGTAAAAGATAATAAAAAAATCTATGAATGAGATCTTGACCTTAAATTTTCTCTATGCAAGCATTAGTGACTAGCTGTGACATAAATATCACGTTTGGCACTAGTTGTCATTTTTGTTTTGTACCTAATTCACTATCAAAGTTGGAACTCCTTGTGAGCATTAGTTCCATCATTCAAAGGTCACTATCCCCCAACACACACATACACTATGTGCCATTCACTACATACTCTGTATCCATACACTACATACTCTGTATCAAAACTTGACTTTGAAAGTATTGTTTAAGAATTATTGAATCTGCTAGGTAGACACACCTTTGCTCTGGACAGTCTTTCTAAATCTGATCTGGTAACTAAAAGTATCAAAAGCAACAGAGTCCAGTATCCTCTGTATAGATGGATAGATAGATAGATAGATATACAGTGAAACTTCTCTATGGTGGCCAGTAATGGTTCCCAAAAAAGTGGCCATTTTGAAGGGGTGGCCGTCAAAAAGAAGTTTCTTTCATAACATTTGCCCTGTATAGTCTTTAATCCATTCTGATCAAAATATGGTTGTTTAAAAGGGTGGATGCTGTTGAATAGGGGTGGCCAGCTAGAGAAGTTTCACTGTTTATACATGTATATACACATTCATATTGATTTATATTTTACAAAATAATTTATGATACTCAATTAAATATGATTACTACATTCAAATGCATGAGCAGGATTGAGATTAAAGGCTTTGCTTATAAAATAATAGATACTACTACTACAATAAGAGGAAACATATAGCAAAAACATCTTCAAAATATTAACGAAAGTTTTTACCTTCTTTTACAGTTCATGGATGCAGCAGTACTCCATGCTCTAGTTTCTGGATCATAAACTTCTACAGTACTAAGTCGTTCAGTTCCATTATATCCACCTATGGCATATAATTTATTGTGCATGACAGCCACACCAACTCTGCTTCTCAACATAGTCATTGCTTCAGCCATTTGCCATCTACCAATTTTAGGATCATACACTTCAACAGTGCTCAACGAATCCCCTGATTGGTATAAATGAATTTCATTACAAACATTGGGAATAATAATAATAAAATCATTTTTATACAGTAATGTTATAAAATTAAGTTTATTTACTCTAAAATATAAAAAGTTTTCTTTTTCACAAAATGAAAAAAATGCAAACTATCAGTAAAAGAGAACTGGTATATATGGTTTGTAAATACTCCTTTCTAGCTTTTTTTTTTTCTCACAAATACCATACTTTCTTCTCTAGTTGTTTCATAAGGTTTCATAATTTTTCAAATTCTTCAGACCTGGAAAGAATTACTCCTTCCTCAATCTGCCTCTACATTAGTAAAATTAAAATGACTGAATTATGATAAACTTTGTTTTGTTCTTTTTAGTCTGGAACATAAAAATTTACAGCAGCAAAAATATGAAATGGTAGATATGAGGTAAATTTCTCCTAAAAACTGGACAATTTGATTCAAAATAACTAAGGGAAAACTGAAATCTTGTCAACAAGGTATGAAAGAAGGTCTAAAATGTTGAAGCAAACTCAAGAAAAAGTAAGAAATAACTTGCAAGAGTATTATGATTTATTTAACATTTCATAAAATTTTTCACGTGAGATTTTTAAAAAAAACCATATTCTGATAATATAGACAATTTTATTTATAAAGGAAATAATATAAATAAATAAAAATAAAGGTTGCAGTAGTTCAACAAAGAGCACGAACAGATCAATAGAATGTTCTGAAATATAAAATGTTTACACACAAACAATCCTGATGTGAAACTATGAAAAAACCTACCAGACTTAGTTAAGCCTCCAACAGCATATATGCATCCAACAACATCAGGACAACAGCGAGGTCTCGTTCTAAAGCTTTGTAGTAAAGGCCGCCTCTCAGGCATTAAATGATAGTCTTTAGCCTCATCAAGCAAATCTCGACACTGATGAGAACTCCTTATAAGTTCTTCAGTAGCAACATGGTCTGTTAAATACTGTGGGGTTAACAAAGGCATGCGCACCTGAGTTAGCAGTTCAGGAAGATGGTCAGTCCTCAAATGCTGTGCTTTGACCCATAGCATAACTGCTTCAAATACCTGCAGATAAATCATACTGAATATATAATGTTAATAAAAAACACCTATACCTGTAAATTACTTAAACCGGTATTAAAATAACCGAAACTGTCTCAGCACAAAGCTTAAATATATATATACATAAATACTCATTAGATGTTACTTTTTCTTCCACTCAATTTTTTAGACTTTTTCATGAATACAAAGAGTATTTTAGGGTGGAGATTAGTATCTAATCATATAATATTTTTAATGTACTAATTTTCTATATTGAAGTAAAAGGCTAAAAGAAGAGTAAATGATAACTTAAAAGTATCAAATTCCAGAGGAATGGTCATTTTATTTTTTTATGTCAATGACAAATCTTTTTCTCAATAGATTTTAACATCTCTTACACACACAATTTTAATGAAGACATAATTCATATAAATTATGAAAACATTTACATGATGCAACTTTAAAAATATTAAAGAACCTATTCTAGTACACTTTCATAAATTAAACACCACTGTTACATAATATAAACAAATAAAAATTATTTTAATTATATAAGGCTAAAAAGTGAAATGAATAACACAATAACTAAAAACTTTAAATATTAAATTAAAAATATTTTCAAAATTATTTTTAAGATATAGTTTTAACCTTGTATAAAATTTTGTGGTTGAGAAAAAATCAACTATTTTACAACATTTTGGTAATTTATCAGCCAATTTAAATACTTTTTCAGGTCTGTAGAAATTATTAAGTACCATGGAAAGCCTGTATTGTGTAGCTGTGTTAAATGGTTGATAACTAATTATGTTAAATAATTGATAACTAATTTTGAAGAAAGGAAGAAAAAGCTTGCAAACCAAGTCCCATACAGCTATTTTTAAGCTAGTTTAAAAAGGAGAGAGGAACATTTGTTCTTGATAAAAAATTTAATGACATGAGCAGATAAACAGAGTAGCCTATGACAGACAAGTTCTAAAGTATGATTCTTCATGAAATAATATTAATTTTTTTAAAACAGGTGCTGCATCATAATATCAAACATTATTACAACAAAAAAATATATTTCCACTTTGAGCACAGTAAAATCTTGTCAAAAAAGACAATATACTGTAAAAATGCCCAAACTGAGATAGTCTCATGACATAAAATGGACCTAATTAAAAGTCTAAACTATCAAAAATTATATTTATTGTACAATTTTATAATATTTACAATATTTAAAATTATGCTTGAATTTTGATTAAAATAACAAATTAGCAATTAAAACTCCTAAATTTTACAATAACTTCTCTAAGATTCCATAAATCAAACACACACAAAAAATTGCTTTGAAGCTTCTTAGTATTTTTTAAGTGAATTAACAGTAGTTTTTTTCTTTCTTTTGAAGATTAGACTATATATTTCTATTTACAGTATTTTACCAATCTATCTAGAAAAATCTCTCACTTTCTATTTCATTTTTTTAAATATCTCTTGACCTATCTTACTCTCTACATTAGCCCATTGCTTGTTCTTATTCTCATGTAATGCACTGTACATGTGAGGATATTCCCTCTCTCACAGTAAAAGCATTTTTCTGTCTGAAAAATATAAATTTTCTTCAAATAATTCTACTAGGTCAACATAAAACTGTGTTAATCACAAGAAAAAAAAATTGAACATTGAAAAGTCCTTTGCATTAAAAAAACTTTTCAATTTACATGAGTTACAACATTATTAAAAACAAATGAAATGACAATTTACTTGCTCTTCACTTGTAACATGTAACTCATCTCTGCTTATAATTTCTTTCACATCAGAAAACTGCAAATTTATGAACTCTTCAGAGTGAGAAACTTCAAGGAAGTACTTCTGAATGTAACGGTTGGTTGCTTCAACTAGACAAGAACAACCCAAAGCATCAGCAAATGTACGTATGCCAAGAACATTATTTGGGTGCAGTCTATAAGAAAATTAATTAATTTATGTATTACAGAAATGCTGACAGAAATATAAAATGAAAAAACAACAATCAAAAGCTCTCCTTTCCTGTACCAAATAATTCTTTTTGGCAAAAGAAAGTATTGTAACAAAATTTACAAAACACTATATCCTCCCCATAAGAAAATCTTTCTCTACCAACTTGTGAATTAACATACTAGAAGTCTCTGTTAATGCAGCTTCAAATTCTAAATAACTTCACTCAAAACCTTCCCTCCTCACAGACAAAACAAAACTTGAAAGATAAATTCTCAGAGATTGGTTGTTTTGAAGTACTGTGGTCATCTTTGCATCACAAAGGCTAAACAAACCAGTTCCTACAGGTTAAAGTTAATTCAAAACAGCCACACTTACCCATGCCTACTCCAAGATTTGAATCTGCAGACTCTGACTCCAAAGACTAGTTCCCTAGGCTTTTGGTCCTCATTCGGCTCAATTTCTCATAGGAACTTCCAATAGGTAATAGATTCCCCACTTCTGGAATTTACTCTCTTATCTGAAGTTTAAAGAGCAAGGATTTTTACCTGCTAGAACTGGGAGTTGTCTCTCAGATCTTTTTTACTATCAGAAATGTGGAGCTTTGGGGAAGAATGAGATTATTTTGCACTTGATGTTTTAATTAATGAACAAAATGAAATCAAATTCAAAAACAGACTTTTTTTATCTCAATCGTCATCACATATGCAAATAAATTTCTTGGTTTATTGCTGCTTAGTATTTTTTCATGTGGATGAATTCAGACCAACATTTAATTTACTTAAAGAAGTGTGCTTGATACATCTCAGAAAAACTTTGGGTACCTTAATAACAACATGAGGAAAAGAATTAATAAATAGATAAATGAACTGGTTTAAGTTAAATCAGGAGGCATTGATGTACCAAAACTGAGTTAGTGCATCCTTATTTCTGCAATCAGAGTCACATAAAGCAAACTATGAAACTTGATATGTCTCCCCTGGTAAATCTTGATGGCACCATGAATATCTACAAAGACCAAGCTTTGCACATGAAACTGAAATTATTTAATTAAGTTTGCAGTAATGCCTATACTATGCAAACATAATCATCTGAAAATTTTTTAAAAATAATAAGAACCTTTGTTGCTAAATTAACTGATGATTGTGTTTGAGAATTTTGAAGTAATAAACAAGCTGAAAAGGGCAGTTTCTGGGTTGTTGGCCACTCAAGTACAAAAATAATATTGCTACCCTTATAAATTAAATATTTTTTTGTTTACAAGTAGTGTTACTTTGATTATACATAAAAATAATTTCATCGAAATAGTTTATCTAGAAACTTAATAATTATCAAAAAAGTTTTGAATATTATTCTTAATATTCAAAATTTTACATATAATATACTGTCCATGGCAACCCCTCAGTTTGGTCACCTAATTATCAAGATACTTTCAGGAATGGCCTTGAAGCTGAGAGTATCTTTATGAAGAACCAGAAATTTCTATAAAAGAAACTAAAATGGAAGACATAACACTTATCAATATTGATGCGCAGTAAGATTAGTAGAATAAATTAAGTCAATATTTAATTGTTTGCTAACCTAACAACAATACAACTTGCTAAGAATAACACAGCATGTTATAACTACAAGCCATGGTACAAGCATATGAGTGATACACTATATTATATACAACAAAATTTGTATACTGATGGTTTAACAAAGAAAATTTTGCTATCTAAGAAAAAGGGGCAGGTTTGTTCCAACTAGGTATCTATATTTTAGCACACCAGTATTATGTAGTGGCACTATACAATAGTAGCACAAAGATGAACTAATTTTTTTATTTCTAAATTCTTTTCATCATGTTTTTAAGATGTCTAGCATTTTTTTCTCTGATCCACTGAGTAGATCTTTCGTTATGCATTTTGAAGAGTAAAGTCAGTTTAATAATAAGTACTCGTAAAAAGTATTCTCCTACACACCTTCACATACTAGATTAGCTATTTGATTTAATGTGCTATGGTCATCGTTAACAAAATGACAGCAAACTTGACCAGTATTAACAGCTTGAAGCCAATTCTGAATGTCTATACACACCCATTTCTATAACAATATTCAAACCCACAGACCCAGGTTCTGAAGTCACATAGGCAATAATTTATAAACAAATTTCCATAATCTATATATATAAAACAATTCCGTAACTGACTGACTCACTGACTGACATACAACGCACAGACCAAACCGCTGGACCTAGAGGGCTGAAATTTTGCATGGTGATTTTACTTATAGTGTAGGGGTGCACTAAAAAAGATTTTTGAAAAAATTCTTCTTAGATTTTTTTAAATTAAACTTTTAAGCTGTTTAAGTAACTTTTTTTAAGTTTGCATTTAAATTAATAATTTGAGGGTTATGAAATTTATATCACGAGAAAGATCATAAAAATTCCTTTAAAATGAAATCTTTTTTGAATCTTTACATCCATTTTCTGATATTAAGTGAATTTTTAAAGATTAAATTTTAGAATTTAATTTATTAAATGCTGATCATGTGATTTCTTTTTCTGGTACTTTAAATAAATTTATCGTCATGTCCATAACAATGAAATAGACAAAAAAAATATTTCTTTTCTTGCTAATGCGGCAGACGATTGGACATTATCCAAAACAATATTAAAATACAATAAAAGATATGTTCTTCAAACTGTACTATATTCTTTAGTATGTCCTATTAGATTTAATTTGAATATTTTCTTCTACATTATTTTGTCTATAAAAATATCTGTTACGATTTTTTTATAAATATATTTTTTTGTCTTTTTTTTTTACATCAATTGTATACATTGATCATCGTATTTATTATATATATATATATATATATATTATATATATATATATATATATATATATAAGATATATATATATATCTTATATATATATTTCTTCTGTCCGTGTGTATGTAATTGAACTCCTCCTAAACGACTGGACTGATTTTAATGAAATTTTGTGTGTGCGATGAAGTTGATTCGAGAATGGTTTAGATTCACAATTTGATCCGATAGAATATGTTTTTATATTTTTAATTAATTAATAAAAAACCAACAATTTATAAGGGGATGCGTCCGGTAAATGGAAGCTGTTACAGTTTGTGAAATCACCCCTCTAGATAATGGCGTCCACGTTAGGTTTAGTTAGCAAACAGCGAGCGAAAAAATAAAAATAAATAAAATCAAAAATTTTCAAGTCATATATTAAACCAGAATAATAAATGAAAATAATAATCTCTCAAGTCAGATTTTATACTCTAAAATGGATCAGATCCAACGGCATATTGATACTCTCGACACGCGATGGAAAATTCGAAGCAACCACGTTAAGTGACACGAGATCTTTTTTAATCGCTACTGCAATCCTCCTCGCCTATATCTTTGTGTCTATTGAAGAGCTAAAGACTAAGCTTCTATCCTGCTAACTTATTTCTGACTAAAAAATCCTCTGACATGCATAATCACCAGCCCACAACAACTTTCCAATAGCGAATATGTTTCACTTTACCCACTGAACACCATGTTATTGTGGCGCATTCGGAAGGTCGCCAATTTGAAAAGTACCATGCTCTCGACCCGAGTTCGAATCCGGAGTTCTTCATTTTGCTAGACCTGTTATTTCAGCTTTTATTTTATTATTTTTTTAATTATTTAATTATTATTTTATTTTATTTTATTATTTTTTAATTTTAATTTTTAAAAATTATTATTTTTTAAAATTATTATTTTTATTTATTTTTATTTTTTTCAGCTTTTTTATAATGAAATACCGAATATAGCTGAAATCTGAGGAGTTTATTATACATTTATACATTTTTAATTGGGTTTTCATATTATTAATATGTATAACATTTCGTATGCTTTTTTTTCTATGTTATTTATACTGTGTTAATTTTTAAATTGATTTTGGTTAACAAACATTCTTAAAATCCCGGGCATCGCCGGGAACTTCAGCTAGAATTACGTTTGAACAGGACAACGTCTGTCGGGTCCGCTAGTATATATATATATATATATATTTTGGCATTAATTGCATACATTGACTGTTGTATTTAATTTGAATGTACACCGTAGCAAAGTATGGGTATTCAGCTAGTGAAAACATACTCTTTCAAGAACAAGGTGAAATTGATAAACTGACAGTTTATAAATGGTGGATTGACTTCAATATAATAGTTGCATTTCACGATTAAAAAAAAAAAGTCTCAAATAAATAAAAAAAAAATTCACATAAGAATTACAGGAAAAGTATTTTAATCTCTTGATCATATTAATTTAAAGTAACAGTATAACAGCATAAATAATTTTCTTCCATTTTACATACATTTAAAAAAATTACGACTTTTTTTTTCATGGAAAAACACTATAGGCAGAATAAAATTTTTGCAGGCATATTTTCAGGATTATAATTTTTTTTTTTATTTAACAAGTACCTTTTTCTCAAAAATTCACAGCAAGCTTCTCTCACTTTGCTCAACTGAAGAAAGGAAGCTCCCACTAATAAAGACTGGACATTTAGTGTGCTGATTTGAACTTTACCACTGTATGCAAAACTGATCAATGATTCCAAAGCACTGCACATAGAAATATCTATTAGCACACTTACAAACTATTATACATACCATATGAAAAAATTTAAATATTTTTATTAAATAAATAAACAGACTTTATATCACAGAAAATTTAATATAAACTGGACACATCTTTTTAGTATATTCAACCCATCTTTCTAATTATTATATTATGAATAAAAGCTGGTAAATGTCAAATGTTATATAGATTTACAGATAAAACATATGTTAGTTTTACCAAACAAATCAAAGAAATTATAAAAATAAATAGTATAATTTCCATCAAATTCAAAATTTATAATTTAATTTTTAAAAATACAGAAATACATAAAATTATTTTTCCTATGTTATTTTTTTTTTTAAATGTATGGTTTCTTTTAACAACTAATATAGATATGATTCTCCTCAGAGAATTACATATAGATCAATTTTACATATCACTCTAATAGGTAATCATGCTAAAGGTTTATATATGTGAAACAACTTTTAATATATAAATATGAATTTACTTACTCTGGATCAATATCTTTAATTGTTATTTCACTTTGTGTACTTTCAACCATATCATGAGTGAACATTGCATGAAAATAAGGAATAGTACCAGCTAAAATAATTCTATGTGCCACGAATGATCTATTTTCAACCTAAAATAAACATTGAAATTTTTATTAATAGTTATACAATTCAAATCATACAACTAGTTCAAAAAATTACTCCACTTTGGGAATTTTCTTTATTGGCTTTACTTTTATCAGGTGATGGAAGCATCAAGATAAAAAAGATGCTCATAAAGTGCTGCTTCCAAATTCTGAAATATTAGACATCTAATTTAGGATCAGAGCCAAAAACATTTTTTGGGGGGAATACAGTAGAGACATGTTTCTTACTGTCATACCATATAAAGAAAAACATAAAACAAACCCTGTAACACCTCTTGAGATCAGAAAATTAATTATAATTTCCTATGTTCAGTGCATCAAATGCTTAATTCGTAAAGATTTCGGCGATCACAGCTCTCGCCTATATGCCCTATTTGAACTGAAGACTGGGGCTGCGTAGCAATTCCTGCAAACTCAGCCGAAGGTTGATTTCCCCTGTTCGGTGATGTTTCTTATAGGCCTAGACACTGGACGGACAGTACAGATCTGCCAACCAATTTGGGCAACCCTGGGCCCCCATCAAATGTTTAAACCTAAATTATAATTCTCCAAGTTCAGAGAGCTAAATACTTAAATCTCTAATAATTCACTCAGTTCTGGATATTACATGCTTAAGGCAAATCTACACCTACACACATAAAAGCTAGAGCTAATTCTACAAAAATTTTACAGAAGCTTGATAATTTATGACAAAACTATAACTAAAGTCCATTTTTAGTTAAAACATTATAAAAAGGATTAATAATTTGAGGTTTAGGAATCTAGAACTTTCTAACCGACAATGTTCCTGGCTTAAGCCAATATATTCCAAAATTCCCTCTTGTCAGTCATCTATTTTTTATACTTAAATTCAAATTACAAAATAATTAAATTTAAATATTCAATCATTAAATTATTTGACAATTCTGTTTAATGGTCTCAGAAGCAATTTTCTGTATAATACACAGACTTACATTACTAGCAGTACGCATGCACAAGAAAGCAAAGACAACCATCAGTTTGTAATTTTCTATAACTTTAAGGGTATTTAAAAAATATTTAGTTTGTATTAGATGAAAAAAAGCTATATTAAAAGCTGCATGTCAAGACAGGAATAACTATTATTTTGAACTGAGGGCAATTATAAATAAGAAAATTATATCCTTTCCTTCAAATATATATATACTAGCTGAAGTACCCGGCGTTGCCCGGAATTTTAAGGTTTGTTAACCAAAATCAATTTAAAAACTTAACACAGTATAAATTACATAGCCAAAAAAAAAAAAAAAAGCATGTGAAGTGTTATACATATCTCAGTATTGTGGTAAATGCAGTCTTTTATCATTGTACCACTAAAAGCTGTAAAGTAAAAAAAAAAGCAAAAAAAAAAAAAAAAAGCAGCAAAAAAAAAAAAAAAAAAAAAAAAAAAAAAAAAAAAAAAAAAAAGCATGTGAAATGTTATACATATCTCAGTATTTTGGTAGATGCAGTCTTTCATCATTGTACCACTAAAAGCTGTAAAGTAAAAATATCAAATTGTGGAATGTTTGTTAACCTAAATCAATTTAAAATCTAAACAATTTAGCAAGATTTAACCTTCAATCTTTGGAGCAAAAGAAGCTGATAAGTAAAACATAAAATATACATACATTTATAATAAACCACTAAAAGCTGAAAAGGAAAAATGTCAAATTGTGTTTTGGAAAGTAAAGCTGAAAAGTAAAAATGTAAATTTGTCAAATGTTTGTTAACCAAAATCAATTTAAAAACTAAACACAGTATAAATAACATAGAAAAATAAGCAAGTGAAATGTTATACACCCAAATAATAAAAAAAAAAATCCAATATAAAAATATATAAATTTATAATTAACTCCTCAGAATTCCTCTAGATTTAACCTTTCATCTTTGGAGCAAAAGAAGCTGAAAAGTAAAACATAAAATATATACATTTATAATAAACCACTAAAAGCTGAAAAGGAAAGGGAAAAATGTCAAATTGTCTCTTGGAAAGTTAAGAGTTTTAAAAAGTAAAGCTGAAAAGTAAAAATGGCATTTTGTCGAATATTTGTTAAACAAAATTGATTAAAAAAGTATACACAGCATAAATAACAATTTAAAAGAAAAAAAAAAATATGAAATGTTATACACATCTCAGAATTTTAGTAGATTCAGCCTTTCATTTTTCAAGTTTAAATTAAAAATGTCAAATTGTCTAATGTTTGTTAACAAAAATTAATTTGAAAACTAAACACAGTATAAATAACATAGATTTAATAACAGTATAAATATCATAAAATATATACATTTATAATAAATCACTAAAAGCTTAAAAGTAAAAATGTCTAATTGTCCATATAAATACCTCCATAAATGCAGGATTCTGTAGCCAAAAAAATATATAAATAAAGTATTAAAGTATTGGTTAAAGGCACTGACTGATGAAAAAATTAACAGAAATCTGCAATTTGGGCTACACGCACCATAAATGCAAGATTCTGTACAGTAATAGAAACATCCTGTCCTTATTAAACTCCATATAAATCTCTGTTCAATTAAACTGATCCAAATATTATCTCAAGTACCTTCATAAACTATGTTTCTCGTTTCTTGATTCGAGGTTCAATATGAATGTTTGTTAACAAAAGTCAACTTAAAAACTAAACACAGTATAAATAACATAGGAAAAAAACATGTGAAATGTTATACACATCTCAGAATTTAGATAGATTCAGCCTTTCATCACTAAAAGCTGAAAAGTAAAAATGTCAAATTGTCTTTTGCTTTGTGAACTCTGCATGAAAAATGAAACACAGTATAAATAACATATTATAAAAAAGGGATGGGAAATGTCATACACATCAATACTAAAAAACAATGAATAAATTTTGGATCTAATTTGACCCTTAGTGTGCTTCACTCTTGAAAATAGTTGTTCACAGATGTACGTGCTTCCAAACGTTCATGACCAGAATAACGCTTAACTATGCAGTGAAGGATATTTATATCTGGGCAGGTATGATTTATGAGTACAACAAAGAGACTCGATTGAATTTCTCTTTAAGTTAGATGTCAGATTGCAACTCTATGCATTCCATTTGACAATTTGCTAGCATTATATCTATATCGACTGTAAATAGAGTAGAAAACATGCAAAAAAAAAATTGTTTATTTTCCCCAAAGTCCTCAAATTTTAAATTCTTGTACTAAATCGGAAAGTAGGGCTGCGTATTTTGTAACATTTTTAGAATTGTGCTTGGCCTGCGTCTCGAAACGCAAAAATTTTTTAACATTTAATTTGGCTTGCCATAATTTCAACTTCATGGATTTTGCTCTGAAGTAAAATCCATGAAGTGACGGGTGTTTAAGTCATTTAAATGGGCATTCAGATCTATCAAAATCTGCTAAATCTGCAAGCCAGTTATCATAAAGTTCTGGCACAGATTACTTTTCAATGTCATAAACAATTTGATATCATCAAGTAGGCTATAAAACCTTTTTAATATTTTCTCCACTGAGCTACCTTATTTCTTAAAAGTATTGCCATATTCAGCATCCAAGCTTTTAAGAAATTCCTAAAACTGGCTATGAATCAATCCCCAATCCTTCATAAAATTCACCATTTTGAAGATGATTTGCATAACATGGTCCATTTTTTTTCTCTTCCGCATTACTTTTTATATCAAGGCAGGCTATTAATTTTTTTTTTCGCTTTGAGCTCTCTCACTAACACTTGCTTTGGGCCGTATGCGGCCTGCGGGCTGGACACCCCTGTATTAAAATATAGGTAAAAGACCCTGACAAACGTAAAAATTAATAAAAATCTGCAATTAGGGCTCCACACACCATAAATGCAAGATTCTGTAGCAATAAACATCTCCATAATTAATATCTGCATAATAAATGTCTCCATAAATGCAAGATTTTGTAGCAAAAATATTAAAGTATAGCTAGAAGGCATTGACAAACAAAAAAATTAATAGAAATCTGCAATTAAGAGTTCCATGCACCATAAATGCAAGATTCTTTAGAAAAGAAAAAAATAAAGTATAGGTAGAAGCCACTGACAAACGTAAAAATTAATAGAAATCTACAATTAGGGCTCCACGCACCATAAATGCAAGATCAGTTGTTTTCAAACAACTAATATAACCAATATATATATACAGTGGACGCTCGTTAATTCGAACTTGGTTAATTCGAACTTTCGGTTAATTCGAACTAATCCAAAGGCCCCAAAAAACTTGTATTGGAGTTAATGTTAAAAAAATCTCATTAATTCGAACTAAATTTTTATCACTTCGGTTAATTCGAACTAAAAATTTGATAAATAAAATTCTTTTTCCTCGTTTAATGGAGAAAATACACAATGTATTTATTATTTTGTGTGTCAAAATTTCTTTTCTGTGTAAAGAGTTACATGCCTGCATTCCTAGACTATTGCATGTCCGCTAAACGTTAGTAGCTATTGTCCTTCTTATTAGTGCTAAACGGAAAAAGCAATTTTCCTTTATTTGGATCGATTTTCTTAGAATTTCAGAAAAACTAGTCTTTACTACAGATTCTAGGGAGCTGCGTCAGTTATAACTGCAGTGCAGGCAAGTTAATGTGGTCTAGTTTTTCTTCCTCATTGTGTGGTGTGAACGTGTAAAAATTCAGGATGTCTAGACGTGGAAAGTACAAAACCCTAACTTTGGAGACAAAGATAGAAATTTTAAAGAAAGTAGAGAATGGCGAATGTAATACAAAGTTAGCAGCTGACTATGGAATTTAAAAAAATGCCTTGTCAACTAATTTGAAAAACAAGGAGTCAATTTTAGATTCATAGGAAAAATCAAAATTTGCTAGAGGAAGGAAACGCATGGGAAATGCGTCCCAAGAAGTTCTAGAAAAAGCTCTACTGCTATGGTTCCAGGATGTTAGATCTCAAAATTTTCGGATAAATGGACCCCTAGTTTTGACGAAGGCGGATGAATTGGCAAGTCGAATGGGTATTGAAGAATTTAAATGCAGTGATAGATGGCTTTCTCGATTTAAGTCAAGGCAAAATATTTCTTACCAAACTGCATGTGGCCAAAACTCTGATGTAAACGAAGACGTATGCACTAATTTCGGTAGGAAACTGCCACGGCTTTTCTCTATTTACCTGCCGAAAGATATTTTTAATGCGGCCATAATGGACAAAGCCATAATGGACTCTATTAAAACTCTGATAGCATTTATTCAGATGGAACCTTCCTCTGAAAATGAATTGAAATGTTTACTTCAAATCGAGAAGCTGGCTGAACAATGTAGGCATTATAAATAGAACCAAACATCCATTTTACAGTTTTTCCCAAAAGTGTAATTCATATTTTTAATAAAAGTTTACTTTCTACTGCATATCTTCTGCTTCATTTTATGATTAAGGTAAGTCTGTATTGCTTTTTAATATGTTTAACTTTAGATAACATAGTATAATATATTTTCTGGGGTTATACATACTAAGAGAGTTTCTTCTTCAGTGATACACATTTAAAGTTATATATTTTCTCTTAACATCGGATAATTCGAAATTTTTTCTCAGAACCTTCGAGTTCGAATTAACGAGCGTCCACTGTATATATAAATATGGTAAGCAAAGTTTTTCAGTTTGTTTATTCTATTCTCTGCTTTTTTGAGGGGAAGATGCATTAATTTTAAATGTATTCAACTTGAATTTAAGTAAATGAAAAGGAAACTAATAATATAAAAAATTAGACTATATTTAGTTACATTAAAATGAAATATGTTAATCATTTGACAATATTAAACCAGTTAGGTATATTATAATGTAAAAAAATAGTTATTACATATTAAATATTATTTCGAGGAGGGTGGATATTGTTCAGAGTTCAAGATATTTACTGCAAAAAGCTATAGTACCAATAATGCATAACGAAATCTATAAGTTGGACACATTTCTAAAGAATTGGAACCATGAGGAGAATCTAACTTAAAAGGATTCGAATGTAAACATATTAATATTTTGAAAAATATATTTCCTTTGAAGCATTCAGCTTTTAACATATTTTTTTAACAAAAAGGACTAAAATAATACAATAAATATATTTTTATTTTACGGGGCAAAACATATATCTATCTATATAAATAAAGCAAAGTGTCTATGTACGTATGTAACGTATACAAATCTACATTTCTTGACGAATCTGGTTGAAACTTGGTATACTTATGTTTTGAAGCCTTCAGATAATTCTAAGATAAGTTTGGAAGCTTTAAAATAATTCTAAATAAATACAGTTTTTAAATAATATTTCATCTCCAGATGATGGAATCAATTATTCATAAGAACTGCGCATGCGCACCCACTATATGTTAATTCTAGATGTCCAAGGTAAGTGAACGCATGGATTTGTTATTTCGTAGTTATTTAAAGTTAATTTTCTAATATTACTCCTTTAGTTTTCTTTTTTTCATTAATCCTTTTCTACTGGGTTAATTCCCAATATACGGATTACTGTTAAAACTGTGGAATATTTCTGTGATAGTCCCATACTGTTTTCACTTTTGTTTGTTTTTGTATTGCTAAGGAAATTGTGTTATAATTGGAGAAAATTTTCATATTAAAAATCGGAGAAAATTTTCATATTAGAACATAAAATTGCGTGTATTATTTTTGCATTTTAAAATTTTCTCTTAGATTGTAGGCCATTTTGAAGATAACTGTCATATGTGTCATGTGTGCGAAGAAAATTAAATATTAGCATTAGGATTTTGTGGACAGTGATAGGCGTTTTAGCTAAATTTCAGATTAATATTCTGCGTTTGGAGTCAAGTTTTTAAAAGATTTTCTTGGTCTTTTATGGTAAAATAGCACTACTTTATTTGAATATTCTTTCTCGGGGAAAATTTTCATATTAGAACATAAAATTACATGTAGTATTTTTACATTTTAAAATTTTCTCTTAGATTGTAGGCCATTTTGAAGATAACTGTCATATGTATCATGTGTGAGAAGGAAATTAAAATATTAGCATTAGGATTTTGTGGAGAGTGATAGGCGTTTTAGCTAAATTTCAATAAAAATTACTTCAAATTGACCAATTTATAAAAAAAATATGCTATTTACAGGTAAGTTTTTGTTCCTTTTTTTAATTTTTAAGTTCTATTTCACCATAAAGCACCAAAAAAACCTTTAAAAAACCATTTTTAAAACAAACAAATGGAATAGCTAAACACAAACATAGTTAACCGTAAATAAATCGCAAAACTGTGCTTAAGTTTAGACCGATTATTTTTAGTTAAGATATACTAATTTTTAAGCTTTTAACAGTACATCGTGAATTGTAAAATTAAGAACAATATAAAATACAGTATACTAAACATTCTGAAGTACAAACACAATATGTAAAATACCTAATAACCAAATTTCAGAAAGTAAATAATCGCAAGTCACATAGGGGTTTCAACAGTAAAGAGTTCAACGGTAATCTGTATATTGAAAATTAGCCAAGTAAAAAAGGATTAATGAAAATAAAATAAAAGGAGTAATGTAAGAAAAATTAACTTTAAATAACACCAAACAACTACTAATTAACAATATTCAATGCGTTTATTTACCTTGTAACATCCAGCTGTGCATGCGCAGTTTATATGAATGATTGATTCCAACGGCTTGAGATGAAATATTATTTAAAAACTGTATTTATATATAAGCATTTTAAAGCTTCCAAACTTATATTAGAATTATCTCCAGGCTTCAAAACATAAGTATACGAAGTTTCAATTAGATTCGTCAAGAAATGTAGATTTGTATATGTTACATACATACATACATACATACATAGAGACACTCTGCTTTATTTATATAGATATATATATATATATATGCATTCCAAATGCAGCAGGTACTTTGCTCTGAGAGCATTAGCTCATCCCCACAGTGAATTTGTAAACTATTTTATTATGGAAGCACTATATAGATGGACTAACAGTACTCCCTATAAGGGAACAGCTCAGGAAAATCAATGCCTTCTCAAATATTTAAACACGGGCTCACTTTGTGGAAGCACAAGATATGTGTATTTGAATGAGGAGCCTGAAGAAAAAAAATATTGCAATATAGACAGCAACAATATTAATTTCCTAGGATATAACTATATTTTTATTAATGATACATACTAATACAGATACAGCTATAACTGCCAAGTAATGTTAGCATATAGAATAGCTAGCCATGTTTAGATCAAATGAGAAAGAGTATTGTATGAGCTTTTCAGTTTACTACAATATTATCATTCTATGTCAGTTCATCTATACTTTGAGATTTTTTTAATTTAATTCTACAATAAAATACCTATAAAAGTATATGTTATAAAAATTAGTATATTAGCCTTTTATTTCATACAAGCATTTAAATACAAAAATTCTCTATAGAGTGAAGTGGGGTAAGTGATAACACAAAATCATATAGTTCCACTTTGAATCTACAGACTTTTGGTTGTATACATACTTTTGGTTATGTTCTACATTTAAAGTTTTATTTTTTTTTAATCTATTCACAACTTTTCTGCTGTAAATATTTATAAGTTTTTGTGTTTTGTGCTCTCACTTGTCCCCGCACTTGGGGCAAGTGGGAATGCAGGTCCCAATAAATCATAGTTGCTTATAGCAAAATAAGTAGGGCAAGGGAAAGAATAGATATTTCATGCTGAACAAAAGTTTTTTTTTTTTTTTTAACACATTCTTTCTTTGTGGAGGTATTTGTCATTCAAGTTAGCAGCATCATCAACATCCAAATATTAACAAAATAAGTATATTTGTATTATTTGTTTTAGAGTAACAAATGTATGTTAGAAGTTCCAAAAAAAATTTTCATTTGTTTAGGCCCTACTGAATATTGAAGGACCAAAAACACACAGAAAAAATTAATTCATCATGTTTTTCAGGAGCACTTATAAGTCACCATCTGGTACAAAAGGCAACTCAGAAATAGTGACAACAGAATTAGAAATTCAATATATTCACACACAGTTTGTAACGTCCACTCCACTCACATTCACTAAGAATTAGCCTAAACAAGTTAGTTTATTACAATTCACTTATTTAAACCTACAACAAAAAAACTAGTTTCAGTTGCATAATTTACTATTTTTGCATGTTAAGAAATTAGAAACAATCATCAGCTGTTAGAGAAACATGGCAAAAGGTGGTTGGTTATGAAATTTCTCTAGAAAACATATGTTAGGAGGAAAAAAACTATTTATATGGCTGTTATAACACAAAGGTAGGTTTTTTTTTATTATATGGGGCAAGTGAGAACTGTTGTTCTCACTTGCTTCAATCTTCATGTTCTCACTTGTCCGACACAAAATCTTCATGAGACAAGAAAAAAACCCTGCAGTACTGAAGTAATATTGCAAAAAATTGGGTTTTATATATTTTATCTGTATTCTTCATTTCTTAATGAATAAGTGGGTGTTTTCAAAATAACTGTGTTATGGTTAATTAGTTTTGATTTTCTTTTTGGCTAGTACTCAAACTTGGGTACCATAGTTAAAATGCAAGGGTTTGGTAGGTATAAAAATTTTCCATTTTACAAATTTTTTCTGTAAATAAAAACTAAGCATAACAGTAGAGCAAGAATTTCTCTACAAAGTACACTTGATTTTTTTTAAAAGTTAAATTTTTTAGGGTTTTAAGCCCACGTTCTCACTTATCCCACTTCACCCTAAATTTTTTATAGCATTTGATAAAAATTCTATTGTTTCTATAGTTTGAATTTTCTAGATAAACATGAAGGACACAGAGAAAACACTCTCTGGTTGATCTCTAAGTACTCAGAACAGGTAAATCTTGCACTGTATGAAAACAGGAGATAAGGAATAAAGAAGTTAACATGCAAATAATATGCTCAAATGGCAACAGGAGTAAGAATTGAAAATGGTCAAATATACCAATTAAGAAAAAAGTTTAAAGATATTTTTAAATAATGCAGAAAAAAAAATAATTCAAAGTTAAAACTAACTTAGACTTCTCAAAAAATCAATTAAAGAATAACAATTTACGTAACTGAGATTATTTACTTTATTTTAGTTTGGAACTCTAAGTTCGTTAGAATATCAATTCATCGATTAACTTGTCATACAAACAAACCTGGTGAAAATTAATCTTAATAATCAGTTGTACCTCCAGAAAAATCACATAACGATATGGCAAAACACAAGGTTTTTTGTTATTCCTGTTTTATGGTATTACAAAAACATAATGCTTACCTTAAGAGTAACGTCACAAAGTTTTCCAAGTCTTTTAATTTCTTCAAATACAGGAAATAATGTTTCAGCCAAATCTTTTTGAACGAAAGTTACACTATCTTCAGTAGCCATGGTGAGAAATAGCTTTAATATTTCAATGAAAAACAACTACACGGCTAGGTATACAATGCATACTGAATAAAAACACCTAACAGACGAAAGACTGTCAAACAGATTTTAAAAGGTTCATAGTTTGTTTTCGTGTCTTCGAGTCGAATTCACGATGAAGCTGTATGTAGGCAACGTGCTGCAAATCAAACTGCTAAAATTTATGTCAAAAGGAATTTTATATGACACAGATTGCACACTCACAGTTATAGAATACAATAATAAAAACATAATAAATTAGATTTGATGAATTTATAAGTTTGAATTTATGAGCATTTACTCAAACAGCTCTTCTCGAATGATTCAAACCGTTCTTCCTACTGAATGAATCCTTACAAGCTCACATTTGTTTTGTAAATATGATGGGTTCTCTCGTGTCCGTCATTGTGCTGCTGTGAATAGTTTCTAAGTATTGTTCCTCTAAAACTGAAACGTAATAGTTTAAAATCTAAAAATTCATATTTTATTTTGATATATTTCCACTTTTGACGTTTGATAAGTCAAATTATGGGACGTTTTAGTAAAGGTAATGTATAATCATTTGTGTTTTCTGCATGCTTTCTTACGTTACAACTTCAACAATCATTATGCATTTCTTATATATTATGCTTATAGTTTTTATGGTAGTCATCTAAACAGTATATAGCATACATTTTATAAATCAAGAAATCATTAAAACAAGAATTTTTTGTTAAATTTCACTCAGTGCATTATAGAGATATCTGTTGATATTATTTGTGTATACAGTGTATTTAATTAATTACATATGTGACATTTTGTATGCGAAAATAACTAATGTGCAGGGGATGATATAAAATAAATAAAAACGACTATCCCAATATACGGATTATCGGCATTTGATGTATTTCGGCTAAAGAGCAATGCCGTTATCAACAGTGTTTACTTTGTGTTCTTTTAACCTTTTATAATTTTAACTTTTGCAGTTTCTTATTTTGATCAATCATTTGTAATTGGCTGTTCCTGTAGTCGTTAAGTATATTACATCTTAATACGTAAGTCCGGCTCTCACGCGCCGATTTCAAGGCGTCTTCTAACTATAGCTGTTGAATATACCTCTTAGATTTGTGTGGGTTTTTCGATTTTTCTCTCACTTTCTGAGCAATTCCACTTGCTGTTTGATAGTGTTCCTCCAGAGCTTGAAATGGCAAAGTGAATGGATTTGAAGTTTTTTTTATTATTAATTGTTTAAAATTAGAGGGTAAGCTTAGGTAGGAACAGATGTAGTATACGCAACGGGCCATCACCAATTTGGCGAAAAGTTGGCGTCAAAATCCCGTTCAGAGACCTGTTAGGCTTAAACTGCGAAATGTAAACAATAAATTGGAACACAAACTTACTGCTGGCTTTATGAAACTCATAGGCACACACGGGATCTTCGCTTCGCTCAGATACCCTTGCTTCACTCCGTTACACATCCGTCCAAAAACATTACAGAAAATCCCAAGCCGCTGGCTTCGCTACATACCGCTGGCTGTTGTAGAGTAAAAAAAAGCTTCCGCTGGTTACAGCGGTCAGTAAAACAAAGCTTATCGTAAAAAAATACCATCCGATCTTAAAATCCTCCCTGCCAGAATATAAAAACTGCCAAACAACCATCAGATTTGGCGAAAAATCGCCCCTTGGCGTTCGTTGCGTATACTACATCTGTACCCATAGGTGTAACTGAGTTTTACATACATGTTAGGTTAATTTCAAAAACATATAAATTCTGAATTATCAGTTAGTGAAGAAAACAACCCCAGGCAATGATATTAGTGATGGATTTTCAAGGTTCTATGAAGGGAAAAGTGTAATTCTGTTAGGTGATCTGTGAGATGTGATATTTGGTTTGAAGAAAGCATGCTGAATTCAATTAAAATTTTCAAATTGGCCTATTTGTGGGTTAAAGAAACTAGAAATGAGTAGATTAAGGATTAATTAATTAAATGCTAAAAAAATATATAGTAACTAACTGGATGAGCTTTTCATTCTTCTGGTAATGTATTGGAAGTATGCATAGAAGCTGTGATGTCCAATAATGTTATTCTTGGGGATATTAGTATATTTATGAACTTGATGAAAGTAAATTTTTTAAACATAAATGCAATGCAGGGAGTGAAAGGAGACTGGGTTTATAATGGGGTTGAAAGGGGTCGAATACAGGCTTTGTTTAGGTGGTTGAAAATTATACAAAGGATGGTATTTTGAATATTTTGCATGTGTTTCTGGGAACTATTGTTGTATCTGATTGCAGGAAAGTATATGATTGCTTGAAAGATGAAGCTTTAGGTGCTCATTATAGTCAATCATAGTGTGATGTTTTAAAGACCCAAATATCAGAGCACTTACAAATGCTATCGAAGTTATTTTTAAATACATCAGATGGTTACTATAGAGTATTTGGCAATGCAGAGTCAATTAGAATCTTTCCTTGCCAAATTCATACAACATTGTTTGCATCACTCAGGTTATCCATGCTTCTTCCACTTATTTATGAAAGGCATTGTAACTTTATATTGACTGAGCGATAAAGATGCCTCTTCACTCTCCATTAAGAGGCCAGTAGAGGGTGAAAATCCACCCCCTAAAAATTATAGTGACTGCTTTCTATTTTGTTTTGGTTTTAAAAATTAGAGTTAGTTTTATTCTGTAGTTAATGCTCTTCTTCCAAGTACGTTTTAGTTATTGTCACTTCTTTGCTTTCTAAGATTTTTTAATTTTGTATACTGATATAGTCTATTTAATCTGTTTTAATGATGTCAGTTTAGTTTTCAATTTTTGAATAGTTTTTAATCTTGTTAGGTGCTTTATATTTCATTTTTTTTAAGTTAGATTTTTATTTTGTGTTTCTGCTAAACATGGAAAAATTTTGACTAGTTGCAAATCACATTTCTCAACCATTTAGACTTTTTTATGATTATTATTATGTAAGTGTAATGTATTTTTTAGTATATTTCCTATCCTATGCTTGTCTGTAGTGGCATCAAGAGAAGGTGCTCCACTTCAGTCTGTTCAGTATGACTTGCACTGACTTGTAATGTAACGATCAAAGGGATTCACCAAAAAACTGACAGTCTAATGGAGCATGACTGCTTCACTTGGCTCGACTCATCACTCACTTTCAGGCACTGACTACTGAATGCTACATTTCATTACAATATGTTGTTATAAGTCAGTTGCTGCATTAATGTTGAAAATCGTCATTTAATCAATTTTTTAACTGTAATTTTTTTTGTGCTAAAATAATAACTAAGAAATAGAGTAAAAAAAGAAAGTTATTATATTTATGTTAATAATAGTGAAGTTTATAAGCTTTGGATTTATCAAAAGAAAGAGATCTCTAAAAGTCTTAAAGATTGATTGTTTTAAGCAGCTTAATTTACTTTAATGAGTTTAAAGTAGTCAAATTCTGTATTAAAAGATTTATTATTATTAAAATCTGTTGATACTTTTGATTTTTTTTAAATTATTACCAGATTTGTTATGGATAATCTATTTTACAGTTTTACCTGTTTATAAGAAAATTAACTTTTGTTTTTTCTAAGCATAAAACAATAAAATACTAATTGAAATATTGAACTCCTACTGTAGACATGCTTTAATAACCATAAAGAAATTAAATTTAGCAAGGCCTTATTATTTTCTTACTAAAAAGTGTAGACTATAAGAATCATTGAATTATTTTTAACTGTATGGTTTGTAAAATATTAAATACAAGTTCTGCCATGTAGCATGAATATATGAAATACATCTGCTATATTAGGGAATCTAATTTGTCCTCAAAAGCTTTATGTCATCTCTACTAAGCTATTAAAAAATTGAATCTATATTTTGTGATTCTATAAATGAGTCCAATAGGTAATTATAATCATGATAACTATATTTATTAACTTTTGTTTTTTCTAAGCATAAAACAATAAAATACTAATTGAAATATTGAACTCCTACTGTAGACATGCTTTAATAACCATAAAGAAATTAAATTTAGCAAGGCCTTATTATTTTCTTACTAAAAAGTGTAGACTATAAGAATCATTGAATTATTTTTAACTGTATGGTTTGTAAAATATTAAATACAAGTTCTGCCATGTAGCATGAATATATGAAATACATCTGCTATATTAGGGAATCTAATTTGTCCTCAAAAGCTTTATGTCATCTCTACTAAGCTATTAAAAAATTGAATCTATATTTTGTGATTCTATAAATGAGTCCAATAGGTAATTATAATCATGATAACTATATTTATTAACATTTGTGTCCTAAAACATTAGAACAGTTATCAGCAATAGAAGATTTAAGTAATATTTATTTATCATGGTATTTTGAAAATCTCCGTCCTGAAATTATAAAATTATACCACATTGAAATAATATTTTTTGTACTGTGGTTATTTTGTTGGGAAAGATATAAAACTGTCTATTCTATAATGTTCTCATTTAAATTTGCTTTTCTTGCCTTATGAAATAATCATTAAAAGTTTTAACTCATGATATAAACTGTATTTCTCTGTTTAAGGAATAACTACAATATTAAATTGTGTAGCTCATTTAATGCTCCTAAGATATTAACACTTTTTTGCCCCTCTAAAATGATTTCATTATGCTGTAAGAAACTCTGTTTCATTTCCTCATGAAATAATTTTTATATTTAATAGTATTTCTGAAACTCACAGTTACTTTTTATTGAATTTTCATTAGAATTTGATTTGCTGATCTTCATTCTTTGCATGTGGTGTCATTAATGTTGAATGTAATTTCTTGGCTTTAATTTAATATTCATTCAAATAAACATTTCTGTGCTTTTAGATTATAAGAAAAATAAAAAATGGACTAAGAAAGGTTTTGAGGAAGAACCTGCTGAGGAGGATGCAGATACTGGTATTTATATTAATTTCTTTGTTTATAGTAACTTTATCTATGAACATTGGTAGATTTTGCTTATCATAAATGATCCTTCCATCATTTTAGCTGAAAAAAATGAGTATATATTAAAGCATAGGGAAGATTAAATTTTTAACTGATTTACATGTGTGTTTTTGAGCTTTGAAAAAAAATTTTGCATGAATAAATATGTATTATTTTTTTTTAAAGATATCAAACATAACCATTTTCTCTTCAAAATTTCACATTCTATAGACATATCTTCACTCATTGGATAATTTAATTATAGTTTAAAATATGTTTTGTTTAATAATGTTATACCTTTATTTTGTTTTGATTATTAATATCTTGCAATTTTTTTCTTTTCCTTACTAATTTCAGGTTATTTTTAAGTGTTAAAAAGGGATTGGTTTTAACCTATTTCCCCCTTATTTTACAATTTTTATTTTTATCTTTGCAGATATCATTCCTGCTGCTGCTAGCCAGCAGATAACAGAAGGTACCCAAGAAGATGAATTTGGTGCAAAAGATTATCGTAATTTGTTAGATCTGCGTCTTGACCATGAATCTCGTCCATTATGGGTTGTAAGTTTTGAAGATATTTTCCATAGAATATATAGAATTGATTATTCAACAAAATAAAGGACTTTCCTCTATTAAAAAAAATGTAAAGTGATTGTTTGAAATAACAGCAGTTTTAAAAAGAACATACTTGGCTATACATTTAGAAATTAAATTTTATAATAAAATACAGATAATTTTATATTTTCCACTACTACATTACCTGAAAAATACCTAAAGTTTTGCATAAGGAATTTTTTGTCTACTATGCTAAACAATATTAAAAATACATTTTCTCTAAATGGGGAATATAAATACTAGGAGGTCAGAAGATAGTTTGCCTTCCTGGCAAGGTCTTATATAAGAAGTTATTATAATTAATGCTCAAAAATTTTATGAAAGGAACTTTATGATTAATAGTTTTCAACTCTGGACCCTTTGTACCATTATAATTTAAAAGTAAATATAATATAAAATTAAAAGTCTTTAAAATATTCTGCTGTCCCAGATTATAAAAATGATTTGTAATATATGTACTTTTTTAAAAATCCAAATAAATTTATGATTTATGCTGCCATGTAATATAACATTGATAACTTCAATACCAGCCTTACTAGCCATCAAATGGTAAGCACAGACTTTGAGTGTTGTAGTGAAAATTATGATAGTAAGGAATAAATTTTGATATGTACTAGAGGAGTTTAGAAAGAGGATAATGTAACTGTATGTTATCTTTTGATTGAGTTTAGGGAAATTCAGCCTTTAATAGTTTGGGTAAATGAAAGTTAATCATGCAGAAAATTGAACCATGTGAAATTTTCATTATAACTACTTATGGGCAATGTTTATCAAAATAACTACAATAATGACCAAAGTTTCATTGTTTACAAGGTTGTTTGATAGATATCTTCTTGCTTTTATCACTTTTCATGAATAAAGCTTTTAGCTCAGGTAAATAGTTTCCTTGAGAAAAATGAGTTGATCCTGTTTTTGTTTTTTTCTTTTTCTTTTCCATGCTTACTATATAGCTCTACATTTTTTTCTTTGCTTTTGCTGTGTGTACTAATATTTTTTTTCTCCATTTCACATTTCTATTGCCTTTATACTTTTCATTCATGGTTAATAGCTTCATTATAAGTTAATTTCTTTAAAATTGCATGGAATTAAATGCTTTAAAGGTTATGAAAAAAATAGTATGAATAAATGCAGGATGTTCAAAAATAGGAATGATTTATGTGAAATTCTTCATTTAGCAATATTTCAAAAAGAAATTCCCATAGTCAAAATTTTAATGAATCATGTTACAATGTAGCAACTAATATTAAGAGGTTGTCATAACTTTTCATATTAAGGATTTTTTAAATATATATCCAAAAAAGCAAAAATTTAGGAAATGGGTGCTATATAGTTAATCATTGTTGACATCAGGTAAACTGAGCTTAATTATGTTTTCATTTTGTTAAAACTTTATGATAGCAGACGTTTAGTTTGATTTAAAATTCTTGTATTACGAATTTGATTCCAAATTTGATTTCAAATTTGTGTATTACGAAGTATTTTCCTTCATTTTTAGATTTGGGATAAAATTTTATGCCAATATTTTCAAAGGTCTACATATGGATCAATATTTTTAATTTTAGGTTATATTTACTAAATGATTATAAAACATATTTAATCTTTTTGGAGTGAAAAACAGAATAATACAGCTGTATGTTATTTATTGAAAATGACATAGAAAAATTATTTTGTCTGAATTTTAGAAACTATAGAAGACTCAACTATTTTCACTATAACTGTTTCAAAGTCCAACCTAGTTTCATTTGAATTTTCATCTTTTGGCAAAAATTAGAATTATTCATTGATAAAGATTTTTCTCAAATGGAATTAAAGTTCTTGGTTTCAAATTGCATCAAATAGTTAAAATCCAAAGTTCTCTGTATCTCTCTCAAGTAAAGATAAAATTATATTCTATTTGTTAATATTGATAAAAAAAAAAGATAATTTTATCTTAAAGAGTTTTATAACAATATAGTTATTACTTTTGATTAAATGATTCTTATATATACACAAATATAATCAGTCAGGCTTATAAGTCTTAATATAAGCACTATTTATGTAAATTCTTATTAATTTACTCCTTATGTTCTCCTTGTTGATTTTTTTTTCTTATGTATATAAATTTAGGCTCCAGATGGACATATCTTCCTAGAAGCATTTTCTCCTGTGTATAAACATGCACATGATTTTTTAATAGCAATTTCAGAAGTAAGTATTTTAATACATATATTTAAGTAAACTATGTAGATAACTGTTTGAATTGAGTATATATATATATTAGTAGAAACTCAGATTAACTTTCAAGAATATTTTGTCTGAAAATACTAAATTTATCTTTCTCAAGAATTTAATATTAAGTTGTTCCTTAAAAATACTTTTATTATCTCTTCTGTAGTTCAAAATATGATTCCAGTCTCTTAAGAACAAAAACTGTTTATTATTACTTACTAGGATTCATTAATTGGTAATACTGATGATGATCTTGAATAATTTTAGTGATTTATTAATACATATGGGGAAGACATATACACTATCACTACAAATTTAACTTGGTTGAATATTAATATGATTCTATTTTAGAAGGTTTAGGAGTGTTTTTTTTTTTTTTTTTTTTCCCTTTGAGATAAATTTTTATCTTCTCTTACTCCCAAACTCACATAGCTTGAAAGATTCTTGGTATAAATGTAACTTTCTATTTCTTCCTCTGGGAGTTTGAATTTCACAATTTTATTACAATCAATCAATCAATATATATATATATATATATATATATATATATATATATATATATATATATATATATATATATATATATACATACATACATACATATATATACATACATATATATATATATATATATATATATATATATATATATATATATATATAGAGAGAGAGAGAGAGAGAGAGAGAGAGAGAGAGATAAATAGATGTGTGTGTGTGTGTGTATAGTAACAAAGGGAGAGTCTACATAAAATTTATTGTAATGGTAAAGGCAACTCTTCATTTACTTGTGTAATGATTTACTCTTATATTCTTCATACATCAAGCTGAAGGAACAAATTAGGTTTTTTTTAAATTATTAAAAAGAAAATCTAATAAGTGAAATAGATGTTTAAATTCTTTATAGGATTTGAAGTTTATATTAAAGTAATGAAAAAACATGAAATGCTTATATAGTTATTACTTTTGGCTTATGTATGTATATATACTCTATGAATTCTGTTCTCTTTTCCTGGGTAATATTTTTCAGCTGAAGTATTTAATAAATTGTACTTGATAAATAATCAGCAGAAATTAGTTTAAAGGTATGCATATTTAAAAGTGAAGATTTATTATGTAATACAATTTTCCCCAAACTTTAAAGTTTAAGAACTCTTTTATGCAAAAGAAATGCTTTGGCATAACCTCTATTTTTAGCTAATAGTTTTCAATCAGATTAATCTATCTCTCAATAGTATCATCAAGTTTCACTCCACTTTTTAATACTGGTTTTTCTAAGCAATTAAAAATGTAGAATATTGTGTTCATATTCCAAACAAGCCCTCTACAATCACAAGTTAAACCACTGAAAGTTTCAAAGAAAATAATTCAATGACTCATTTAATTTAATTGAAATTTGCAGGGCTTTCTATATCAATCATTAAAAAAATCTTTTATAATTCTTTGTGGTACTTTTAGGGGTAAATTACTCTTCAAAAAGTGTATGGTATGAAAAAGCAGGCTAATATAATCCTTACATCAATAGCTGCTTGCTCCAAAAAAGTCCTGTACTAGAGTTTTTAAAAAAGAAAAAAAATCTTGGCAACTTTTATTCTTGAAGACAGCAAAATGTAAATTTTATTTTGAAATATTAGTACATTATAATTTTTTGCTATAAAATTTCTCTGTAGTTCTGATTACCGCTGGGTGACACAATGAATTTAGCCCTTAGACATTCTCTGAAAACCTCCACCACCTGGCTGTGGGTTTGATTCCCACTTTTCTGAGAAGAAGGCTGAGAATTATGTTGCTGCACCTATAGCCTCAGAAACATCTATAGTTCAGTTTGAAATATTATTAGTATATAGGGTTTCATTTTGTAGTTTATCATTATGAAATTGCCAATGGAGAAAAATATATTATACTTAATTCTTTAGTAGCATAATCATATAAAATAGTTTAAAAGTTGTAAAAGAGTAACTTGTCTATGAATTTAAGCGTTTCAAAAGTAATCAGATATTAGGAATTTAGTCATTCTGTCCTGACCCAAAGTAAAAGTTTATTTACATCTCTATCTCTTACTTTTTCCTCTATGTACTTGTTTGTGTGCATGATTGAGTAGTTTAATATCTATTTTTTTGTTTACATTATTGTAAGAGCTGTTATTATAATATTTTAATAATTAATAAAATGATATTCTGTGAAATAATCATGTTTCTACTATTCTTGCTTTTAGCCTGTATGCCGTCCTGAACATATTCATGAATATCGATTGACAGCTTATTCTTTGTATGCAGCTGTATCTGTTGGTTTGCAGACCAGTGATATAATAGAATATTTAAAAAGATTAAGTAAAACCACTATACCTGATGGTATTGTAGAATTTATTAAGGTAATGATTTCATGTTATGAAAATTTATATTTCTAGAATATTCTTCTGGAAATTTATATTGTTTTGTTGATTTTGTTCATTATTTTAGAATCAGCTATTGAAGCTAACAAGATCTTTTTATCCTTGTATCATATTTTCATTTCCATGAATAAACTAACACATAAATGCCGTAAATGTACTATACACAAATTTGTATTCCTACCATGTGCTTTATTACACATTCAGGTTGATAATTGAACGAAACTTTTTATTTAAAAATCTTTTTATTTTGATTGTTCTTATATCCATATAAACTCTTTGTTATTTGTGTTTATATGAATTTATGCTTTTCATATTTAAAAGTGTTAAATTTCAATATTTTCTGTTTTAATTTCATTCTGATTTTTTTGCTATTGTTTGACTATTTAAATATATTATGTATACAATATATCTATTTTCTCTTGGATTTTTTTCTCAGAAAATAAATTTTGAAAATTAATCTCTGCTTGTAGACATTTTGCAAATTTCTGCTTTTTTTTTAAATATTGGGAGTTTTTAATGGATATTTTACTTAAAGTTCATTTTATATTTCAGCTGTGCACAGTGAGTTATGGAAAAATTAAATTGGTTTTAAAGCATAACAGATATTTTGTGGAAAGTACATTTCCAGTAAGTAATTTAAACTCTTTTAATTTTGTTGCAAATTAATCATTATACTCCTTGAGCATGAAATTTTTACTCACTTATTTAGGTGCCTACAAATTATTACTTTGGCATAAGAAAAGTATTTTGACTCTCTACAAAATTGTAATATGCACTACTCATTATGTTTATAATCATAAATTTAGGGGTAATTGTTCTCTGATATATATATATATATATATATATATACTAGCATTATTGCCCGGCGTTGCCCGGGTATATATATAGATATAAAATATTTCATGCATTCCATCAAAAAAATACTGGGCTGCTACTCCCGCTCTTCATGTTCATCTGGCCAGACAGAATGCGCTTAGCACGTTTCTACTGAAATGATATACAAACAATAAGAAAAAAAGAAACTTTGATCCTGCGGACCTTCGTCTGATTTTAAGGTCATTCCCAACCCTCTTTCTCCCGCACATTGGAATTCCCCCCCCCCCCCCCCCCCCCGTCATTCTCAAACCACCCCTCTTAACGCAGCTGGTTGAGGGAAAACCACAGGGGGTAGACGCACCTCTATCGGGCACAAAAAACATTAAAAAATTAATTTTAAAAAAACTAATTGAGCCCCATATTTCATTTTTCCTGATTTAAGTTTCTTGGGTCCAAAACATTAGCTGTGCCGAATTTGGTCCCGGTGGGTGAAACAGTCTATGATTCTATAGCGGACAAACAAACAGACAAGCTCTTTTATATATATAGATATATATATAAAATATATATATATGTGTGTGTGTATATATATATATATATATATATGTGCAGTAAGCAAGAGATAGAAATAATGATAGATACATATTTACCAATGAAGATAAACATATAAACTCTTGAAACATATAAGACTTATAAATTGTTATTTTTACCATCTAAGCATTTGAGACATACCTCTTTCTGCCAGGTTGAATAAGAATTTCTGATGAGTTATTCTATCTGTACATCGGTATTCAAAAGCACCAATTTGGAAACTTTTGAGCACCAAATCAAGGGTGGATTAATCTGTCACTAAAAACTTTTCAAGCTGAATGTCTGTTGTGAAAAAATGTATCTCAAATGCTTAGAGGATTTAACTCACCTAAGTTTGTCAGTATTGTTAAGTTAGCTTTAAATTTCTGTTCGATTGCAGTGATTAATCAGTTATTTTTTCTTCTTGTAATATTTTACAATTTTTTATTGCTTTAATATTTTATATGTTATTTTAAGTAAACAAATCTGAAGCAACAGTTATTTATAACACAACAGTTGTTTGTTTACATCTGATATTTTAAAAGTAAACTTAAATTATCACTAAAATAAATTATGAGCATTTAATCCTTCTCTGAATGCAAGATGAAATCTCTTTTTAACTTCAAAAAGAACAAGAAAGAATGTCTTTAAAATGTACTTTTAATTACTATATAAATGTTCTTTTTTTTTCTCTAATTTATGACATAATAAACCTATTCAATTTTATATATATATATAAATATTCTCTAATGTTTCTGTAAAAATAGTGTTAATGATTTTCAAACTGTTTTTTATAACTTACCATTTTTTGTAGGAAGTTCTACAAAAGCTTTTAAAAGACCCTGTTATACAAGAATGCCGTCTGAAACAGGATACTGCATTAGCAGGAATTGAAAGTATTGAGAAACCTGTACCTCAATCTTCTAAACAGGTATTGAATAAACATTTTGTTTATTTTTTTATAATATAGATTATGATAATTTTTTTATGTTATAGCTGCTAATGCATGCTAAAATGTATTATGAACATTGGCTGAATATTTATTTGCCCATTCTGTTTATGCTTTTAACTGATATCAAATCAGCAACAAAATAAATTAGCTGTTTTACTTACTGCTTACTTTGTATTACTTATATAAAAAAAAATTCTGATAAGTTAGGAGACAATATCTGACTATAAATTTAATTAGTTTTCTTTAAAACATTTAATTCAATCACCTCTCTCATCTTATTTTTCTGTGTGTCACTTTACTTTGTAAGTTACATTTTTCATTCAATATGTTTCTTTAAACACTGATGATTATAGTAAATCAATTTAAGCATGGAGATGCAATATTTTACTTGGGAAGATTTCAATTTATTAGTCTTTAAAGAAGCTTGGAAAATGTCAAGTTAATCACTGACGAGTATTATGCATCTTTATTAGATTGTTTAAATAGGAAAATAGACAAAAAGGCCTTATTTTGAAACAAAAAATTTTGATCAAAAAATTCTACAACATGACAATGCTCCACCTCATTCATCCACAACTTCAGCAGTAAATATGTTAGAATTATGCTACAAAATTGTTCCCCACCCTCTGCATTCCTCAGATTTAGTCTCCCCAGAGTACGACTTATTTCCTAATATGAAAAAAATTATTGCAGGGCAGAAATTTGTATAAAATTCTGAAATGAGTTAGGAAATAAATGCATATTTGTTTCATAACACATGCAGCATGCTTGAAAATCATTGGACCAAATGATGAACCTTAAGAGAGATTGTGAGGAAAATTTTAATAAAAACTTTTCCCCCAAAATGCCATTTTCAATATTTTTGCATGGATTTATTAAACAACCCTTATATGCAAAATAATTCCCTAAACTTTCTAATATGAAGATTAAATAAAATTTGAAAACAATCATAAGCAATATCCACAAGATCACTTTGCATGAGTAAAAGACTAGATCTTTGTCTGCTGTTAGTAGTAGACGAACTTATATTCCTATCTTACAGCTGAATATCACCTCAAAATTTCTATTTGTAGGGGAATGACATCTTATAGTTTTTTAATATTGATGATTAGTGTTTTTCAAAAATTAAAATTAATTAAGTCTTATAAAACATATGTTTTTATGGCAAATTATGTTTAACTTCATTGAAATGATCTTGTAAAAATAGGACATTATTAGATAAATAGTTTGTGTATTGAAGAAGGAAAAAAGAAACAGACTTGCAATATGTTATCTTTATTAAATATGTATGGATGTCATTGGTTTTATTCATTCTTTATTCAGTTGTTGTCTTCGATTTATGCTTGATTTCTTTTAAAGATTTATAGTATCATTTTATGATTCATAATAGCTGAGATAATCTGGTATAAATTATGAATTTAGGCATTCTTATAGTGTGTAAAAAGCTGAAAAACACAAGTTCAGCTATTTATATATCAAGATAGTCTAAGTGATTTGAGATATCACTTTTACAATTTCTGTAAATTTTTTCTGTGTTCTATAAATTGTTGTTTATATTAACTTAAAATAACTTATCTTTTCTAATTGAAGAAATAAATTATATATATATACAGTGGACGCTCGTTAATTCGAACTCGGTTAATTCGAACTTTCGGTTAATTCGAACTAATCCGCAGGCCCCAAAAAACTTGTATTGGAGTTAATGTTAAAAATATCTCATTAATTCGAACTAAATTTTTATCACTTCGGTTAATTCGAACTAAAAATTTGACAAAAAAAAATATTTTTCCTCGTTTAATGGAGAAAATACACACTGTATTTATTATTTTGTGTGTCAAAATTTCTTTTCTGTGTAAAGAGGCACATGCCTGCATTCCTAAACTATTGCATGTCCTCTAAACGTTAGTAGCTATTGTCCTTCTTATTAGTGCTAAACGGAAAATGCAATTTTCCTTTATTTGGATCGATTTTCTTAGAATTTCAGAAAATATAGTCTTTACTATAGATTCTAGGGAGCTGCGTCAGTTATAACTGCAGTGCAGACAAGTTAATGTGGTCTAGTTTTTCTTCCTCATTGTGTGGTGTGAACATGTAAAAATTCAGGATGTCTACACGTGGAAAGTACAAAATCCTAACTTTGGAGACAAAGGTAGAAATTTTAAAGAAAGTAGAGAATGGCGAATGTAAAACAAAGTTAGAAGCTGACTATGGAATTTAAAAAAATGCCTTGTCAACTAATTTGAAAAACAAGGAGTCAATTTTAGATTCATGGGAAAAATAAAAATTTGCTAGAGGAAGGAAACGCATGGGAGATGCGTCCCAAGAAGTTCTAGAAAAAGCTCTACTGCTATGGTTCCAGGATGTTAGATCTCGAAATTTTCCGATAAATGGACGCCTAGTGCTGACGAAGGCTGATGAATTGGCAAGTCGAATGGGTATTGAAGATTTTAAATGCAGTGATGGATGGCTTTCTCGATTTAAGTCAAGGCACAATATTTCTTATCAAACTGTATGTGGCCAAAGCTCTGATGTAATCGAAGACGTATGTACTAATTTCAGTAGGAAACTGCCAGGGCTTTTCTCTACTTACCTGCCGAAAGATATTTCTAATGCGGCCATAATGGTCAAAGCCATAATGGACTCTATTAAAACTCTGAAAGCATTTATTTAGATGGAACCTTCCTCTGAAAATGAAGTGAAATGTTTACTTCAAATCGAGAAGCTGGCTGAACAATGTAGGCATCATAAACAGAACCAAAAATCCATTTTACAGTTCTTCCCCAAAATGTAATTCATATTTTTAATAAAAGTTTACTTTATACTGCATATCTTCTGCTTCATTTTATGATAAAGGTAAGTCTGTATTGCTTTTTAATATGTTTAACTTTAGAAGACAACACCCATTGACTGTATGCTGCTCAGCACTGATAACAGGCCTTTCAAGATAATTATTCAAGAAAGAGCCCTTCTCCTCTGGGAGAGAATACTTAGAATCCCTGGGTGTTTGTCCCTGTGGAACCAGGACTCTCTAAACTGTGGGAGAAACTTGAAAACACAGAGTGGTTTTTGCCAGGGAGTTGCTGATATTAGATCTAAGCTAGATTTGAATTTCGAGGTTGAACATTTCTCTCCCCCCATCAGCCCTATTATTGATAAGAAATTTTCTATCCACCTAGAACTGATCAAGGATGTTTCTAAAGCGGAGACTAGTGACATAGTGCTAAGAACTCTCGCTCTCGAGACAATGGAATCATTTTACCCTGAGGAGGAATGGTTAAGAATATATACTGACGGTTCCAGAGTGAGCGGTTGTGTTAACGCCGGTGCTGGTGTTTACTGTGAACTTTTTTGCCTTTATACTCCCGTCGGTATCCATAGCTCAGCTTTCGATGGTGAGATCGCGGCCATCTGCCAGGCCCTGTCACAACTACGGCCTCGTCTGGACTCCTTTTCGAAAGTTGTATTACTATCGGATTCAAAGGCCGCACTTCAAGCAATTGACGCACCCAGCCACTCCCGAACTTTAACCATCGATAATTGCTTAAATCTCCTCAACTGGCTTGCCAGTAATAATAAGACAGTAGTTCTCCAGTGGATTCCGGCCCACTGCGGAATCCAGGGAAATGAGGCGGCTGACTTCTTGGCAAAGAAGGGGGCCTCTGTCCTTCAGAGAACTAATCCCAGACTTCCTTTTAATAGTATCAAATGTCTAATAAAGAACATCTTCAGGGATTCTTTTCGCGAAGAACTCAAAAATCGCAACTTTAATAAACCATGGCTAAATCAGATTCTTAATGTCCCTCAGTGGCCTAGGATGAAATCTGTCGCCATGTTTCGTCTGATATCTGGCCATGACTGCCTGCGTAAACATCTATGTCGTATCAACGTCGTTCCTGACCCTCTTTGTACCTTGTGTGATCTTCAAGAGGAAATGGACTTCCCTCACCTGTACAGATGTCCTGCTCTTCCTCGGACATCAATCTGGGAACGCTACTGGATTGCTCGCTTTCATTTATAGATTTATTGTTGTCATTTTGATGTTCAATTGTCTTTTAATGTGCCATTGGAAATAAAAAAAAAAAAAAACTTTAGATAACATAGTATAATATATTTTCTGGGGTTATACATACTAGGAGAGTTTCTTCTTCAGTGATACACATTTAAAGTTATATATTTTCTCTTAACATCGGATAATTCGAACTTTTTTCTGAGAACCTTCGAGTTCGAATTAACGAGCGTCCACTGTATATAATAATTAATTTATTGATTTTTTGTCAATTTTATTGTAGCCTGATGAAAAAGCCAGTAATTCTTCA